>JAHMML010000004.1:1731563-1959257 GCA_020341155.1 Eciton burchellii
AGAGAGAGAGAGAGAGAGAGAGAGAGAGAGAGAGAGAGAAAGAGAGAGAGCGCCTTTCATGAATATATGCCCCGCATATATTCAAGTTTGATCAAGTACGCGAATGTTGTAGCGCGTCGCGAAATCCCGGTATTTTGCGTTTCGGGCGCATATTCATGCGGCCACATTGCTCGCTATAATCGACACGGCATCCGCCACGTTCGACAAGCGACGACCCCTTCTCGCTGACCTTTTCACGCCGCGGATCGATTCGTGGAACGATATTTCCTCGTTACCGCCGCGCGTCGCGCTGGCACGGCGCAGGTAAATCTGTTTCATAAACGTTGCAAGATCGAAGGACGAAAGGACGAAGGGAGCGAGGGAGGGTCAAAGGTCGCCGCGTCGTGAAGCGATTATCGCCGCAGTGACCGGCGCGATGGAGCGGAGTCATCATGAAATTCGAATACGATTCGCAACTTTTAGTAGCGAGCAGTGATTTCATCGGGCGAACCTTCCCTTGTTTCATCGCAATTCTCACGAATAGCAATAGCAAAGTTAAACCGAGCGTTCAGTGTAACGGTCGCTCGTATGAGCGGAGCGTTCCCGAAGACGAGCTTGCAAGTGCGCTCGGAATGGCGGAGCGGAAACAAAATAGCGCGATGGAGAGATACACAAAGCACTGTTTCAGCGGACGCTATCTAGGCTCGTCTCCACTGCGGTTGACACTTCGATCGCGGTCCGAGCGGTTCCCAAGGACAATAGCCGCTAATTTGATTAATTCGTGATTAATTGCTTGTCCGGATGCAAAGCGGGCGGCCTCGTATCGACCATTCGCGCGTGCACATTCGCATTGACAGCGCGGATGCCGATAGTGTCCGTCAAGGCAAAAGGGCATGATCGCTTTCGTCGGATCGCTAGTGTCTCCGATAACGATAGGCCGTAAGCTCCTTACGGCAACTTGCAATAGCGCGACGTTGTCATAATCTAGCGAGGGAAGCCTCTTAGGTCGTAATATAAGGAGCAAGTCCTTTGATACGTCACGAAGACTGCGAGCGAGCGAGCGAGCGAGCGAGCGGACTCTCGAGTCGCATCTGGCAAATTTTCCGAGGAAACCTCTCGCAAGGGCGGCACGAAGAAATACGGGATGTATTTCCATAGCGAGTTAACGTAACATTCACGGTCTCGCGTATAAAGCGATTGGCCGAAGTGTATACGTTTACTCTGCAGTGCGCGCGCGCGCGCGCGCGCGCATGTTCCATCGATTTTCGATTGTACTTTCGCGACGCGACGTTTAATCGAAAATACACACGCGTGTGTACGCGCCGATATTTCTGCAAATTGCCTCTGTTATTATTATGATTATGATTGCTAATCCGTATCGACGGGCCGCGTTATATTTACACTAGCCGCGATAAGGAGACGGAAGGGGCGCAACGTTTAACGGCTTTACGGCGGAGCGCATACATTATGTTTACGATGCGCGTTTACGATGTCGCATCGATTGTTTTTTCTCTCTCTCTCTCTCTCTCTCTCTCTCTCTGTCTTGCTCGCTCACGATGCTGCGGTCAATTAAAAATACGCGTATGCGTGCCACCGCCGCCACAATTACGCCGTTAATTCATCTACGACGGTCGATCATTATTTTTGCATCCCCCGCGATGCAAGAGGGGAGGTAAGAAGGGCTGCGGAGGAGGCGCAGCGGGGGTACCGGTGTGGTTAGTCGCACGACTGTCGAGATAATGTCGTTGATTGAACAAACAATAACATCGTTAAGGCAGTAAGTGGAATAATCGAAGTATCGATAATCTGGTACGAGCGGACGAACAGACCGCGAAAATACGGTTTATTGGCTCGGCCGAAGCCTCGCTTCCCGTGGACAAATGCTATTTGTTCGTAGAATTTCCGGTTCCATGCCGGGCACGGTAATTGTTGCCGTGTATCATAACGCGATTGCTACCGTATCTTCCGCCTACGTCACCGATTGCGAGAGGCACGAGAGGCGTCTCGTATCGGCTGGCGTTTTTCATTCTTACGCTATCGATTCCCTTCGCTCGCTAAGAAAGAGAGAGAGAGAGAGAGGGGCCAATACCGTATCGCGCCAACAGCTCGAAACATCCCTCGACGTTGAAAGGCAAAAACATACCCGACGTGCAAACTTGGGATGGGAAAGAAAATGCTCGACGGTGACAAGAACCGGCCGGGCTCGAGAGCTTAAATGGACTATTGGTCCAGGAAGAGCTTCCGCGGATGCTGCTGTGTGCAGCGGTTGCTCGCGCGCTGCCTTCACTCATGAAGCGTAATCGCGACGTGCTCTTGGGAAATCTTACCGAGTGACAGTAATTCTCCTTCCCTCCCCGCTCCATCCGACGTTTATCGCCGTTGAAGGAGAAAAAAAGAAAAAGAGAGAGAGAGAGAGAGAGAGGGGGGGGGGAAGCGCGCGGGTACGTTCGTGATACCCCACTTTGCGATTCGCGTTTCGACCTCATTGAACTCGTCTCTCTATCTCAGCGAACGGATTTCACATCTTCTCTTCCTTGCGCGCCGTCTCTCCCTCTTTCCCCTTCTCCCACTCTCCCACTCTCTCTTTCTCTTTCTCTTTCTTTCTCTTTCCCTTTTCCTGTCACGTTGTTCCGCGATATCGCATTATCCATAAGGATAATTAAGTCTATGAATTTTTCATCCGCGTGACGCGATCGTGCATATGACGAGAACGATGTTCTCGCGTGTATTTTCTCAGTTTCGCCCGGACAGCTGCTCCGTTAATTCCGTGTTAATTCGAGGAAGGTGAACACGCGCGCGACAAGGAGATAGAGGCGACGAAGCGTTCGTCGGCCGCTGACAGTTTGGCAAAATCCGAACAGCGACATCGACACACGCGTTAAGTGCATACGAAAGCGCTTAATTCAATAGCGCTTCGGCGTTCATTATTCCGCAAAGTTCCGTTAGCATTACTAATTAGAATGCTGAGGAATGGCAAATCTGGAAAGTTTTCCCGAAACTCCCGTTGTACCAGGCTTGTAATAAGAACGACCATTATTATACTGTTTACAATCTCTAGAGGCGAATGGAAACTTGGCGCCAAGTGTATCGGGAGAGTTGATGGGAATAGCGGAAAATTTTAATGTAAACACCGGGAAAAAGCGGATATTTTCGACGCGGGTCCACGTTAAAAATAATACGCTAATATGCGTACCGCACGGTATGCGCGTGTGTATGCGCTATTTGCAACAATGCGCATTCCGCCTTGTCACATTGCTACAAATAACGGCGACTAATTCGCCGAATAAACAGCTATCCTATATCACTATCCCGCGAGACCATATTATTTTATCAGTTTTTCGAAAAAGATTCATACACGCACACACGCGCGCGCGCGCGCAGAGTTATACGCGAATAAACAAACGTATAAGAGTATAAGCGGAGCGGATGGCCCGCAGCAGGAAATGAGAAAAAGAAATGCATCATGAAATATGTAGCTATTTTCGAATATGGGAGACGCGGATATCCAGCACCGACGCGCGTGTCAAATAAATCTTGCAGAAATGAGGAGTAACGCGCGAATACACTGGCGTTTGCCGGCGTAATCGCTGAAACTCCCGGGGAATTAAAAAGCGCAGTTCGCGAAATTATTCCGCGCGATAACGCACCTTTTTCGACCTCACCTCGCCTTATTGCTTCTCCTTCGTTATCCTTCGCACCTACCGAAGTAACTCCAACTAAAAATAAATCTCCTCGCGTGAGATGAGGGCTTCGCGATAAGATTAATATAAATCATCAATTCCGGCGTGCGCGTGTGCGAGCACGCGTGCTCGCTGGAGATCCGCGCGATTATCTCGTTGTGATCTCATTAATGCCGATATGTCTCCGTTTGCAGAAATTTAATAAGAGTGTCAGGGAAAGTAGGTTACATCCGAACGCAAATTTTGCGATCCAGTAGCTCCCTTCTTCTCCTCCCCTCGATTGACCCGAAACTCGAGCCAATGGAGAGCCATGTAATTGCATGATTCATACAGCGTGCCACACGTGTCACGCGTGTACGTGTCAGACGTTACACGAGATAGCCGTAAAAAATAAGGAGTTATTATCCCATTACTGTCTTGTAAGAAGAATTGGCAACGACGTTCGCGAAAGGCTTGTGAATAATGAAACAGGACGCGCTATCGACACGGTAACACGGTTCCTCCCTAGGCTGGCCGTGATCAAGTTGCAGCTTCCGTCGATAACGAAAACCGTGAGATGCCACGGAAGAAAGATCGTTCACGTAACGTGATAAGACGGGTCTTGATATCATTAATTAAAACGTACCCTTTGTGAAAAGCCTCTCCGAGCGGGAGAGAAAGCGGGAAAGCGGGAAGGCGCCTCTTCGCGTATCAATTTCGAGCGACGATCGCGCTTCGCGTGACCGATCTCTTCGCTCGAAATGAAGCGAAATGATGTGCCGATACACGTCGATCGTCCGCTCGATCGTCTGATCGATCCTGGGATTCTCGCCGGCATTTCTGATCGTCGGTCACGATCGGCTCGCGAAGCGATCTAAATTAGCGGAACGGCTAGTTTTCAATATTCTAATCCGAATCTGCTTACTCGTCATCGTCAGCGCGCTGCTCATTTGGCTTATTAATTACCGGTAGTACGCCGGTGGCCAAATGGGATTGCCATTTGGGGACATCTTTCTCTCTTTTCGTGTTGCGGCGATTTAATTACGAACAGAACTGAAGGACAGTCGCTGACGATAATCAACGCCCTTGCGTCGCGTGTGTGGCTGCGAGCTCCGCGAATAACATTCCGTAAAGACACATTTGCGTGAGATCGACGATACCGGCTTGCCCAATCGTGCGTCATTACCTACCAGAGGCTGCGAGAGCTTTTTTTCTTTTTTCTTTTTTTCTAAGCAACAGCGCGCCGCTAATGGCGTATCGGCGTCGCCTTCGCGCTACCCTCGTTATTTCATTGTAGTAATTTCGGCGGAACAATTCGGAGGAGGGGGATATTACATCGCGCGAGAAACGAAGCGGACGCTTTTGATGCGGGAGGGGGGCGGGGGGGGGGGGRGGGGGCAAAGCGCTCGCTTTGAGATAAGAATACGCGGGGGTATCCGGGGGTCTTCCGAATAATTCCTTGCTCTCATCCTGCTCTCACTTATTATATTTAATCCCCGTAATTTCGAAACCTCGTCCTCGCTGAGGAAATTTACGATCGACCGATCATTGCACCGATCGTATATCGAATCGGCCGATAACGAATTAACCTCCTTCCGGATTCCTTCTCGTCGTCCGTCCTCGCGTGACCAGCGATAAGGCGTTGCAAAACGCGCGGGAGGAGGAATGAGGGTCCAAAGAGGAACTTGCGTTGGAATAAACGGCTAGGGATAAGCGCAAAGAGCGGCAACGAGCGTGTGTCGTGTCAATTGTGATAACGTTACGTTTCGCGTTCAACGGCGAGCATCGACACGGCCATGCTCGATGAAGCTGCCAAACGGAGGGGTAGCGGGGAAGCGGCGGAAGGAGAGGAGCAGGAGGGATAAGAGGAAGCGGGTATCGAGGGACGCCGGAATCCGGAAACGTAGCCGATATTCAAATATCGTATTAGCTAGCCGCAACCGGGAGATCGGAACGGGGAGAATTACGCGCGCTCCTCTCATTCGTACGGATAAAAAGGCATGAAAAAAGGGGAGGGAGGGAGGGGGGGGGAGGGAAGAAAAAAAAGAAAAATAGAAGCCCGAGCAGAAACAGACTCGCTGCGTCAAGCCATAAATCACAAGGCCGACTTAACTACTTTACAGCCCCGGGTAGAGCCGGCAATGTTATCGGGAAAAGTTTCGACTTACACCGGCCGGACTCTCATTAAAATAAGCACATCGAGCATGTTACGCTACATCTCCATTATGCTGTCTCGAAAAACAGCGCGCGTAGCGTGCCTGAAAGTACGTAACTATATCTGGGACTCGCGATCTGGAGTCCCGATTTTCTAGTCTCATAATCTGTTTTTGGTAATTTGCCGATGCATGCTTCAATTATCCGGCGAGAACTCGCCGTCTATATCGGGGGAGGATTCGCGTGTCAATACTCGTTAAGCTTCGTCGCGATTTCCGAGGCTTTTAAAGATTTAATGAAGCGCCGACTTTTGCGCGAGACGGCGGAACAGAGAGAAAGAGAGAGAGAGAGAGAGAGAGAGAGAGAGAGAGAGAGAAGGAAATCGGAATATCGCGAATATTGTCATTAGAACGTATTTTCACTGAGAATGCTGCCGTGCGATGCATTCTCTCTCTCTCTCTCTCTCTCTCTCTCTCTCTCTCTCTCTTCCCCTCTCTTTCTCTCTCGCGCGCACGCGCTTAGATATTTATCAAAACTTCATCCCAGCCTCGCGAGTCGCTTCCGCGAGTCGCACTCGGCCCGAGTTTCGTATCAGGACAAACTGGAACGCCAAAACGTGCGCGACATTTTACGGATAGTCGTAAGTGTAGTACGGTAACAGTTTCATCGAGGCGTTGCACGTACTTCATGAGACGCTCGCAACAAATAATTGTTTCCCGGCCGAGGCGTGCTGGCATTTTCTAATTTCAAAGAGCCATCATCCGCTCGGGATCGCTTCGTTTACACACGCGTGTCCACGCTTTTCCAAGCAGGCGACGACGAGAGAATCTCGTCACGCTTCCGCTCGTCGATCGTTGATACGTCCTCGCGGACGTGCTCGATAATCTCTCCGATGGTCCGCGAGTGAGCGAGCGCGGCCGATCGTGAATATTTCAACGATGACTTTCGATATCGATAATGCGCCTTCGCGGCTACGGAATAGCGGGGCGACAGCGGCGCCTGTTCCCATGTACTTTTCGACCGTTAATCGATTGACGTGGGATCGAATCAATTTTCATCGCGCGCGCTTGCGCGCGCGCCGCCGATTGGCCTTCGCTCGCGTCGGGGCTGCGCGATTCAGCTATCCGCGCAGACCGTGGAAAAGAATTACGTCGTCCGTCCGCGGCGTATTCCCGTTCTGCGGTAAAATCAATACAAAGTAAAATTAAACGTGCCCGCCATACCGTGAAAATTTAATAAACCAGTCTGACGAGTCAGACTTCTCTGCGCGAGCGCGCGCCAGCGAGGCAACGAGGCGGCGAGGCGGAGAGGCGGAGGGGCGGCGGGAGCCTGGCCAGAAAGAACACCTCATCTCGCGACGCAGCAGAGAGAGAGAGAGAGAGAGAGAGAGAGAGAGAGAGAGAGAGAGAGAGAGAGAGAGAGAGAACTCTCTCGTACACACGTAGACGTTCCACGATTTTCGCCGGTCACTGACCATGGCGCGATCATTTGCATCTCGAGCATGGCCGGCTACACGCTCGCGACGAATCTCCGGTTCCGCGCTTCGCGTTTCTTCCCTGTCTCTCTCTTTCTTTCTCTCTCTCTCTCTCTCTCTCTCTAATCCGGTATCTCAGCTCGCGTTCGCGGAGGAAGGCCGCAATTTTCTCGAGGAGGAACTTAAATCAAAGGGAGGGAAACGTCACGATCGCGGAGAAGCCGCTCTGGCGGAACGGCTGATTAGATCTCCGTTTAGATTTCCGTTTAGAAGCGGAGCGGCGCAGATTCGGCGCGAATCCGCGCGAATAGAGTTAACGAATGGAGGAAGCGGATAAGCGGGCAATCCGTTGCGGATGACCCGCGACATCGCGGCACGGAAAAATATATAATATTGACACACCGCGGGAGCGTTTTCCGCTTCGACATGTCGAAGCAGGGCAACGACAAGGTCAACGATGCCGACAGAAGCACAGTTAGAACCGTAGCTATCCGGCTGTAGCTTTTATTGATCTTTTCAAGTCAAGAGGACCGGCTAATCCGCTCGACCGGCCGACCGGTCGGCGCGCTGTCCCAATTAAAAGATGGAATTCGAGCGATAAAGAGGAGTGTGGGTCCGACGTAACGGTGATCGATTAATTGGCAGCTTCCAATCGCGCGATCCTTGTCTCGAGAATGCCGTCGACCCATTTCAATTTCTTGCCGAAACCGTAACGCGCGCGCTCTTCCTCTTCTCGCTCGTCTACCTACGCGGTCTACCTCTGTCTCTCTGTCTCTGTTCCTCTCTCTTTCTCTCCTCTTCCTTTTTCTTTTCTCTCTCCTTTTTTTCCCTTTATCGTTCCGTCTCATTCGCATTCAAATTTATTCGAACGCATAACACACGCGCGTTATGGCCCAGGTGCATTCGCGCGAGGAAGGGTCCGCGGCGATTCGCCGACTATGACGTTCGCTCTCCACTTCATTTTTTGTTACACTTTTCGTCTCTCTCTCTCTCTCTCTCTCTCTCTCTCTCTCTCTCTCTTTCCTGCTCTCTTGCCATTATTCGACGCGTTGCGGCTACGCATATTTTTTTGTCAGGAGGCAATGTCGACGCGAATCGCGATTGTATTCTCGACGATGGGAAAGCCTGTCGGCTTTCGAATTTTTATTCAAGTACGTATCTGCGCGCGCACGCGCGCGCGTTGTCAACTCGGTAATGGAGCTCCTGTAATTGTCACATTCCATTATTAAACGAATGAAAAATTTGTTGGCTTCTCGTCCGATCTTTATCAAACAAATTAGCTGTTGACCCCCTGTTGTTCAGTTCGGGTTTATTTTTTTATTACGTTTCCATTCCGTGCCCGATCGTATTTTTAAACGTATCTCTTTTCGGCGTTATCCGACAATCTCCCGTGAAATATTTGTAAGGTATAAAGGAATGAAATTTATTTCGAACATGGCCCTCGATTTTATCACGAATCCGCAAACGCTCAAATGCACGCCGATCGCATCGATAATATCTTAAATCGAGATTGAATGAAATCGGGGGATAATTCCGTTCCGCGAGGATGGATGAAACGCACCGAGACGTCCGCGACCGTTTTCGCTCGTTCGCTTGTTCCTCGACGCGATTCGTACGCGGCGATGCAAACGCTCGTTAAGCTCGCGAGCAGTTAAGGACGTTTCCCGGAACTTCCGGCAACCGGGAATCGCGATTTTATTCGCGTTGTCACGACTAGATCGCGATTTCATTCACGACGGCGCCAGTTTCGTCCGTCTCGCGCGATTAGGATCACGTGACGATTGCTTCGCGCTAATTGGTCGGATTTGCGGATCGCGAGCCAGTCAAAACGAGCGCTAACGCGCGTCAGTCGCTCGCTAGTCGCGTTAGCGGACGGTAGCACCGATGGTATTCGCTGTTTACTTGCCGGGCACGCCATGTACGCGTCAGTGTGGGTATCGCGCGCGTATCGCATATTCATTCCACAGCGGTAGCTATCAGATTTCGGCTATGCGTCACTAGGCGAAGGAGATTCTCGTACCGGGAATAGTTGAGCGAAGTGTGCCGTCCGTATGCCGGGGATCTCGCGATGCGAGCTATGAGGATCGCGCGGACCGCGCCGGCGCACCGGAAGCGCGCCCTTGCACTCACCCGCCGATGCTTTTAGGCAAATTCGGACGATGCCGCTGGATCGCGATGTCGTAACGATGCTGTAAAACCGGACGCAACCGGACGCAACCGGCCGCAACGCGGCCATCTCTGCACGTGCGCGCTCTATGACTTTCTCCCTCTCTCTCTGCCTTCTAATTGCGGCAACGTGGACATCTAATTGCGGACGCGTGGATGGAAACCGTTGCGCTCGTTTTAGATCAAGATCGCTTCTCCAGATATCTCTCGATGTCGACAGAAATTTAATCGGAAGGGAAGACGATTCGTTCTTACGTATTTCCGTAAATCGGCAGAAGGCGGAATGTAAAACGATTAATTTCGGACAACCGACTGAATTCCGGCTTACCGACGACACGTGTTTGTTCGAAAGCTAGCTTTGCGCGTCCTTTTCGATTAAATTCACTTCGCCGATGACCTCTAGCATTTTCGTTTGCCGTCCATTGGAACGAACCAATGGACGATTCTCGGTTACCAGGCAAGATTGCTCCGCACGTGTTGACGACGAGCAAAGAGCGGAGCGAGGATCTCCGATCGATGGAGGTCCGAAGTCGTTATCGCGGCATTTCCGAAAGATATCCGCGGAACAAACGGGATCCCTTCCTGAAACGCGATCATCTTGCATAGGGATTTTTGGACGGCAATCCTGGCAGTATTCGCGCAATATTATTTACCTACGTCATTTCTCATTTCCCGGGACACGTGATCCCGCGATATTAATGCCTGCGGCGATTTATGAGCGCCGATGTATAATTATCTTCGACAAACAAGTATAATTGACGCTCGTTAGTCGTTTCCACGTGACGATAAATGCTCCGGCGATATTTTAGAAAATTTCAATAAGCCGTAGTCGCAGTCGAAATCCGGGGACAGAAATGGATAACGCTGATTGATTCATAGCTCGAAATTGCGTTCATTAACGGCTGCTCCATCGCGCGGGTGCAAGCGCGGGAGAAGCGCGTTTCCACGATTGAGGAAATCGCGGGCGGTCGCGCATGCGTCGAGCCGAGCAAGAAGCCGGCTCGCGAGAATCGTGAAACGAACTCTGCGACAACGTGGAATCCAGGAAGTGCGGAGCGGGCAGGCCGAGAAAAATACGACTTATTAAAAGTTAATTATCGGATTAAAAATGGCGAGCTGGCGTAATGTCGTAATTACCGTAGTTTATTAACTCGCACTTCCCGCGGGATTACGGGAACGATCGCCGAACGAGCGATTCAATTTCGCCGACTGCAACGTATTAAAGTTTCAGTTCCACATTTAATAGGAATTTAATCCCGCATCTGCAATTCGTCCCCGTACATCTCCAAAGAAGAAGGCGGCCATCGGTCGAACGGAGCGACGAATCTGCATTTCACTGAAGACCGCATCCGCGAATATTGGCATGACCCGGCGATCCTGCTGCTTTTCCTCCGTTACGACCGAAACTTGGCCAGATTTTTCTTCCGAGTTTTTCCATTGTACCCCGGAGTTCTTGCCCGGAGTCCCTCTTAGCCGCTTCCTCTCCTCTCGTGATAAATTTCCTATTAAATATTTATCCCCTCGCCTCGTATATGCGAAATCTCGATTCCGCCGCGCTGTCCCACCGCGGATGCTGGCTTTGCCAGCGGAATGCTTGAATTATTTTTCGCGCGATGTTACTCTTCTGGATTCTCGTAAATTAAGCTCAGTCTGCACTTTGAATCAGCCGAGAGCTGGCTGGCGGGATTCCGTTTCCTCGCGCTCGCTCTCGGACTTGGAGGCGCCTATTTTCGCGCCACGATCAACAGCCCGGTTCTCTCGCGATGATTTACGGGGCAACATCAGCAGGGATGCTGATGTTTCGGTCGCGAGTCAAAGTCCGGACTGTTTAAACGGATGACTATTTTCTTGAGGGATTTAAGCTCGCGCGGGATCGCCGGTTAATACGTAACTATATTATGGGATTGACGACGATGAAGCTGCGTACCTTTTGACGCTCCGTCGAAATTTGTTCCCCGAGTGGAGCTCGACACGCCGTTTGAATTGGCCTCCGAAATGCCGTAAACGTTCAAACGGCCGCAGCTATCGCGCGCCGCGCGTGTTCCACGCTCGTGCGCGCATCTCTTGCATAAATAATCATTACGACCGGTTTAATCACGCGTACTTATAAACGTCAATATTTAGTTTCGCTTCTTTGTCGGGCCACGTACACGCGCGGCCGACAAAAATGCGCGTCAATACGCGCGCTAATTTCATCGATGCGTATTGCCCGGCGATATCGATCGCGACGTGTTGTCGCGACGAATTATCGCCATATTTGCGACGATATAGGACGACATCGGCGCAGAGTCGGCGCGCGCAAATTACGTGACAGGCGTAATAAGAATTAACGAGCCTCGTGCTGTCACGCGGGCAAGAGATATTCACGCACGGCCGAAAATCGCCGTCGGCGATTTTTTTAATCCGCCTGGGTGGTCCAGCAGGGAGGCAGCAGCGGCAGGCTCTCGTCTCCGCGATCCGGCGATCCCTTCCTCCGCGATCGGCCCAATGATCGGCCACGTTCGCGGGACATTCGAGTCGTCGCGCAAACGCGGATGGATTACAGCGACCGCGGGGTACACTTTCGTGCGGTGGAAAGCCGGCAGTGGTGCGCGCGCGGTGGCGGGCATTTAATTACACGGATCGAGCGGATCGAATGAATCGTCGTCGCGGTTGCTGCCTGCCCCGCGTTTCGAATGATTGCATCCATCACCGGCTGATATCGCGCGACGTGCCTCGTTCTCGCCATTTCCAGCTCTCTCTCTCTCTCTCTCTCTCTCTCTCTCTTTCTCTCGGCTTCGAAGATTGCTGCATGCGCGGGCGCGACACGGCGCGTGTTCAGGAGAGACAAACGAGCGCGGCGCGCAACTTGGCTGAAAGTCGGCGAGGCTCGGCGAGGCCCCCGTTTGCTTTCGCGCCGTGAGCGCGAACTTTGGCATTAAACGCTATTACTCGACGATCCGCGTCGCGCGGATGTCGGTTGGACGTATCGGGAACGGCGCGATCCGATTCGGCGGCAGCCGAATTCGCTCGTTGCCGGTATCATTTCACCGAAGACTATCGTCGTTTGGAAGCTGAGCGCTCGCTTAACGAGATCTCACGCGGTCGTTTAATCCACGTCGCCGTGTCCCGCGCGTTTACTGTTCTACTAATAAAAGCAAAAACCGCACTTGCCGCTGTTAAAGAGCCAGATTGCACGAATTCGTGCAATCCGGGGACCGGAGCCGGGAAACGGAGGAGAGACGGACGACGGGGAAGGAGTGACCCTCGAATGACTGTCTCTCGTGCTGGCTGACACTGACGTCGCCCTACAGGCGACGTTCTCGGGATTTTCATTCTCTCTGGATCAAGGGAGGCGGGAGGGAGGGGAGGGAGGGAGGGAACGGGGAGGAAAGCGGAGCGAGGGAGAATGGCGGAATGCGAAGGCCGCGTCGCGTTTTCGCCGGGGCATGTCGCAATTTTCCCTTTCGGGAAAGGACCCTGTACAGCCGGTCGGGGGGGTTGAGCGGGGCTAGGGGGAGGATTGCCGGCGATTGTCGCAACGTCACGCTCGTCGTTGCGCGCGCTAACGCCGCGAATATATTCCCTGGAGCTGGACACGCGAGTCGTCGCTCGCGGGCGATCCGAGGCGGCGCGGCTGCTGCTGAATTCAGCAGCCCTTAACGGCGGGGGTGCGCGAGGCCGCTCGCAAAGCGAGAGCTTCTTTCCCGGTCTCCGTTGCTCCTCGAATCGTTGAGATCTGCTCGAGTCTGCCGTAATGCCTCGTCGCGATAGACACGTTTGCGTTTATTGTTTACGTAGATAGCTTCGAGAATGCTCGAAGCCGAAGAGCGGAAGCCTAATTGTTCCGATATCTTAATTCGTTGGCGTATCCGTTCTCATTCCTACTTGGCTCGACTGCGATGTGAAATCGTGCGGTTCTCGCGCCGTGCTTCGCCCTTGTAATTCCGTGCCGCGACTATTAGGAAACGGTTCACGTCTGTATACGTTCGTTTCCCTCATTTAATTCTCATGCCCCTCTTACTATCTTCTCATTTATATTTCCCCGCAATACCGACGGTATTAAGCGATATATGCGTCGTATGATAATTTTCGCGGGCACGTACGCGCGCGGTACCTTATTGTAGAGAGAGAGAGAGGGAGAGAGAGAGAGAGAGGGAGAGAGAGAGAGAGAGAGAGAGAGAGAGAGAGAGAGAGAGAGAGAGAGAGAGAGAGAGATAGAGAGAGGGGGGGGGATCCTCCAGCGACGCAGATTTTAGCGGGCATCGGAATTGGGATCGGACTCGAATCGCCTCGTAGATACGGGGGAAACATGGTAGCCGGAATTGAAAATATCAATGCTGTTTGCATATTCCGATCTGATAATAGCCTTTGGAATTGAATCGCATCGGATACGCGTCGCAGGGACTAGGTCGAAGGGGACGTTTCTTATTTAATTACCGGAGCGCCCGCGTGGATTGGGCCCGTGTGAAATGGGCGCTTACGTAAGTTACTTAAAGCCCTTCCGCGAAATATCAACTCGCTGATAGCATTGTCAGCGTATCGCTCGAGTAAACACGAATCGCGGATTATAACGTAACGCGTGGAACTTCTCAGTTTATAATCTTGCTGTTGCAGTTTGCGCGAGGCCATTCCCGCGCGGGGGGAAATACGAAAAGTCGAGCATGCCTCTATATGCATGCCCGAATATCTCCGGATGTCCTTGCATTTTCGAGCGAATTGTCCTCGAGCTCGTCGTCGTCGTTTCGATTTTTCTCAGGAATTTCGATCGTGGCTCTCGTCGTAACGCTACGCCACGTAAACGCGAAATCGCTCTCTTGTTTCTCTGCTTGTTACTCGCTCTCGCGAGTAACCAAAATTTCGTGCAGGCAAAATTTTTACTAATTTGCAACCGATATTTATGCCGTAGACTGCTGGAGGATCCTCTTTCGCGAAGAGCGGACACGTAATTTTGACAAATTTGATGCAGCGACACGTTTCAGGCACAGAATTCGCGTATAAGAGCGTATCTTTTTGATGTTTTTAGAATCCAGAATTTAATAACGCCATCATGAGAGAGAGAGAGAGAGAGAGAGAGAGTCTTGCAATAAAGCATGTTCCTTCAAAGCAACATCCATCGGCTCGCTGCGGTTTTAAGTCGACTTTGCTCGTACGTTATAAAATTAATGTGCATACGCTTCGCGGACAAGAGCGCGCGAAATTTCACACCTTTGGCTTTTTCTCGACGTACGTGTATGCATCACTCTGATTTAATCATCCCGTCTGAATCGCCTTTGAAATCACGTCGGTACGAAAATATAATTCCCTTTTTCACTCGCGGGGGTCTGCGCGCGGGTCTGTACCACTACGTGTAGCTTCGCAATTACCTAGTACTTTATTCCGTAATTATGTATACTTTGCGCCGGTAGTTTTTAATCTCTTTAGCACGAGACGCAGTTCACAATTTTTGTAATGCACATCGCTGAAACTGTTTATCGCCCAGCGAGATGATCAACGCCGGGCGGCGGGCGGATTGAAATTTCCTCGTGCCTACGAATCGAATCCTGACGATCCTGGACGGCCATATTGCATAGCGAGGACCGTGATGGATTCCGAGTGGCTGCTGCGATGTTTCGCGCCACGAGAAAACCACCAAGGAATTTCCAATCGTACAGACGACGACGTCTCGTTTCCCCGACAGGGATTCGAAATTTCGCAAAAGATTCCTCGCATCTCCCCCCCTTCGTCACCCCCACGTCGGCTCTTTTACAAAAAGGGGCAAAAGATAACCGTAAACGTTACGTCGCCGCGCGCGATCTTAACGCTTTGATATTGCCTTAGCGAGGATACGCACGAACGCACGTTACTGCATTATTCATGAAGGCGAAGGTGACGTTTCGATGATTCCGAGCCGCGGCGTCGCGAGTCATTTTCTGTGCTGTCGCCGTTGAAGCAGCCAGCTCGTTGGGCGTCGCCGACCTGTCGGCGTCGCTATTTTCCACGCAGCTGCATGCGCGCTCGTACGATCGGATATTTATTATCTCGAAGGCAAAGCCGATGACGCGACCGCAGCGTAAAGGAGGCCCGCGCGGCGCAGGGAGTAAGAAATTTCACGGAACGAGTGTCGGGGATACATGAAAAAGGAGCAAACGTCGTCGCTCGTACCTGGGCGCAAGTGTCTGCCGTGTTTGCGCGAGGTGCTGGGAAGCTGATATCTCTCGCGATAAAGTAAACTCGAGGAAAAGGAGAGCGGAAAGAATCGAACGAGGCGTGCAGCGTGTACAGCATATATTTTATAAGAGGGAAAAGGTCTAACGCACGCCCGTGTGCGAAGCTATGGAGACGCGAGGCTCTCGTGAACCGTGAAGATCCGCTCGGCACGGTAAACGATTTATTTTCCTCCCTTATTGTCCGCGCCTTGTCTTCGCCGCTTGCCGCGAACGGCATAAATCGAGCGTCAAGATTCGGATCTCCGCGCGTGCAAATATACTGCTCGCTACCTTCTTCATTTCTCTTTGGATTATCGGCTCGGAATAAAGCGCTTTGATGAAGCATCCCGATTGATCCGCTTGGTCGCTCTCTCTCTCTCTCTCTCTCTCTCTCTCTCTCTCTCTCTCTCTCTCTCTCTCTCTTCTCTCGTCTTTTGCGTATATTCACCTCCGCTTTTAGCGGAATGCGTGTCCCTTTCTCTCCGCTCCGTTATTTTTCTCTTACATTTAGCGCGAGGGACGCATTATGCAAGAGCGTTACACCCAGTCTGCTAAGAAGAACGGGTAAAACGCGGGTCGTTGTGCGCACGCTGTTGTTTGTGATACGCGAGACAGGCTTGATTCATTTGCGCGGAATTTTCTTCGGGGCACAGAGAGAGAGAGAGAGAGAGAGAGAGAGAGAGAGAGAGGGAGAAAAAAGAGAGCGCCACGCTCGCGAAATAAAGCAGCAGCTTCTGCCTCTGACGACACCAATATTGCACGATGCATTTTAAGCATCGCACAACAGAGATATTCGATGCTCCAGCTGCGAGGCTGCTCCAGTTCCGGGCGAAGATTTCATTTACGGCACAAAAGCGGGACATTAAGAGGGAATACGAATACGAAGGGCCCGAGGGCGAAGGGAAACGCGGTTGAACGCCGCTGGTCCTGAGAAAATAGCGGCGTCCCGACGAAGCCGCGATGCCGCGACCAATTGCTGCAACCAGCTGCGAGCGTCGCCGGGCGTCGTCGCGACGTATCCTCGCCAGAGATTTCGTTAACGTCGCGTCGCGACGAGGCTGCGCGATCGTTCGCGCCGTGCGCGAATTTTCAAATGACGGAAATTTCATGCAAAAGGTCTGCCCGCATTGCGCGTTGCCTTACACGTACGCGTAGCGTATGTTCAGCCAGGCAAAACATATGCGCGCGGTTCACGTTGCATTGAGCATCTCGCGAATACTCGCGGATACTCCCGCAAATATACAGTGGTACATCTCGCGGAAAATGTTTACGGCAAATACTGGACGTATCTTGCTGGGATGAATATTTCCAGCTTGTAACGGCCGCGTCCGCGAATAATAAATATACCGATATTTTTGCAGATTCCGGCGAATTCGTTTGCTCAGCCAACAATTTTGACAAAACGCGCGCGCTTTAAGCGCGCCGCTACTCGCCGCGATCAATCCCAGCTTCGGCGTGGAAAGAGTATCGCCACGTGAACGAGCAGCGGGGACATAGGTGAAATGAAGATAACGGAGTTATCCAAGTGGTCCTTCATTTAGGCAAGCGAACGCGAAGACTCTCTTCGCTCTTCGATCTTCGAGATCATTTCTGTAGTGAATTAAGAAAGAGATGCCACTTCGAGTATACGGAATTATTTGGTTGATGAGACAAGTTTCATCTTGCTTCTTTTACGACCAGACGACATCTTGGAAAGTAATTCCGGCTCTTAAAGGGGGAACGTTTCGCAGAGAGTTGCAGCTAATTCGACAGAGTCGCAGAGAGTTTTGCTCATTGTATCAATTCTGTATTCAATGTACGCGTGAGATGTAATCGATGATTGCGAAATCTGCGCGAACGCGCGCGCGTGCGTGTGTATGTTTGCGTAATCTTACTCCTCTCTCTCTCTCTCTCTCTTTTCTCTGCAATATTCGCGGCACGCGGCGGCGCCTTTTCGGCATGCGAGCAAAGTTAAAAGGATACGCATTATCTTGCGTAAAAAATCGATGTAACAGTTGTTTGTCAAGTTTCTTCAGGTCATGCTCGAGTCGTATTAACACGTACGGCGAAAATTGTGCCTTTTTCATCGCTGCTTTCCCATTCATCGCCTCCCCTTTCCGCTCCACCGTCAACCGCCATCTGTTAATCCCCAAACTCCAACTACCAATTTCCGACCCTCAATCCCGAAATCTCCGAATCTCCATCTTCTCTCAATCCTTCTCCGTGAACTCGCAATCTCCAACTCTCATCTTCAACCCTCGACTCTTAACCCTTAACATTCTTAATCCTCAATTCTTAACACTCACCCCTCCCCCAATCTCGTTTCTCATTCTGATCGCAATTTATATTTTTTCTTTCTCAACTCTCGCCTGGCGATATATCGCCGTCGATGCGCGACGGTGAAATGCCTGTTAATCGATAAATCGAGAAGATTGAAAGTATAAATCGATCCCGACGATTCGAGAGAGAAAACGCAATGTCGTAGCGGATATTTCTCGTCTCATCCTTCTATCTATGAATCCGTAGTGCGCATCTCTAAAGCTGTTGATCTATATCTCCCTGGATTTATGAGTTTATAAAGCTATGAATCTATAGATTTATGATACGAATAGAATCGAACAACAGAGCCGGATGGGATCGATTGAGGAAAAAAAAAGAAATTATTTCAGTCAGAACGGATTTGTGTATACAAAGAAAAAGAATAAAGTCATATCCCATTGTGAACGCTTAATAGACTTTCATGGACATTTTCGATCGACGGAATCAAGCTCGCTGCGTCCGCGGAATCTTTACGTTAAACTACACCATTATTTATCCGAGATCTCGACGCGTTGCGTCGCGACTCTCTCTCTCTCTCTCTCTCTCGTTTGAGATTTTCGCGCACTTTCGAGCATTTTCTCCAAATTCGCCGCGCGCTCTATCGATCTCCGCTGGGAGCATCCTCCGAGCTGTACTTTAAGGCGCCTAAATCGCATCGCGCAGATTTCTGCCGTACGAAATTGCGCCCTTCCGCGAATCCACCCTCCCGCTATGAAGCATCCCTCGTGCGAATCTCGAAAAGGCTCGCCGGGCTAAGTTAAGTACTGCGAAAGTGCCGTCGCTGTTTCTGCCTCTTGGTTACCCGTTTTGCCCTTTGCGCTCTCTTCCCGCTCGTTTCCCGGCCTGTTCCCGTGCACGGCGTGCACAGCTTTTAGCCCGAATTCGCTCATCGCGCACGCACCGCATAAAAGTTTACGCGCCGCCGAGCTGCCGCGCGTTTCGCACTCGTTAATCTCTCAGCGACGCGGGACGAATCCCTCCGCGAGACGGAAAAACACGGCGTAATTTGGCCGCAATGCGAATCGATTCGGCTAATCGCTCAACCTTCGCGTCCTTTGTTCGCGCGCGCTAGCAAATAATGACTTCATCTCGCTTTTCCTTTTGCGGCGCGCAACGCGTCGAGTAAGGCGTTTCCGCGATGCTGGAAAAACGTCGCGACGACGCGACTGAATTCGATCGATTTTCGATTGAGGTCGGTCCGTCCGCCACGCGCGCCAGCAAATTAGGTCGGCAGGTGATACGCGCGCGTATAAACTCGCCGGAGAGGTCGGCGGACTTTTCGGAAAACCCGAGAAGCGAGACAGCGCGACTTTTCCGCCATGCTTTCCATCGACGATCGGCGATTAAGCGAAGGCTGTCCGACGCGTCGCGAATCGGGTCTCTGACAAACGCAACACCGCGCGAATCTCTCTCGCCCCGTTCCGACACGTTTCGCGAACCGTAACGAGCGCACACAGCCACCCCGTGATCCCGTATTTCCGTTTCGTTGGGAATTGGAACGCGTTATCGATCAAGTGCGCCGGTTCGCCTTGTTCGCCGATGACGACCGCGGGATTTGCTTCGAAAAAAGCGTTCTTTAAGCCGGCCTCATGCATCGCTAATGTCCTTGAGTAACGTGCTATTTGCCACGTAGGATGAGTCTGGAAAAAGGGCCGCAGGTACACGAGATCGCAGAGATCGGCCGAGTGCGGGGAAAGGTAATTCTGTGTACCGACGATTTTTCATCCTGTCGTCCCTCAGCTTCCTCATTTCTCGCGGATGATGTAAGAGTCATTCCACCCCTGGTACTCAATAAATTATGCAAATTGCAAGAATCTTCGTTGCTACCTTTTGCATTCCGCGGCCCTGTATACGTGCAGCGAGTTTTCCCGCGGAAATATACTTCCTGCAGGAAAAAGAGGTAATATCCCGCTCAACCTCGGGTTTACACTGCAACTCTTCCGACATTACACTTGGTCGTGGCTGCATCTCCCCGCGCGCCGCTTCCTCCCGCCCCCCCCCCCCCCCACCTCCCTCCCTCCCTCCCTCCCTCCTCCCCATCTCCACCGCATTCGTCTGCGGAGGCGATGCATCCCTGTTTATTCGAGTGCAGTATTGGCAGAAATCTCGCTTCGAGAACTACGTGCGTCGTTTTTCTGCATCTGGAACGAGGGGCGAGGGAAAGAGCGGGCGAAAGAGCGGCAGGGGGAGGGGGAGGGGGGCTGAGTTTAACACTTGAGAGCGCGAGAAAATGCCTGCGGACTGTCGACCGCGATTTATATTCCGCATTGACATCTTAACGAGACAATATCCCGCCGCTCGGTAATGACACGGAAGGGAACAACTATGAAAGCTTCGAGAGCTCGAAGAAAATATAACGACGGTATCGGCGGAACTTTGCCGTTGTCTTCTCTCCTCGAAGATCGGCGAAGATACTCTTTAGTCTTTTCCACCCTCAGGCACCTCCCCGACGAAAGTTTCATCAAAAAACTTATCGTTCTGTATTCCTCCCCGTGTTCCAGCTTTCTCGCGTCGTTCACCTGGAACCCCTCCGGTCCAAGTCTAACAAACTCGAACAATGGCAATCAAGGAGAAATATTTACAGTACGAGGTGGGAAAGGATCCTGCAAAGAGCGCACGTCGTATCGATCGACTGATTGCTCCGTAAATTTCCGTCTCTCTAATTATCGCTGTATATCTTATATAATTGGCAATGTCAGGGAGACTCGTTAAGGATCCCGAATGTTTATGTCATCTTGGACTGTTAGCTCTGAGGAGAAAGGAAGATCGCCGGAAGATCGCGAAGGAATAAGCCGCCGAATAACTCGCGCGAGACGCTTTTGTGTCCGTGTCAATTAATTCTTCCGGCCGGAAGAATTATCGGCCGGACGAACAAAAGCGGAAGATCTTGCGGAAACACACTATGCCGGCTGAGTTATCAATTTGACCTGATCGCGCGTGCAAAAACATAGAGTAATCGTGTAACAGGAATTATCAAATGGATTTGACATTTAATAACTCGAACATGTAAAGGAAATTATTTAAATGGATATTAATACATGTCCTAATTATCATTAATACATGATAATGCGTGTTTGCGTTTACAATCGCGTAACTTGTTTAACAAAAAATGAATCGAACGCTGGGGAAATGTGGACGCGGGCAAGGTGAAAGCCGCTCGGATAGTAATCGGAATAATGGACGCGAAAAATTTTACGCGTTACACATTTCAAATATTTAAAAGTGCATTTGATTAATAATGCAACGATATGTACAAACTCTAATTAAAATGCTTGAATAATATCTAATTAATGCCGCAGTCAATTTGCCGCATAAAAATGAGTATAATTGATCATGAAGATTCGGCATTTTTTGCATGCCGGTAGCTTCAACGACGCGCACATGTGTAAACGCGCGATCGTACCGTCCAATTCTTTTTAATATTAATACGATCCTTTTTAATATCAAGCGCCTAGCGTACTCGTGCAGTCACGGGATATAACTTCAAAGTCGGCTGGAACGGGAAAAAAGAGGCGGAAAAGAGGGAGAGAGGAAAAAAAAAAATAAATAAAGAAAGGATACGCAGATATAAAATTCATATATCGGAAATTTCAAACGAGATCTCCTTGAATTTTATACGCAAATTGTGCAATTCTAAAATGTGCAAGCTAACAAAAGGTAACGATTTAAATAACGGGGGAGGGGAGAGGGGGAGGGAAAGACCTTTGCTCTCAGAAAAATGGAGGGGGGACCAGATTGGAGGCCGGATGCCGCCTCTTTCGTCACTTCGCCATCGTTTTTATGCCTCTCGCTCTTTGTCTTGCTCGGATCGCGCCGTTTCTCGCCGTCCTGCTCTCCCGCGCGGCGCTCTCGCTTTGTGCCAGCAGGCCGTATAGACAGCTCATTTCCGCGGATTAGCGGGAAATACGAGAACTGCGGGACATTAATTGCTTATTTCTCTGATGACTCGACGTTGGTCGCGCGCGCGCGCGCGCGCGCGGTCCGATGGAACATCGCAGCTTGAGTCAAGCAAGTTGGACGTCCAACGTGCAGGCGCATTGTGCGACCTGCGCGTGTGTTTATTATTCATTTTATATTTCCCATGTCCCTGTGTATATCCGGTAGCTCGCGCGTTTGCGTAAATGAGATAGTAGCGGCGTGGAATATTTAGGACTTCGATCCTAAATTCTCTGTCATCGCGCGCGCGCTGATGCACGTCGCTGATCGATCGCGCATACAGCGCGCTCGTTTCTTTGAGCATTTTAAAACAGCTAATTTTTAATTTGTCACGTCAGACCTTTAATTAATACGATCGTGCCGCACCATTAGCGCCGCTGACTAGTTTTCATGGAACAGAATTCGATGCGTAATAAACCGAACGTTATTTCAGGCCGCGCTATCCATCCCGATAGTTTCGAACATATTTTATATATTATTTATTCAGTTATTTATCATGCGCGGCGAAAAATTACAAAGCCCGTAAGCGAGAGCGTATATATACCCAGTGCAGCGGATAATGCTAATCAAAGGATATACGCATAGCTGTTTTGAGAATTATCCTGTACATTTCAAGACGCTACATTTCCTCCTTTCTTAAGTCTTACATCTACAAGGCGGTTTTTGTAATATTGATATCACATCGCATATCTGCTTATGGCTCTCTCTCTCTCTCTCTCTCCCTCCCTCTCTATTAGTCTCCCTTTATTCCCAGCTTTTTTCTATCTATCTTGGATACCGCGCTTGCCGTATATCTCGTTCTACCTGATAACGTCTGTCATGTTTTCGCGTTGTTTAAAATCTCCCCGACATTCATGTAATTTATGAAAGAAATATTAGCCGACCTCGGATCTTCGCATCGCGAGTTCTCGCCGGTATAAATATCGTTACGCGATGCGATGCGATGTAACGACGCCGGGAAAGAAATTCGAGCCAGCGATTAATCGATGAACTATGCATCTCAACGCAGGTACGGCGGCGTTCTCGCGAGAGCGCCGCCAGGAACGTGCCGGCTTCTTGGGAATCACGTTAGGAATTACGTAATCGGAATAGCGTGTAATCGCGGGTAATCTGCTCGTCGTAGATTTAACATTTCGGAATTTCCAAACGCGACATCCGCGCATGGTCGTCCGCGATATCGATCAATTTATTGTCAATTCGGCCGGCGACCGGCCGGTTCTTTTCTTTTTTCTTTTACTCTTAATGAACCCGCGCGCTGTTCATACTCCCGGAGAGATGCGTTGAAGGAGGGGACTAGAAAGGGGAAAGGGGTTGCACCGTGCGCATGCTCGCCTGATTACGCCACTGGCCATAACCCGGCGCATTTATATGATTCAGCGCAAATTTTGCGCTCGAGATACGCGGAAATGTCGAGTAGCCGCAGCGTGTCGCGTTCCGCGATGCTAATCGCGCGCGACTTTCGCGATATTTCCACTCGCGGTGAATAAGAAGCGAGCCGCCGCGAATATTGGTTTCTGCCGGCATCGTCTTAAAAATCTCTCCGCGTCTCTCCGTTACGCGCTCCGGTAATCGGATTTCCTCAAACGCTACACGCTATTGACGCTATATCGTTTATCGTCGTCGCGAGAATACGAAATCAAATTATCCGAAGCGATGAATCGGTGGCGGCGGCGGCACGCGCCGTGCCGGCGAATATGGAGACGTTATGCGTGACGTCAGATAAAACAGATAAAAGATAAGGGATAAAAGTTCAGTCGGCAGGAGTTTAATCGCGCCGGATTGTATCAGACCTTTTGCACTTTGTCGTCCTCCGAGCGTATAATCGCCGATCTCCCTCCCTCTGTGTCTCTCTCTCTCTCTCTCTCTCTCTCTCTCTCTCTCTCTCTCTCTCTCTCTCTCTCTCTCCCTCTTAGAGTGTATTAATTTACATGCTTTTTTCGCACGATCATGAAGTTCCCCGTGCAAATCGCGGATTACAATCTGGCTCGCTTTGCGAGCATTGCGGTGCTTCGTGTGAGAACGCGAGACTCGCTAGCTCGAGGGTTAAATATCGCGGTTATTATACTGCCTTAAGAAAGAATTTGTGCCGCGCGACTGGAGCGCGTTTAGCATAGTTAATTTAGTGCGTAAACGTACAGATTTATATCGTGCGTAATTTAAAGAGAGCATCGGGGAATTTACTGTTCTCCAAATCCGTTGCGAGAGCAGGCACGTTCGAATGCGCCCGCCATCGACAACAAACTCGCACTCTTTAATCGGCAGAAACGTCACGCCGCATCCCGCCTTTTAGATCCGATTGTCTCGGAATCACGTGACCATGCACGAATTAATTGCGGTAATTAAATATGTAACATTGAATTAAACCTGCATCCGTTCGGACAGAACGGCTCGAGGCCGGCCTGTATCCCATCTCTCATATCTTTTCTCTTTTGTGTCGTATATAATAGAAACGAGCCGCAGCGTATACGGGATCATAGCGTTTCCCGTCTCGTGTAAGAAAACAGCGCTCGCTATCCTGGGGGCCAAATATTGCGGCGTGACGTACTTCGTCATGGGACTTTGATACACAGCTGCTGTCGTGCTTAACATATTCAATTTAATACGGTAACACCATGGGGGAGTTATACTTAATTTGCATCGGGAGATTCGAGCCGAGAACGAGCTCTGAGACCAGGTCGATCGAGATGATTACGGATAGACAAATCGCGATCGGGAGATCGCCTTCTGGACGAGTTTCTCGATTCTCAACGAACGCTTCGCGCGGTAATTAATTAACGGAACGGGCAAAAGTTCCTTCAGTTCTAATTACATAATTCATCTTTCATTCTCCGTTCGGTAGCATTGTTACAACGGGTTTATAAAAATGTGAGAGAGATCTGCATGCATCACATCGTAGAAATTGCATTTTCATTTCGCGTCTGTAAGGAACGGAAAATTTAATAATGGCACACCCGGGTATTCATTCGTTTTATTCTTCTTCTAAATTTATTTCCGCGTAGAACACACGCTCGCGATGCATTAATGTATAATGTACGACCGATTCAGTATCGCTTATTTAACACGTAGCGTATCTTATTGATGTACGACACTGCTAATTAACGACCCTGGAGACTCTCAATTTCATCTATGATGCATGCTTGGCGCAGGAGCAAAGTAACGCGTATACTTGATTAAAGTAACTGATACCTGCGTGATCCTTGGCGGCTCTTAGCGAAATTGCTCTCATCAAGAGGAAAAAAGTCGAATCTCTAGGCACGATTGTAGCAGAGAATATTAGTTGACAAAAGTCATCAATTTTCCCAAGACGATTCTTATAGACGACAGAGCGACGACCGCACTTTTCTCGCCTCTGAATTTATCCCAAGCGCAAGTATAGCGCAGTGACGCGATTTTTCTTAATGGAATCGTCCTGTTGCTGGATTAACAGGGATCGATGCCATCGATAGGAAAAGGGTTCAGGGAACGCGGAAATCTCGAGGGAAGGAAGAATGCCTAGATGAGAAGAGAGAGAGAGAGAGAGAGAGAGAGAGAGAGCGAGGGAGAGCGAGGGAGACGAAGAGCAGGAATCAGCTAAGCGTCGAGAGTAAGCGGCCGCAAAACTGGTCTGGAAAAGCGAGGCAGATCGAGGCCTGTTCCGGGTGAGAATTGAGACATAGTCGAGGGAAAGGTGTCTCGTTGTTTAAAGAGCGCGCAGATCGCTGGATCCCCTCGAGGTATCCTGAGGGATAGGTTGGATGAGCGCGAGAGGAGAGGCGGCAGAGTCGGAGGGTAGATTTCGGGGGTAGATACCGGGCGAAGGCTGTAGGCCGTTTGCTATATAGTGCGCGTGTACCAGCAGAAAGCGGGAGAGCCGGAGAGGCAGGGGGAGGGCGAAGGGCGAGAGCGCGAGCGAGAGGGTATCAACGACCTGCCGGAGAACGGCGTGAGGGGAGGGAGGAAGGGAGACGGAGATAGCGAGGCGGAGGGATTCGTGGTATAGCTTCGACTTTGGCCGTGCCGCAGTGGTATCGAGCGGCAACCCCACCTTTCAACCCCCGGTCTCCTGTTACCCTCTCCGCGCCATCCCTCTCGCTCGAGTCACAGCGCCGCCACCGTTCCACCTACTCCTGGAGAACGGCGTCGCTCTCACATACACACACAGAGAGAGAGAGAGAGAGAGAGAGAGAGAGAGAGAGAGAGAGAGAGAGAGAGAGAGAGAGAGAGAGAGAGAGAAGAGAGAAGGAGAGCTCTAGGCGCTAGCGCGTTCGCACAAGCGCCGCCGAATGCTTCCTCGCGTCCACGGCGAGTTTCATGCCCGCGATCTCTTTCTGCTTTTGCCCCGGCCATGGCTCTTACTTGCTTCTCTTTCGCGTCAGAGGTGGTACTCTATCTAATGAATCACGGAACGTTTTGAATATCGAGGCCAGAAATTTGTTTAGCCTTCCCTCTCTTTCACCGTCTCTATTTCGGATATCTCGTCGTTCGCCGCGATACCGGCACGCCGACGAAGAAACGGACGGGCGCGTGAATTTGATGGACGGTTGCGTCACCTTAGCGCGGATGCTGATAACGGTAACGACGTGACCTGCTTGGCGCGCGCAGGGAGAGACTCGCCGTTCTCCACTAGGCAAAATTCTAGTTTCCTCCGTGAGAGGAACATTCTTCTGGGACGTCATGCAGTTCACATATCAACGGTGCTCGTTTGAATAACGTTCCCACGAGAGAGCGAAGGAGTAGTACCTTCGAAAATCTTACGCCATTCAAAAAGATTAAGGTACACCGCTCGCTCGTATTTCCACGAGGTTGCGTCGTTCAGGGGCGCGCTCCTCCTATTTGTATCAGCTAAACTATACGCGATACAACGGAAGGGTGTACAATGGAAGATATCGGCGGCGCGCAATTACGGATAAAAAAGCGATTCGTTGAAAACGACAAACGAGTATATAAATAAAAGGAGGCAAGAAGGAAAATAAAATGGATGGTCTTATCAGCGAAATAATACGCGACCATAGCGGAGAATTGCGCGGAGAATCTGGCTATCTCCGCCAGTGTAATTACTTACAGTCGATTTAATTCAGTACGGCGTTGCTGGAAATATTTTTATATCACGGTGCTTTACGGACAAACGAGCATCAGGCAGAAAACTGCTTGCAAAAGGAGTTTTGTTTTTATCGCGATAATAATCCGATTGACGTAATGCATCGCGCGTGAAGAGACAGCCGCTCCCTTTCTCTCTCTCTCTCTCTCTCTCTCTCTCTCTCTCTCTCTCTCTCTCTTCATATCTCGTTTTCTGTATTTTAGCATTTATGTCTTTACGTGCGCCGACAAAAGTGCAGCGATACAAGTGAAACCTGATAATCCGCTTCGGTCGTTCGTTTGCGAAAAATATGTCAAACAAACTTAAATCCTTCGGTTTTTCTCAAAACGTATCGTCAGCCGCGCTTGTGGAGCGAGCCGCGCCGTGAAACTTCGCGATTTTCCTCTGCTGATTTCAGCCCTCGTCCCTGGCCGTCTAGCTTTTCCTTAAAAGATTTTCCGCCGCGAGGAACACGGTGCATCTACGCGAACCACGGTGTTACAATGGCGTACAAATTAAAAAGGGAACAAGGAAAAAAGGAAAGGAAAGTAGAGGGATTCTGGCCCCGGGGTAATCTGCTTTGCGGCTTACGCCTCTCCCTCCCTCCCCCTCCACCTCTCTTTCCCACTCTCCCTCTCTCCCYCYCCCTCCCCCCCCCCTCTKTCTCTCTTCCTCTCTCTCCGCCGCTAAAGTCGGCCAGCCATGTTAAAATTGCTAATATCAGTAAAACAAAAATCCCCGGCGAACGCGAATGACGGGCCGAACTTTTTCGTGCGGCGTTCGCCAAGCTCGCCGCGTATATTAATACAAGGAAGCCGCGCGCACGGGGGAGGCGAGGGCCGGGGCAGTAATCAAGAATACAAAGCCAATGTTCGGAGGGTTGTTTTGCTTCTTAATCGAACGCGTACACTGGGATCGCTTGCATTTGCACAATGTCCCGGAGCACGGTTTTGTCGGCGAGGCAATGACCGCGGAACAGCCAGCTATGTTCGAAATTAGCATTGAAAATTCTACGGCTCCACGCTTGCCACCTCTGCTATTGCTGGCGCACAGGTGCCGAAGGTGTATTATTTCGCTACGGATACACATTATATAAATTTACATACTATTCGCCTCGCCAAGTGATCGCAACTTTTCTCGAGTATTCGTATAACGGATTACATCGACCGTGTTATGCAAAAATCATCAGCAGCAGTTTCGGCTAAATTAACTTCCGAGCACGAAGTTTCGCGTCGCCCGTTTCAGTGCGCGTAACTGGTTTAGTTTTCTTTTTGATTTTATCAGCTTAATTCCGCTCTTGCGCAACATGTACGGACGTACGTTGTGGAACTATGCGGAGCAGACTCGGGAGAACCGGTTTCGCGACAGCGGAGACATTCCTTGAGGCGATTGGATGTAAAATATTTTTTCATCAAGCATCTAACGTGTTTTCGAAGGTCGTTTTGATTTGCGTAATGGCTCTCGTAAACGTAGCTCCAGAAATTCCGTTGAAAGCTGTGGAACCGAAACAGCGAAAGGACAAGATCTCCGATCTCCGTTTCTTTCTCTCATTACATTCGTGATATTTCCATCTCTTGGATAAACGTGATAAATAGAATTAAGGAATTAAGGCTGTCATCTCGCATTAAGAGATTTCAAAATCTCTTCATCAACGTCAACTATTTTTAATATCTTGACTCTGTATCGCAGAGAAAGGAAGAGAGAGAAAGAGAAGGCCAACGTTATATGCCAGTGAAGTAAATAAATTGAGATATAACCTGCCATCTCAATTCATATCTAATATAGACGTTATATAGCTATGCCGTGATCGCGGCATAATCTGATAGTGATAACGATTTAATTCGGATGCTTCTTTAAAGTCGCCTTCTACCTCCGCTTTCACGTACGTACGTTGGATTCTACAGCGCGCAGCTAGCAACCGCGAAGCTGTACCTTCCGAAATTCACGCTTTGGAACGCCGTTAAACTCAGGCCGCGTTAAACTCGGGAAGCTGATCTGATACAAATAACGTAGATCAACATGCCGAAGAAGTTGAAACGCGTTGCGGTTTGCGGAGAGCGTTGAAATATACCCCCGGAAGGGCCGTGTTTGCACCGCTGTAAATTAATGATCGGGGCTCTCGGAATAAAACTCATCGTGGTATGACAATATTGGAAGCATGAATTCGTTATGAGAGCTTCCCTCTCTCTCTCTCTCTCTCTCTCTCTCTCTCTCTCTATCTATCTATCTATCTATCTCTCTCCCCCGCGCTCGTTACACGCTCGCTACATGCACGAGCTGTCGCGCGAGTGCCGACGAGTTGGCTGTGATAATAGAGCCGGCCGAGTAAGTGCTTAACGTGGCCACGTAATTGCCAT
This sequence comes from Eciton burchellii, assembly GCA_020341155.1. Taxonomy (NCBI): domain Eukaryota; kingdom Metazoa; phylum Arthropoda; class Insecta; order Hymenoptera; family Formicidae; genus Eciton; species Eciton burchellii. The sequence goes on from JAHMML010000004.1 coordinate 1,760,810, forward strand.
AGCGGTGTAATGGCGTGTCGTTTGGCCCGCGGGGAAAACGGACAAAAATCAATGGGCAGAAACCGCCGCTGGAACGGGACCAGCCGAGGGCTATTCTCGGCCGGGACGTGGGCGGTCGACGCGCTTATTTATTTATCCCCTTAAAACAGCCGCGCTATCTTCTTCGCTGCTGTCGTCGCTTCGCTGCACTTGGCGTCTCGTGCGGGAGCTTGATTTCCGATCGAGAGTTCACGACGCTCGAGTCCAGATGGAGATCCGTGATCCGCGATCATCGGGGATCCGAGGATCTGATCGTGAATCGTCGTCTCTCTCGCGCTTCCGGCTCTTCTCGTCGATCTGCGCTCCTCAGCTTTCTCGATTGCCAAGCGGCTTTCTCGATGATGATTCTCTCTTCGATGCTCACTTCTCCATAAATCACAGATCTTATTAGTAATACTCCGTCAAGTTCTCCGAGCGAGCTCTCCGTCTCGCTGCGTGCACGCGCTCGTGCCGGCCAAGCGATTCGTCCACCGGCAAGATTACGACATCGACATCAGCTCGGTGAAAGCGCTCGGCAAGTGCCATCGAAGCGAGCTGTACTTCGTCTCCGAGCGTCTTCGTCTCTTCGGATTATAACTGCGAGAAGATCGAGTTTGATTTCGGCCTCATCGCGCCCGCTGCACCCTCTGCGAGTGTAGAATGCATCTCACAACTGATTCTCACAACTCGTTGAAGAGATGTTCAAATGTCGCGATATCCGCGCCGAAAGCTCGCCTCGTTGTCGAATCTGGGATTGATCCATCTTTCGGCCATAATCGCGGACGCGGTGGTTCTTAATCGCTTCAAATTACCTTCCGCCCGGCCTCTTCCGTATCGGAAGCAATCTCATGAGCTATACAAACGTGCAGCTCGTCTCCATTTCATTTTCAAATCGTATCGAACGAGTCTGCCGAACCTGCTGAACTAGTGACATAGTTTCTCGTTATTTCGGTTGGTCTAGCGCAGCTAAATTCGCTAAATTTTAATTAATTTTCTAATCCCGCGACGGATATCAATTAACGTCAACTTTCGATCGATGCCCTCGATCGTCGATTTCAAGTTACGCGAGAAACGAGAAGCGGCCCTCTAGGGTTTCCCGTTCGCGCGATCACTCTCGAAAGAAAAGAAGCAAATATTTTAAATATTATTATCATTTTTTTTCCCCCGATATTGATTGATTGCCAGCCGGTGCGAATCGTGTGCGCGAATTCAGCTCGGTGATGAATTTCGTACTGACGGCCTGACATTCAGCGGTTAACCGTGCGCGGATGAATGATCGATCGAGAGCAAATTGTAAAAATGAATAGCAAGCACGGAGAGGATAACGCTCGAAGAGAAAATCTCCGCTGGAGGTAACACGCAATTCGCGCCTCAAGACTGAGAGATCAGCTGCAATTAGGGACATGAATTCCTAACGCGAGAACTCGCGGTATGTGAACCCACGTGTCCCTTTGGCTTTTCAAATATTTTGCAAGGGGCTCAAACGCGATGCTTCCATATGAGGCTCAAACGTTAACGGTCGCCCGAGGATTTGATCGGTCAACTTAATTTCTTTCCTTTAACGGAGCCATCTTATTATTACTTTCGCCGCAGGCGAGCGGAATACACGATTGCCCTGTACGAGGAACGAAATGGGCGCACGGTCGTTCGTCCCGTCCCTCATCCCGAAGAAAAGCCGGTAAAAATCAATGAACCAAAGCCGCCAGCACGGGACCAGCCCAGGGCTCTCTTCAGCCTGTTGAATGAACCAACGTTAGCCAACGTAAAAACTGGTTCAACTGTCCAACGAGCGTATGTCGGATATCATTTCGCGGTATCGATTTTGCGAGTACATCCGAGGCGATCGCGTTGCAAGAACGAGCATCGCGGGGAGAGGGACTGCGGGGAGGGAGGGGGAGAGGAGGAGAAAGAAGAGAGCACGTGACGAGCCAAGTCGCGGATCGCGGCTCGCTCGCGCTTTCCGTTTTGCTTCCGCGCGAGGCTGCGGAAAAACCGGCGCGGCACGCACCGGAAACCGGCTGCATTTTAATGGCTCGTTGCGCGCGAAACGCAAAGCGCGGCGCGATTATAAACACAGCCGTGTTTCCGGCTGTTTTCGAGAAAGCTAACCCGCGCGTGTCGAGATCTATTTGATAGACCGCGGCGGTAAGAAACGGCGACAGAAATCACCCGTTGACCGATCCAGAACTCCGCCGGGTTGGCTCGCGAGGTCGTCCGACTCATTTATTCATCTGCTCTTAAGAAAAAGCTGCGCCCTGCAGAACGCGCGAGCACGCGCCTCGCTGCGCTCGCCGCTTCCGAGTCGACTCGCGTTTTATCTTTGGCGGAAAGAAAATTCGCTCTGAGAATTCTGAGAAAAATTTAACGTCAAACGGGTGGCGGGGGCATGTTTGTACGTGTGTTTGCGTGCGCGCGCGGCTCCTCCACTCTGCGGAAATGCCGCTGAAATCTATTTCAACTCTAGCCGCCCGCTCGCGAACCGGGAATCGATTTATACGCGATGGTCTCCTCTCCATTGACTCGAATCGCGAATAAATAAGATATCTTATTACTTTCTAATGCTCGTCCCGTAGCTCGCGGCGCGCGCGCGTGCGCGCGCGAGAGAGAGGGAGAGAGAGAGAGAGCGCGCGCTGTTTATTTCGTTCATTATCGATCCGCGCATATCGCGTCCCTTGATTTGATGAACGGCCGCGGCGCAACGATAGTGAAATTCACGCAGTTACACGGCGCGCGCGCGCGCGCGCGCGCCTGCAAACAAACCGCGATCGTTACACGCCGTTCGGTGGAGTAGTCCTTCAGCGGAGGCATTCACGATGTACTTTAAAAAATTTATGATCGACTGCTCGTAAAGAACAAAATATACGAAGATGGCCGAGGGGGAGGACCGAACGTACGTGTTTACGCGTATGCCCAGGAGTATCACCACACAGCTCGCTTCCATTCGTTCACACGTACGTAACGCAATACCTGATGACACTGTCAATGCCACAATTATACCCCTGTGTTCGTTTGATATTTTAGCATGAGCTCTCTCTCTCTTTCTCTCTCTCTCTCTCTCTCTCTCTGTCTGCGTTAATAAATCTGTGACGACGCCGTGAGCGGATCGAATCGGAGCGGATTTCGGCTGCCTGTTTAATAATGCCGAGGCTAGCTCCCTGCTGATCTTTTATTCATTATTAGCTCTTGACATGGCTGTTACTACATTCCTCGGTATCTTGATAGTCGATCATACGCTTGATCGGGCCGACATATCTTAACGGATGCTTTAACATTTCGGCAAGACCGTCAACGACGACAAGCAACGCCAGCGACGCATAAATTGGCCGACGCGGATATTTACGATGCGAGCGTCCTCGCGAACGGAATCCAATAATTTGGCCGAGAATCAGCCGGGATAAGAAGTAAAGCGGCTTACTTCCGAAGCTCGCGAGTATTTCCCCCCAATTACAGCGCGTGCGTGTACATAAAACGGTACGGTTCTCCGGCAATCCGGAGCGTGCGTAATCTGGTTAAAGCGATAGTGCTCTAGCGCATTCCGCATCTAGTTATTGTTCAGGGGTATATGTCTGCTCGACTGACGAAATCGCACGCATAAGCCATTTCGTCATATAGACACGTGCCGGCTTCCCGCAGCGAATTAGCCTCGACGCGCTCCCAACGCGCGATGAAATTTTTGCTCGCGCATCCGCGAGATGCGCCTGCAAATATTCTCTCTCTACCTTCTTTTTTCCTTTTCCTCTTTTCCTTTTTTTTTTTTTTTTTTTTTTTTTTTTTTAGCACGGAGACCCGACCGAATAACTTGCCCACCTGTTTATTTTCGTTTAGACACCCGATGGGGCAATTACGAAGCAGCCACGTGCGCGCGATACCGCGCTTGCGCGCGCTTCTTACCTGTCCGCTTTGCAGGACGGCTTCGTGTCAACTTCGGGCAGGCGCGAGTAGCTCACTGGCAACCTACGAAACAACAGAATTATTCTTGTAGAATTGCAGAGATGCGAGAGATTTTGTCTCTCGATTTTTAACGGCGCGATTAATAGGCTCGACGCGGATGCTGCCGACACTTGGCTTCATCGCTTCGCGAAGCGATCTTCCGAGAACGCGGTGTGCTTTTCTGACAGCGACGAGCGTAATTGCTTTCGGGAACGTGCGATCGAGCGGAATATGACGCGGGGAAATAATTAGCGGAAATTATCTAAGCCCCGTTTACAGCGCGTGGCGCAAGTCGAGGCTGTTCCCCGGTCAGGAAATAAAAATTGACCTCACCATCCGCATGTCACGATCGTTGACCTTGCATCCCAGACGACCGCATGCGGGAAACGTATTTTTAGCGAGACATCACGGCGAGAATTCGCGACATAGGCGTCGAGCGTAGCAATTGCAGGTCTGGGGTTTGATCGCGCGCGATCACGCGCTCGTCGGATCGCGATTTAATTAATCCATCGCGGAAATTAGAGAATGAACGTTGCGATTAAGCGGGCGACCGCCCGTTATCTCGTAGACGCTTTTCACCTCGTCCGATTAGAGTCATGCTTCCGGAAAGTTGTGGGAAAGTTGTGGAAAGGGTTCGATTATGCGTGTAGATAAACGTAAAACGTTTTAGTCTTACTTTTATTCGAAATTAGTTCCTAATGAGCCAGATCTGCAGAGTTGCCTGTAACGTTGCCCCGAGCTAGCCCCCAGCTAGCTTGCTCGTAGATAAAGCATTTTGCGAAAGTTGATCCTTAAAGATGAAATTTCGATCGGGCGGAAGCTTGTTAACGTCTTCAAAGTATCGACGCCAATGTTTCTGGAAGTATCCAGGTTCAAGACGAGACAGGGGCTAAATCGAGACTGTCTCGCGTGTAGTCAAAGCTCAAGCGAGTGTAGAAGCATTGGCTTTTGGCCTCACTCCTCAGATTTTTGCGTCTGACACGTGATATGCAAGTTCCGCTAAACGAAAAAGACCAAAGACTGGCACCGACAGTCTGGCAGGCTTAAGCAAGCCTGAGTTAGCAGTTTACCGATCCCCTTGGACGATAGTTGGAGTGTAGACAGCGAAGGGAATTATCGCGTTGGCTGCCACGCGGATCTCGACGACTCTTGCAAAAGTTAGATCGACAATTACGCAGTCGACCAATTGACAATTGCGGCAATCTTTTTTGCCGATGGCAAAAATCGCGTTCGCCGTCTTCCCTTCAAGCTCTCCCCTTCGCTGTCCTCCGGGAAGCTTAAAGATTCCTAATTTCGTTCGGGGCGAGTGAAGCCTTAGGTATTCCGCGTATTCCGCGATGATAGGGGAAGCAAATGCTCCGCGGTAAAGGAATATCCGCATGAAATATACAAGATATCCCCCCCGCTTTATGTACTTCTCCGGAACGAATGTTTCCGCTAGCGGCTCTCGGAGGAAGCGCTCGCTCTTGTGGGACAACTATATTCGATAAGGACAGGGGAATCCCGTTTTTGCCATTGCGATTTACGGAGAGGGCTCGAAGGAAAAAGGACAAGCATCGGGTTTCATCAGCGCCTTCTAAACGCTCCCGGGGCAAACGAGGTGTTCCAGAAGCAACGGAGGCAACGCGTACCCTCCCGTGTTCTCAGGAATGCCCAACTATTCCGCCATTTCGATCGGTTGCTGGCAGAAATCCGAGCGGGTCTCATCATTAAGTAAGAATCCATTACCGCGTTAGTGGCGCGTCAATAACGAGAGACGGCGGAGATCGCGTTAAATTATTCCGCCAACATCAAGCCGAACGAACACGGAAAACGTTCCTTTCCTCTTGCCCCGTATTCTTGCCTGCATTATTAAAAAATACTCGGCGCGAATTCTCCAAGACCATAATTGCGCGAGGTAGCGTTCCTCTCGTCCTCTCGACCTCTGTCCCGTCCTGTTGTTACCTGTCATCCGTCTGTTTGCGGTATCTACGCTCCATCCGGCGCGCGTATCGCGCATCATCTCTATGCAATTTCTATGCAATGTCCTATACGCAAATATCGGCCCGGTATTTCTCATATTCGTGTGGATTTTCGTCTGGGATCGCAATCTGTGCACGCGATGCAGGAAATACGGAAACCCGCCGTATCGCGATCGGAGCGTAAGAACAAATATCGAGAAACATTTGAGAGCGAGCCTTTGTCGTCGAATTCGCGATCACGCGGTCGTGCCCGCGATAGCTTCATCTTTCTACATTTCTGCGGAAGGACTGGCTGCGAAAGGGCGGCGGGTTAAGGGAGGACCGGCAGCGCTCTCGGTGATTTCCGCGCTGGTCGGGCGCGCTGCTGCGAAAAACTTCCCAGCGGATTCTCTCGAGCGCCAGCCATTTTCGGGAAACCTCGACCGGGGGGATCACCCAGCCTGGAAGCACCCAATTACCGAGGAACACAATACCTGGGAAATTTTTGCGAAGAAACTCGCAGCCGGGGAGTAACTCGTTTCGAAGGCATCGCTTTCGAACGACGTCGAAAGTATCGATTCCCAAAGGCCGTTCTCCGATTCCCCCTCGCCCATCCCCCTGCCGCGGATCCTATCCCACCGTCGGAATGGCGAGGCTTTTATCTTACTGCGTAGAGGCCTGCGGGGGTAGGGGGGGGGGGAGAAGAGATGTGTCTCGCCGTATCGGTAGAGGAGGATTCCTCTCGTGCGCGCGGCTACCGCTGGATCGAGGCGAGTGCGCTCTTTCGGAATCACGGGAGAACGAGCGAAATGAACGTCGCGGAGTATCAGGGAGATACTCGCTCGCGCTGAGAAGCTCGAAGGGGTGGGATGGGGTGGGATGGGGTGGGGTAGGGAGAGATGCGTCGTCATACGTTGAAGCGGAGCCTGAGCGACGTTTTGTCAGAGGGAAGCCGTTCCGATTGATCCGCATCCGCGGGGCGGATTTATAAATGTTCCCGAAAGTTCCGGCGACGCACGACACGGGAAGCGAGGGCGGGGCGAGGGGGAAAACGATGGAAAATTGCAGCTGTCAATACGGCGCAAATAAACCGTACTTTCGAGCAAGGATTGAAAAACGTTGTAACTCGCCGGCGCCGAGTTCAAAACCCCCCCGATTGCCGTAGACACGGGCAAAAAGGGATTGCTTTACAAGCAATTCCCGCGTTCCCGCATTACCTACGAATAAATATAGAGATTATTTTCCCTTGTGTTTATGTGTGGTGCCGCCGCCGCCACTGTCGCCGCCGCCGCCGCCACTGTCGCCGCCGCCACTGTCGCCGCCGCCGCCGCCGCCGCCGCCGCCGCCGCTTTAAACTGACTCAAATTGCAGCGTTTTGCAAATCCTGCTTTTGAGGAATATTTCATGTCACAAAGTGCGTGACGCATTGGATTGACACAACAACTGCCGCACCGACATATTTTACAAGCGCCTGAACTGCGATAGCGTATTTTATGACCGTTCGTGGCGCGACCGTTTTGTTATACTTTCGAATATTTTCTTTCGTACGTAATTCCCGCGCCGTGATAGCGACATTCCGCGTATCGCCGGCGCAACGTTGTTCAAATGATGAAAAAGTGGGAGCGCTGAAATCGCTCGACGGGAAAATGTATCTCGCGTGTATTCGCTCTTTTTTCTCCCCCTTCCTCGCCCTCTCTCGCTCCCTCTCTCTCTCTCTCTCTCTCTCTTCCCGCCCTCCACCGCATCCAAACGGCGTTACGTGTCCTCGGTGAATTCCAAAAGGGAATTACGGCCTGGTCGCGACAGTTGGGACTACATTTTGCGCGATAACTCGATTATGCTTCACGGACAGTGCGTGAACGCACTTGCGGCATCGGTGTGCGACGCGTATCGTTTTGTCACAAAGGCGTCTCTTGGACAACGTCATTACCGATCGCTGCGGGCGACGTCCAACTTTCGTTGTGCGCGATACTCGCGCCAATGCTATCGTCGATTAATCGCCGCGAATGATAAAAAGGGGAAAAATCCGATGCGCGCGCAACCTCACCAACGAATCGAATCGGCGCGTTTCGCGCGTTATGCCACGCGCGCGTCGCGATTAGATCGGCACAATTACGCGCGCGTTGCGGCGCACCGCAAATATAATAATACCGTATCGTTATCTGCTGCGGCGTTATATGCTTCGCGCGCGCGCGTCGCTGCCGCTCTCGCATCTCCGCGCGTTGTTCGCGCCGCTTTATAATTAACGCCTTCCCCCACTTCGCGGCCGGCGTTGAGTGTGCCTGCCTGCCCCCCGCCCCCACCCGCCCCCACCCCCCCTCTCGAATGCCTCGGGCATGTAAATCATCGCGGCGTCCGACTGTGTGAGCGCGCGAGCTCGTTATCGAGGTGAGTTTTTAATCGAGAGATCGTCGTCTTGCGATCGCGCTCGCGGAATCAAAAAGCGGAACGAAAAAGCGGGAAATTTTCTCTCCCCTTTCCGGGCGGCGCGAATCTCCCCCGCGCCGTGCGCCGCTTCCGTGCGTCTTCATTACAGCGGCGACGGCGGCGGCGGCGGCGGCGGCGGCGGCGGCGCGATTGTTCTTATTAGCGGAAGGACGGACGCGCGCGCGTGTTAAAAGCGTGGACGGTTTTGTTAATGGCGCGAGTTTTAATCGAATTAACCCGCCTTTCGCGAGGAGCGAACTTTTCGCGACGTGTTAGCGACGCACGCTAATGCCATTACCGGCAGACGTACGCGAAATTTGCACTCGGCGACGACTCGCCGGTTACTTTAATTTCCAGGCACGTACGGCAGGGCTGAAATTATGGAGTGGAAATACATCGCGCACGTCCACGGAAAGGGAGATCCGTCGCTGTCGATCGGTTTCTGCTCCCTTTTCAGGCTGGAATAAAGGAATGCGTTATTACGGGACGATCTCCTCTCGCTTCGCTTCGCTTGTCATCGCGCGGCCGCCGTTTCCGATTCCTTCGCTCCTTTCGTCGAACACTGATAAAATCTCCGACGCATCGCCCGGCTTTAGATCTAATCGATGCGATCTCGAGACTCTCTCTCTCTCTCTCTCTCTCTCTCTCTCTCTCTCAGAGAGTCGCGTTCGCGTGTCTCGCCAAATCTTTCGCGACTTTCGCGAGGAAGGAGATTGGAATGATAAAACGGCTGGGATATTAACGCGGGCTCTGAAAATGGCTTTTCCAGCCACCGATAAACTTGTGATTTTTCCAGGGAATTTAGATTCATTCGCGCACCGACGAGCAGCGCGGATGGTATTCCGTCTTGCGGAATATGGCGAATCTCGAAGAATACCGCGAGATCCTTCCGCGAGGAAGGCAACTAAAAGGCACAGCCGGGAACTCGGGCGAACGTAACTAACCGTGAAAGCGCCATATACCGCGCGAAACAGAGGTATTTCCGTGAATAACCGCGAGCTTGAGATTTCTTTCGCACGGGCGAATTAAGCAGTCGCAAAGCGACCAAGCAACGTTCCGCTATGCTTTTTGCATCGGTCCTCGGCAGGATAGCGCGGATCAAAGCGATCCTCAGGGATGTATCCTCCCGGGCGGGAGGATTTTTTCTTCTCGAGTGTGTTACGCGCGTTTCTTTCCCGCGGACGGGAAGATGGCGCGATTGGAGGAGCGCCCGATGTGCGATTTAATCTCCTGCATTATCGTCACGCTCGCGCTCGCGCTCGCGCGGTGAAATACGACGGGAACAGTTCCGGAGGGTCAAGTGGATACGCGAAACCGTGGGAATATTAAGTTTACGTCGATGATGATATATTACGCTCCTTCGTCGGAAAGTCAAGAAAATTCCGACGTCACCTCCACCACGACCGGTCTACTTTTCGGATCGAGGGTTCGCATTATTCTCGCTCAATTTCCTCTCGTTTTATGTAGCCGCGTGTCTCTTTATCCTCTTTATCCGCGCGCCTAGGGTTTTTTATCCTTAGCCGGCAAGGTGCGGAATAGTCTGGAGTCGGTGTGGAGCTCGTGCTAAGAGAGCACGAGTATAAAGACGATAAATGAAGGAGCTTTCAAAGAAAACCGGAAACTACTCCGAAAAACGAAATAAGTGCCGGCTGAGTTGCTATGGGCGAATTCTCCCGCTCTTTCTCTTCCTCCCACCCACCCCTCTCTCTCTCTCTCTCTCTCTCTCTCTCTCTCTCTCTCTCTCTCTCTCTCTCTCTCTCTCTCTCTCTCTTTTATCTACGGGGAGACCGTAGATTGATGGTGATCGATTTTTGAAAATTCTGTCGTACGACTTAAGTGAAGCGTAAAAAGGGTGGAATACATTTTTCTGCTTCCGTGCATGGCACGAGGGAGGGAGCGATGCTGGAAGGAGAAAAATGAAAAGGAAGGAAACGTGAGATCGATGTGCACTCGGCAAGTGCATCCAGTGAAGCTTGATTTCCCTTTATTTTTCACGAGCCTCGCATCAACAATTAGCGTCCGGATATTGGCCGTCAAAGCGATTTGGGACTTTTGCGCACGGGTACACCCGCCATTCTCCGGTAATTCCGCGAGATCTCCCGCACGCGTGAGAGAGCGACGCCTCGACGAGGATAGGAATAAAGAAACTTCTGAAGCTGATTCAGGGGCCGGAGGACTTTAAGACGCGAAATAAAAGTCGTTAGAAGTTACAGCGGGTCACAGCGGAAACTTCCAAAGTGAGCAATTTCGAAAATTTTGTAGGCGAGCCGGCGCGGGCGAGCCAATATCAACAAAAGAGCGAGGAACTCGCGTAATTGGCGAGAATTCCTTATGATTACACGTCCCCGCGATATTTCTTATCATCCATCTCAAAGTACAGAGAGCGAGCCGACGAGAGCGAGCGACCGGGAAGACAGGGTCTTAAAATTCTGCAGGCAAATGGCGGAAGCCGCACCGAAATTCGGAGGCCGTCCCGAAAATTTCAAGAGCGCAAGAACGAAAACTAGAAGACAGCGATTTCAGAGAGTCCGCCAGCGGGGATGGACGGAGAGGAAACACGACGGAGCGCCGTCTTCTATTGAAGACTCTCTTTCCTTTCCTTTCTTCCTTTCTTCCTTTCTTATATGAGGAATCTCATATAAGCGCGGAACCTTCGAAGAGGAAATATCGCGCGCGCGCGCACTCATGCCGGAGGAAGCCTCTCGCGAGATCTGTCCGTTTCTCGCCGTGTTTTGCCCAATGGAATTATTCTTCCGCGATTTCAGGCGATTTGTCTCTTCTTGCCCGCGACGCGATCCTCGCTTCTCCTTGGTATATTTACTCGAAGAAACGACAATCCTCTCTCGAGCAGCGGGAGAGAGGGACGAGGAGGCGAGAGGAGGGGAGGCGGGATAGAGTAATAAATAAGGGGCGGGAGGGCGGGGGGKGGGGGKGGGGGKGGGTAAAGCTGTTTGAAGCTCATGTCGCTGGGGTCGACGTTTTTAATGAGAGGCAACGCGAGTACCGGCAGCGGAGGAAGGGCGACCTAGCCCCTCTCCTCTTTAGCCTTTTATCGCGATGTAACGCGATGTAAAAAGGCATTTCCGGAAGACGGCGCATAGATGAGGCAGATGGGAGGATATATTTCGCGAGATATTACCGGTTGAAATATTCCTCTCTCATACGCTGCGCTTTTCAGATCGCGGGGATACATTATTCTCAATCGATTTCCTTTCGCTTTACCTTGCCGTGTGTCTCTTTGACTTCCCCTTGACATTTTCTGCCTTCTTCCTCGTCTCTTTAGCAGTACGTGCGGCAGAGCTGATTTCCAGAGCTGGAGAAAAAGAAAGGAAACGCCTGGGCTGGGTGAAAGTAAGTTGAGCTTTTCAAAGGAAACCAGAAACTGTGTTGGAAATAAAATGAAAGTTACTGCACTGGGAGCTCTTGCCGCGGCAACTCTTCCGGAGACCCTCTGACGTGAGCGGTTTTGCGAATTTCGTGATTAAGAGCAACAGGAAAATAGAAACTGGACGTAGGCGAGATCGAGCGGAGCCAGTTGCCGGTTGGCAGTTGGATACGCGCGCGAAGGAAGGAAAATATCGATAATGTCCGCGCTAGCATGGAAACATCGCTGGCGATCAATATGAAAGAGAAACTTGTAGCTCGACGCGTCGGGCTCTTCGCCCGCTTCCTTTTGTACGCGTAAATTCTTCCCTCGCGTACTCGTATTCTCTCGTCTTGTGTGTGTGTGTGTGTGTGTGTGTGTGTGTCTGTGTGTGCGCGTATATCTTAGTTTCTCTTTTTCTTAATTTCGAAGCGACGACGGGTACACTTGCGCGGACGATCGAGACGTTGCCCCGCAACACGGAGCGTCCTCCTCGAAAATCTTTACGATCGGGACTTGCTCGGGAGAGGCATGCAACGTGGCGAGAGGCGATTTAACGGTAACGAGGTAAAAGTAAAATCGGGACGGGCGGGGATCTGTGAGGTGATTTCTGAAATCCCACCGTTAGCGGCGATAACGACGATAATAGTCGCGACAGAAACAACGAGCGGCGGGGTAACACAAAGAAAATGTCGGTTGTTTCTTTTTGATGCCGGTGCCCAGGGGATCGTAAGAATAACGCAAGTTGGAGGAATTATGTTTTCCTTTTGTCCGCAACGTGGACAAAGGCTTGCCGAGGAAAATGGCAGACTCGCCGAGAGGGAGAATTCCACGGTGTGACGAGAGCCGGAGTAAAGGCTGAAGGAGAACGTTGCTAATTCTGGCATGAAACGTAATCACCTTATATTACGCGTAAAAGTCCCGTCGCCGTCACCGAAGCGAATCGTGGCGTCACGTTTGTTCGTTCGATAATCGAAACCTTTGTGAATCCCGATAACATCCGCCAAACTCGCGCCACGCGAGCACGCTTCCGTGGCACGCGCGAGTTTATACCGTTACGGGATCTCCGGCCTTCAAATTCAAGGGTCTTTGGCGCGCGAGTGCATGTACCGCTTTTTCATAACGTTAAACCAGACGCGCCGTGAAACGCGCGGATGCTCGGATAGCGCGAATATTGGTACTGAAGCTTCCACGTAGAGAGTGTATCAAAAAATGCTCCCCCGCTGTATAATCGCGAATATTAGTGGCGCGATAAAATTCGAGCGGCACAAAACGGGAATTAACAACGAGCCAAAGTCAGATAGGAAAGGTAGCACGGTATTATGGCGATCCGTAGCATTGTTGTTTAGCGCAGGGTGGATAACGTCGTTACGGTAACTGGAGCGTTCTCTTTGCGAATGCAAACGAAATTAGAGCCCTAGAATCGCTCAGAGTGCGAATGATAATCGACTCTGCTTGAACTCGGGCTCTGTCTGTCGTGTATCTTCCGTATCTTCTGAAACTCGTACAATCTTACCGCGAATCTTATCACGTATTGCATAAATCGAACCGATCGAGCGATCCTCTTTCCCCGATCTCTCGGTTGCAAAGCAAAATTATCAGCGCACAATGGGCACATTGTACACCGATGCTTTCTGCATTTCTTATCTTCAGCGATCGACTAGAAACTCGCACCAAAATCGCTTCTTCGGATCGAGCAGTTGTCGGAGAGACGACTGCACTTGATTAAATAACGACGTAATGAGGATACGTCGAGTGTTGCTTGCGAGGAGCATTCGCCGATAACGCACAATCGTTTCCATCGGCGTCGCGACGTCGATCGACCGAGCCGTCGTTGTCGTCGTCGTCGTCGTCGTTGTCCTCGTTGTTGCGGGCGACCGCGTGCTCGACAGAGAGCAAGAGAACTTGGTCGTTTCTCCTCAGGTTTCTCAAGGTCGATGACATTACGCCCCTTTTAATTGCCGACGCATGCGCGGCGAGCCCGCGCGATTTAATGCTCTGGGCGTGAACAGTCACGCATTTCACGCGGACGAAATAGCCTCTTGAATTAAGCAGCGCGGACCCACAGGCATCTGAAACGAGTTTATCCGGAGCTCATGCATACGTTTACGCGATCACCGCGATTCAGGATCCCCGTCGCCTCTGTCGGTCGCGTCATTCGCGACCCCAACGGGCGAGAGCACGCCAAATCCCTCGCCGTGTCGAATCGCCAGTCCGCTCTTTCTTTCTGACCGGCCAGCGCTTGATGCGGCCGCGATTAGCGAATTACGCGCGCTCGCCGCGCAACTCCGGCGGTTAATTCGTTAATTTACGTCATATAAGGGCGAGGCAGAAAGAGGAGGAAGAGGAAGAGGAGGAGGAGGGGGGGGGGGAGAAGGAAAGAAAATAAAGAGGAACGATGGGGCAGCGGGAGGAAATCTCATTAATGTACGCATCAGTACATCAGTCCTGATTTGCATGACGCTCGATATGCATCCTCGGTCGATTCTCGGTCCAGTGAGATTCCCCGAGCGGGGGGAATGGGCTGCCATGGAAGTATCCGCGCGGATACGAATTAATCCTTTCGTTCCGATGGACGAGTTATCTCGATCTAAGCGCCCCGCGCTCCGCGCCACTGCGATCTGGAGCAGATCTCGCCTCCGCTCGCCGCTTCGGAAGCGAGATGCAATGGCACACCGAGAGGCAGCGATTAACTGGCTTCGCGGAAAAAAGAAAGAAGAAGAGAACGCAAAATTCCGCGGCGAGATTAATTCGCGGAATTAACCGCGGGTAGAGTCGGAGATCAGACGCCAAACGCGTGGCGCGACGCGTCTCTCAGCCTTGCTGGTCCCGCAACTTCCCGCCACGTGCTCGCGATCCATTGCTCGATGTTGCTCGATGAAGCGCGTAATTTCGTGTACTTGGTGGTCGCGTGGTTATCCGAGAAATTTCCGATTTGTGAATTTCTCTTCTGGATACGTGCCAGACGTGCTAGATTTTATCACGCGCATCGTCTCCCGTGCACCTCTCGCCGCTTATGCCGCGTATGCACATCAAGTGCAATCGGATGCGCCAGCGCAACCAGATGCTTTTCTCGCTGCTCTTATTTCTCAAATATATATATATATATATATATATATATTTCTCTTTATTTATTGTTTATGAAACGCCGATGCCTTCCATATCCGCGGACCGTTGTGCAAACAATATACGCGGGTTACGCGCCGCGTCGTCTGAATAAATCATACAACTCCGACTGTGCCGGCTCCGCACTGCACCGGAAGGAAATGCCCGCGCACACTGCGAGCCGCATGCCTCCGGCCAAATGAAGAGTTACTTTCGAAACATGGGCTTTCCGATCTGCGACGTTTACCGGGAAATTCGCGCGCGAGCCCGCTACACGATGAAAAGACGGATGAACGTCCGAATGCATCCGCGCAAGCGCGCATGCGCGCACAGGTCGTGGAATAAAATATGTGCCTACCTCGTCCGGAATCATGAACGTACTACGAGCGCTGGAGAATGATTCGCTGAAAGACATCGCTGACGGTTCTCCGTCGAGGAGCGCTTCCTTCCGTTTCCCGAGATCCTTCGATCTCTGTCGCGAACTTTGTTCGTTTTGCCTTTCGATGATTATGCGGATGATCGCGGGAGACCTGCTGGTCATCAAGGCTGCGCGTAAATCGACAAATAATACCGCATTTCCCGTGTATACGCGTTGCACCCGGCGCGCCCCGGAATTCATTAAGTTTAACAAGCACCGGATGAAGTTACATTTAAGGGAATAACCTCTGCCAACGCGTTTCGCGGCAACCTCCGATTCGGCTCTGCCCCGGTTAATGCAGTAATATTGTAGCCATCGGCTTCTCTTTGTAATCTTAATTGGTTCTTGGCTATCGAACATCTTGATTGCAAGCACATGTTCTTGTTCGACGCTACCAGGCTACGCGACTCGAATACAGCTAACGAAGGAAGCTGTTCGTTATGCCAACGGAGCAATTTATCGGCTAGCTTAATTTCACTGTACTCGCTGCGCACATTTCTACATTTGCTATGCATATCGCTAATAAATTTATGTGCTCCTCAGCCTTCGAACGCGCCACTATTACACGCGAGGGAGAAATCGTGAGAATTTTGTATGCACGTTTCCGAATAGACGAGCTATCTAATTTCGAGACAGTTTTAGAACTTTGTTTTATTTATCTGTTTCACTTTTTATCGGGAATGAAAAGCGGATCGAAGAAATATACTCGACTAATAGACTTGATGTCAAACACGCGAAATGTGATAAATAACACAAGTGCATCGCGATAGAAACGCATATCTCGTCTATAAAAGAACTCGATCTTTCAAACATGGAATAAAAACGAATATAAAATTTATATAAAAATACATCAAATGTCCGTTTCCTCAAATAAATGTTTACAGAATAACAAAAAGGTTCGGAAATAAAAAAATTCAATGTACCTAAATGAACAATTGTGTCTTCAAATAAAAATCGATAATAATTTGACTTCTACGTGACATTAAAGCCTCGATAGAATAAATTTCCGCAATACCGTTATGCTTGAATGAAATACAAACTATCAAAAGCAATTTCGAAAATTTTATTAAAATTATTATTTCGCTGTAACTTCGTTGATACCAAAGTTTGCAGCGGAATTCAACTGAATTATCGTTTTGTGCAATATCATTATATTTAGCTTTCATAAAATACACGTAAAATTGACATATTTTCCTAGCATATTCCAATAAACCTTGAAAACATTTCTCAGTGTACACAATATTCTCGCTCAAGTTTAAATATACGCTATTTACTACGTTATAAATAGTGTTGAGTTCTGAAAAATCACATTTACATCATGAGACGCGCGTCGATGCGATAGATTTCATTAATCCACGCCGGTCAAACGAATCATTCTTGACCGGATCGTTTTTCAGGCAATTCACATTTCGAAATCGATCGATTATTTTTTTATTATTCTCTCTCTCTCTCTCTCTCTCTCTCTCTCTCTTTTTTCTTTTTTTTTGTGCTAACTTCGCTATCTGCGGAGCGGAGTTCCATTTCAATAACATTTTTCAAATGTATATACAAATGCGACGTGCCGATCTTTTTTTTTTCCTTTTTTTCTTTTTTTTTCCCTTTCTCTTTCTTTCTGAAGCGATCGCTATCCCGATCGCGGATTTCATGCTGAAATTATCCGCCGCGAAATAATGGTGAGATAATCCCAGTCTAGCAGACTGGGAATCTATCCTTCTTCCAGCAAGTTGGAAAAAGAGGACGCGAGGGGGAACTCGCGGATTGAAATCTGCTTTCCGATCGTTGCGCGATCGATCGGCGGGGATACACGATTCCTTGGCGGTTGCATGAAAATTGCAAGCAACCGGTGATGACCGGTGATGATATTGCATGCTCTTTGTAACGTAATTGGCAATCGATTATCGCGAATCTTGATCACGCTGTTACTTGAATGGCTCGCGCTCCAATCGCGAGTTTCCACAAATTGCGCGGTGATCGCATCGAGCCGCGTGTAATAAATACGTCGCGGAAGATCGTCGCGAATTTTCGATTTTGTACAAGGCTGTTTTGAATGATGACTCTGGCATCGGAAATACCAGGCGACCGTCTGGTTTCACGTTGAAAGGCACAACGCAGCGTAGCGACGCGACAATGACAATCTTTTTATTTAGAAGACTGCTGAGAAATTCATTGACTTTTCAGGCTCGCGTTTCAGGATCTTTGATCGTTTCAGGAACGGCGAACGAGAATTGACGCGAGCTAGACACGTGGACGGCGACATTAACGCCGTTTAAGGATGAATTTTGGTGACAGGCGGAACACAGGGAATTTCCGCAGTGCGCGCGGCATCGTCCGTATTTCTCCCGAGTTTTTTCCGAGATTGGATCGTTAAAAGTTGGAAAAATGTAAGTTCGCTCCAGCTGCGACCGCCATGGGCGAGAAATTTAATATAACGGTGCATATACGGTGCGTATCGCAGATTTACATTGATGAAGAGGGAAGATGCACATTTTCGCATGTAAGCAATATCGCGATTCTACACGGAGGAACGTTTATTACTGCGAAATTATCGAGAACGGTTAAAATGTATTCCCGGTAGAGCGTTTTAATATCACTTTTCAAGTTCTCTGCTATTACTCGCCCGGCGCGGCGATAAAAGTGCAAATGCGGGAGGATCGAAGTTGGAAATAGCAAAATAAAGCAAAGTGATCGAAAAGCGGGCGGAGATATTCCGTCTTTATACTTTACGTGGATCCGAATACATTAGTCACTTCCTTATCGCTCGTGCCTGTGAAGATTCCATTAGACTCCCGATTATATTATTAGTTCCCGAGAGGATTCGATCGGAAAGTCAGATACGGAAAATTACCGGTCACGACTATCGCGGCTAATGCTCGACGAATGATACATGACTCGGCGGCGTTCTTATTCTCCGCGTTCGCGTGTGTCCGACATTAAAATCGTGTCGCGACCGTTTCGCCTATAACTTTTATTCGCGATCTCGCCGATCGCGCGAAAGAGATCGTTTCGGAGTTATCGCTGGTCTGCGCACATTTCGATCGGGATCGATTCATCGACTCGGCCCTTTCGCAGCTTTCTAAGCTGTTAAGCGTTTATCGCCTTTATATCCGGATGCATATGGATGCGGCTTCATCTACTTTGCCGTCTCTCTGTTTTATTCGATTAAGCAACCAAGAGCCGATAGCGCCTCGCTCGCTCGCGAAAGAACGCCGATCGCGCTTCATATGCATCGATGTTGCTGAATCTGATCAATTTGTACTCTCCCTCTCCCCCCTCCCTCCCCCCTCCCCTCCCCCCTCCCTCACCCGTCTGCGCAATTGAACCTCCGCGATATCCGATAGCGATGATGATCCTGCGCCGAGCTATCGCTCGGTCGGTTAGTCAAATCACGATCGCGCGCATACGATCGACGAGGGCGGAATCGACGTTTCGCTAATGAGAGAATATTCATATCAAAGAAATTGTAACACAATGCAACGCTGATCCTTCACGAAGATCCCCGATATCCGTTATGGCAAAAAGCGTCAGGCAACGCGATTGCCGGGCAGGATAGCGCGTTTGTGTGTTATTAAGCGAATCGCTACGCCGCTATCGATTATCTCGCACAAACGAAACGAACGTCGAGCAATTCCTCGTAAATGTTTACCCCCTCGCGAATATGGGATTTCGATCACATCTACGTGGAGGCTCGACGTGTCAATGGCGGAAATGTCCTTGATCTTTCAGGTCGGATCGGTGCTTTTAGGGGAAAGTGAGCCCTTTGCACGTTTAATTGCTGCGGTTCAAGGATCTTCGCTGATAAAAAGAACGGCCGAATTATTCTGATCTCGATTAGTCAGAGCTTCGCTCCGTTTCAATCAACCCCGCACACCGCTGAAATTTCAGGACAGCCCGAATCGGACTGTCGCTCTTCTCGTAAGCTCCTCCGATTTATTACGCGACCCCTCGTCCGTGTCCATATCATAGGGGGTGAATCTGTTCGCTGTGTGCTTTTTGTCGGACACATTCGTGACATCCGCGTTAGCCTCACCCTTGTCTCTCCATTTTATCCTTGTTATCTTACTTCATCCTTCTTGTCCCTCTAATATTCCTTATTATTCATGCTACGCGCGTCCTTTGTTTGCCCGAGATACATTCCTACGTAGTTTTAACGATAATTGAAACAGCAAATACCGGAGAACTCGGTTGGAAGAGTTTCCTTTGCAGCTTTTAAATTCGATCATCGACTTTGTGGCATTGTTCTCCCTAAACTGTCGGGGCAAGCTGACAGCTGAATGCTTGGAGAATGAACTATGGAGAATGAAATGTGTAAATATGGTCAATCGATTCGCGTGCTCTTTAATCGTGCCGATCTTCGACTGGTCTTCTTGCTCCTTGCATCGATTGAGTCTTCGTTTCCCCAGAGATGCTCGATTCCCGGTGCTTTCTTCAAAGTAATATCTCCCCTCGGATGAACGTCATAAATTTAAGATCATTTGGCTTTCCGTTGCGCTTGTTGGTTCAGTCGACTCGCGGACGATCACTTGTATGCACGCGTATACCAAATGAAGCATCAGCAACGCTTCTGTCTCGCGATCGTGCGGCTGATCGCCGCATCAGCCGTCAGCAAAGCATCTCATCTTGACGTGTACTTTACTATTCACGGCCTTGTCCAGATTGGGAGCGAGTTACAGAAGAGCCGAGAAAGCTGATGCTGCGACGTCGCAGTCGCTAGTTGAAACGATACAGACGAAAGAACTATTCTTCTTCCTTAACCTTCCTTCTACCTCCTCTACCTTTTCGAATCCGTTTCCCGGCATTTCGCCCATAGGTGCGCGTAGCTTTTCATTAGCGGCGGCGGCAATCTCTATGCGGCGGCGAAAATTCGATCGACTGCACTCGGCCAGACTGCCGCGCGGCGAATAAACTCTTAACATGCATCAAAGTCGATCCAATTAACGCAAACTATCGCGGGTAACGACACACAATTCCCGAAAGAAAAAGAGAGAAAAATATCCCGCCGCGAAAGTTTATTCCAGCCTTCGTGCAGCGTGGCCGCCGAACCATATGAACGCTCAGTTGCCGAACTAAATTTCCCGATAAAGTCACGTCCAACCGAAACGGGTCAGCCGATGTAAGCCTGACTGTGCCTGTATTATATTCGTTTGTCTCCGGTGTAAAATTTTGCGGAAACCGCGCGCGTATCCGTCAGACATGATAAACGCGCCGCCGCAAAACAGAGCTTTAATTATTGGCGACAGCTCGAGATGCTCGATATACGTCTTCGGATGGCGATTTGGCTGCCGGAGGAGCGAGATCGAGCACATCGTACGTTTCTCCGAGCTTTGCCCCGTTAAATCGAACACGCCTTGTCCCGGTCGATTTGTCGGCTCGCACGGATATTGACTTACAAATTTTTCGCATATGTCACGTGACACTGCTCGGATTAAAGGTCGGAGACATCGAGTCTCAGTCTCCCCTTACGTCGGATCCATATGTCGCGCTTGTCGAACAGAGATCGTCGACGAGTCGCTCGTGTTCCCCGGCGCGAATAAGCTCGCTCGGAATTTAGCGAACGGCGATCCTGTCGCGGTGAGCATTGTTAAAACCAATGAGATAATCCTTAACGCTGTCCGTGGATTTCAATCCCATTTTCATGAGTTTCCCTCTGCATTCTGTATTTTTAATACATTTTTCATTATTTATACGCCAAATACTTTTACGTTTCCGCAATCGCTTTATAAATAATAACAGATAGTTACAAATACGCCTAGATATCTCGAAAACCGATATTTTATCGGATTTAATTGCGGAAATTCGCAAACCGGTTGCTGATGGAAACAAAACAGACTTCAAATTTTAGCGGCAACATTTGAAAGCGTTTTTATTTTCGAAAATAATCTCTTATTTTCGAGGCAACGAACGCTCCGTTGCGGTCTGATCGATATGGCTTGCGTTGCCCGCTGATATGATACCCGTTGTCAAATTGCTATTTTTCCCTCGTGTTTATCGCAGCCCAAGAACGAGATGCGGGACGATGCTGCATTCGCTGGCCATCTGTTTGCAAGTTGCTCGCGAACTTTAAGTACGAAGAGCCGGCGATCAATTCGTCAGCGGTTTGCAATCTGCGGCGCCGAGTGTTCAGCCATATTTCTTTCTAATGCACGCTTCGTACAAGACATCGGCCGCGTGTCACATCTTATTCGAGCCCAAGTATTAATCTCCTCTCTCCTTGGTTCTCGCTCGACCGTAAGGAGTCGACCGTAAATTTCACGAATAACCCGCGGGAACTCGCGGGAGATAATGCTACGCGTGTGCGGCCCATCGATTTTACGAGACCTCGCGCCGATCTATCGCCATTCGGAATATTAAAAACGATTCTCCTCGTGGAGAATGAAGCCACAACGGCGACTCCGCGCGCGCGCGAGCGCGCGCACGTGCGCGTTACATATTTATTGAACTATGCAATTCACTTCGCGATTAACGCAACGACCATTTGCGCGTGGGTCGATTATCAGTTATTATTAATGGTCATGAATTTGTCAGAGCCACGAGTCTGTATGAATACGCGGTCGACAGTCGATGCGTCCGGAATAACAAAGCGCGCGATAACGCTCAACGCCGCAGATGTAACTGGCCAGATTACAGATACATTCATAGATCACGGCGCGAATAAGGTATTTAGCGGATATCTCCGCCGCGACGAACGCGCGGGGTTAATTTAGGTTCACGACCGCGCCAGTACGCCTCTCGGTCTCTCCGCATCCGCGGATGCGAGACGAGAGAGACGACTGCGAATGGTCGCCTCTCACGGACACCGACTTACCGCGGGCTCCTAACGAATATGACGCGGGCTAAAGAACGACGGGCGTTAAATCATCCCTTGTGGAGGGATGAGACGCCCTTAGCCGGGCGCAAACCGCGCGCTGTAGACGAGCCGCGGCCGAAAACGGAGCAGATGGTGCGCGGCATCCTTGTAGCGGCGACTCGTGCATCCCTCCGACGCGAATCGAAATTTTGAGGGTGGCCGAACGCGTTAGCGCCCTCGTTAGGCCACGTGCCGTTGTTCCCCCGCTCGATACGTCGATATTATACAGGTATGCGAGCGTTGGAACGGAGAATTCGTCGGCGCGATGCCGGTCGATGCTCGTCACTCGATGGACCAGTAGAACGGCATGGACGTGTATGTGCGCGCGCGCGCGCGCGCACGCGTCTGTGTGTATGTGTGGATACACGGTAGAGGAGAGAAGAAAGCGAGAGGGCCAGGCGCTGCAGGGAAACGGGGGTAGGTGAAAGTACCATTACATGTATGGCCAGTGCGCGTAAATGCTTTGAATATAACGCCGCGGATAATGAGAATGTATTCGACGAAGGAAAGCTTGCGCCTTCCTTTTCTCTCTCTCTCTCTCTCTCTCTCGCTGTTTTGTTAATTCTCTTTAATTGTAAAAGTTACGTCCCGTTTCAAAATGAATTCGTACGATTAACTGTGTTTCGAAAGAAAACACATGTTGTAGCCGTTCCGACACAAAAATGTCGACTTGGAAAGGTTGCCGGATCGCAGAAAAAGAGACACGGATTATCGCGAGATTAAGGATTAACGCCCGAGCCGACAGAATATCTCATTAGTAACGTTTTACAGTTTTTAATCGTCCCGCGGTAATAAACAACGGGAGGTGCCGAAAAGAGCGAGGGTTAAGTCTCATCTCCCGTCGATATCTCCCGTCGCGAGATTCTCTCCCGCAGTTTGATCGCAGCATCCACGCGATCTATCTTGCTGCTGCAAGACAGATCGCGTCTTCGCGTGTTCCTCGAACGAGCGCGAAAGAAGCATCAGCAGATGACGATGCATCTGGCGTTATGGCCATCGGCTGGAGAGAACGGGACGGATTAAAGAGCCGGAAGAGCCGTACGTATAAAGCGGGCGCCGTGAAACAATGAACGAATAGACACACGGACGCGACCAACAGCGTGAAAATTTCACATACGTAGCGGCTGACCCGAATACACCAGCACGGATAATGAGGATGCATTCGACCGGCACGTATATGCCATTTAGCCCAACTGTATCCGCCGCATTGCGCGAGAATGCAGGAGAATGCGAGAGTATGGCGCCGGCAGAGATGCACGCGGCAAATGGTAGATGCTAAAAACGCGCTCGCCAGCGGTCAGCCGGGACGAGACCGTCCGCTTTTTAGGGGCGGGGGGGGGTGCGAGAAGGAATAACTGAGATTAGCGTTAACGTGACCGCGTAATGGAGACACCGGCGAGATCGAAAAATTGATGATCCACTTCGCGGAGAGGTCGTTGGCCCTGACCTCGTCGCATGTTGTATCCTGATAAACGGGCGGGCGGAGGGGAGACTCGTAATGGGGGGAAGAAGCGTAAACTCCTGCTGCAAGAAATGTTACGAGCAAGCGCGCGCATTCTTTTTTTTTTTTTCAGACACTTCCCGTGGCGTTGTCCCGTGTGCTGATGCTGAGAGGAGCGGAAAGGGTAGGGTAGGGTGGGGGGGGGGATACAGAGGTCCAGATGGATAATGATGGACAGGAGTGGAAATAATGCACGGCGTTGTGCGCGAATGACCGTGAATGCGACGTCGCGGTTAATGAGGGTTCATTATGACGCCGGAGACACCGAAATAATTATCTTTTTCTATCGCGTACGTGATTACGCGGCCGCTACCGGCCTCGTTAATGTGCGTTAACAAACACAGCGGACGAATACGCTGTAAATACGCGGGGGCTGATAAATAATAAAACCTCATTGCGCGTAACTGCGCCGCGAGGAAACTTCTAAATGGGGCTGGCTCGAATATTAGTTACGCGTTTGCTCGCCACGTTACGCGCCAACGTCCGGGCTATAAGTGTCGCTGAAAAATGCTCGCCACCCACGTTAACCCACTTTTATTATTGATACGGCTTGGGTGGCTCCTGTCATGCTCATAGCTTGAATTAATAAAAGCGATCGCAAAAAGCTATTCGCGATGTACATAATATACCGCGCTACATTGTCGAATATATCGCGCGCCATGTAAGGCGTGCTTTCCTTGTGGAAGCTATAACGTGCCGTCTTCGTACATCGTATCTCATCGTTAGGTCGCGTGAATCGTCGAGTAGTTGGCGACCCCGACGAAAAGGCGTCTTGTAAATGACCCGATTAATTAATTAAACCATTAATCAAACCTTTTCGTTGGATCGTCACGCGAAACGGGCGCCAATGGCGTTTGCAGCACGTATGTCGAACGATCGAACGCATCGTGTATCGCGCGTGTATTTCTCATTATGGGGGAATTATCGCGGGAAATCGGGAAACTCGGGGGAAAATTCTAGCGATTCATCGGTATTTCTAGAAATGTTTAAATATTCATTAAACCGCCGGTCAGCCCGATTATGCTTCACGCCGCATTGATCGTAAAATTTAACGCGCGCGATTTACGAAAGCGAATAAAAGGCCTTATCGAGCGATAAAACATCGCCCATATTGCGCACGAGGCAGATAAAGCCAATCGGTACGTTGCACGGCTCGTAAAAAGCTCGCATCCGTCTTCCGGTATCGCCAAGTAGCGTCGACGCGCTATCGACGTTCCTATAATAACGGCTAAATATGGACGCGCAAACGAGATGACGTTTTCGATAGCGAGCGTCAATTAGCGCGATTCGCTCTTGTGCGAATGTCTGACCTGCCGCGACGCTTCCGTGAGAGATTGTCCGGAGAGATCGGCGACTTTCCCGCGCAAATCAGCGTTCCTATCTCGTCATCGCTACTCGGCGGAATTCCCGCGAGTCGATTATCGACGCCGCGGTAAACAATCGTCGCAATCGCAGCCGCAATCACGCAGCGCTCGCGATTGCGCCTAAAAACTTTCCAGGTTGCAGTGGCAAGCCGGCAGTTCTCGGGTAAACAATGAGAAACTGCGTGGAACCACGCAACGAGGAGTCGCGCGTAACAGGTTTCCGTCTCGGATGTCCGTCTTTGATGGGAGAACGTTTGCTGCCCCGCCGAGGAGCATCTGCCGAGGAAAGAGGGGCGGAAGAGGGGCGAGAGAGCCAATCGGCGGGCTCTTTGAATGTTTTATGCATTCGAGAGAGGATTCCGAAATGCATTCGAAATAATAGACGAACAGCGCGCTGTCTCTCTCTTTCTCTTTTATTTTTCCCATTTTTATTCCGCGCTAATGCGCGCGGAAATGAATGGCCGATTACGTTTGTATCACGTTTCGCTTATAAACAACGCGCAGCGCGGGCTCCGAGAGCTGCACGCCCAATATTTAATCCTCGGCCGGTCGCTTTTCGTCGTAAATTAGCTGGCAGCCGGTCCAATTTTATTCAAGATGATACATGGACCGGTTTGACGCATTTAATCACATTGAAATGTTTAACGCAAACAATCCAAGATTAAACAACACGTACAGCGCCGGCCAATGAACGTTATCCGCGCGATAAACTGATCCGCAGCAACGATGCGGGACGGCGATCGCGCGGTATGCACACGTCGCTACTAAATCGATCAACTGGCTGATCAGTCTATCGAATATCCTTGGGACGCATTGCACGAATCCAACATTCGTTCGGCTTCGTCGTTGCGTCTGTCTCCCGTCAGCGAGAGAGAATGCAACAGCGGAGGAGCGCGAATCTGCAAACGCGCTCCTCCGCGACTTCCTCGTATACTCGTTTTCGGTTCTTTCGTAACTCGCAGACCTCTAATCCGGACAAGGCCGTGAATAGTAAAGTACACGTCAAGATGAGATGCTTTGCTGACGGCTGATGCGGCGATCAGCCGCACGATCGCGAGACAGAAGCGTTGCTGATGCTTCATTTGGTACACGCGCGCATGCAAATGATCGTCCGCGAGTCGACTGAACCAACAAGCGCAACGGAAAGCCAGTTGATCTTAAATTTATGACGGCCATCCGAGGGGAGATATTATTTTGAAGAAAGCACCGGGAATCGAGCATCTCTGGGGAAACGAAGGCTCAATCGAAGCAAGGAGCAAGAAGACCAGTCGATATCGACGCCAACGACACGATTAAAGAGCACGCGAGTCGACTGACCACAGCTACACGCATTTCCATAGTTTATTCTCCAAACTGATGCATTCCGTTGGTTTCCCTCGACAGATTCATCTGCGCTGACGAGATACGCCAAGTTAACAGGGTTAGCGAGCGCTTTGCGTAATTGTTTATCGCGCTCGCCAATCCGGGAAACTATCTCTCTCGGCCGTGGACGGCTTTTTACCTCGGCGTGATTAATCGGGAAACATCGCGAACGAACATCGTTCGTTTGTCCAAGCGAAGCTCGAGAGACGCGCGGACCCATCGAGGCATAAATACGACAGACAATCTTCTCTTCCGGTTTCGGTAAGTGGCGTCTGGGATCCGGCAGTCGCGAGAGCGAAGGCGCATCCGGAATCCCTCGTTTTTCCGTCGTCAATCTTGCCTGGCGCGAAAATCGGACGACGATTTACTTCGCGTCTATCCGTGACATTTCTCTCTCTCTCTCTCTCTCTCTCTCTCTCTCTCTCTCTCTCTCTCCTCCCGCGGCGTTCGCCTGCTCGGGCGACGCTGAACGAGACGACCGATCAGCCGTGAAAAGCGCAACGTGGTTTTTCCATAAAAATTATCCGCAGCCGGGCGTCATCTGGAACGCGCTCCCTCGCAATTGGTCAAATCTCCTCTTATGTGCCGATAAAACGAGATTCTAACCGGAAGCTTGGCCCTGCTCCAGCCCGTTATTGCAACGCTCTACTTCTAGCCTGCAGACACCGGCAGATTCAATCCATCTCCATGGATAGGGGCTTAATTGTAGTAGCGAATTGCGAATTGCGCCCCGAAATGGCTCGTCGGGTTCATCTTGAATAACAATGCAGATAATTAAAAACTTGTATGCATCAAGAACAATACGCCCGCTGTAACAGGGTTAAGTTGGTCAAACTGCATATTCATGAATATTGATGGAGCACTCTACCGATGAAAAAATTCTCGCGCGCGCGCGCGCGAGATAGAGATAGACGTAGAGACAGACAGAGACAGAGAGAGGGAGAGGGGGACAAGACCGTAGCGTACATTATCGCGTTTGCAGCGTTCGCATCGTGATCTCCAACGAATGCTGACGGCGATATCGTGAATTCGAACGCGGTCGCCTCCCCCTCCCCCTCCCCCCCGCCCCCCGCCTCGTACGTGCGTTCGACGCGCGCATCGAACCAACCATCCCCGTGCTCGTTATAACGTCTACGTTTTAAAAGCTCGACGGAGATCCATTAACGTGTTAATTTATTTCCGAGCTTCTATTTCCCGCGATAAATGACACCGCATCGACAGACGACGCGTCTGCGGGACGAGTCGAGCGGCGACAATTATATCACCGTGCGTGCGGCGAGCGGGAGAGAGAGAGGGAGAGAGAGAGAGAGAGAGAGAGAGAGAGACGGACACGGAGAGACAGAGAGACAGAGCGTATATTGATCCGATGCAAGCTTCGTAACGTAACGTGGCGCGGGCCACTTTGCGGAATCCGTCGCGGCGAATCGCGGGCCCGTTGAATAAATTGTCAATAAACGCGCGCGCGTGTGCGCGCCCTCCGCTCGACATTGATCGTCAAATTGGCAATGAATCTACTCCAGCCGCGAGATAATGCGCCGCGAAGACGGCACGCGAGGAAGAGGACCAGCAGAACGTCGGAATAATGTTCTCGATGTAAATATAATCAGCACGGGCGCGGACAAATATTGCGAGCGACTCGAAATACGCGCGCGCGCGCGCGCGCGTCAAGTTAAATGCAAATATCGCGTAAAGCATGCCCGGCCGTTTTAATACCGGGGACAAAATAGCGGCGCAACGCGGCGCGTTTTCCCTCCCCTCTGGCTGTATCCGTTACTGGTTATTTATAGACTCCGCACTGCATATTGCACCGCACCCCGCAAGCCCCCGCCGATCTACAATCGCCGACAGACCGATCTCCGGATGAGCCGCTCGACGACGGAAAGATTATCAAATCCTGGGAATCGGCGCATCTGCGAGATCTCGCGTCTCATCTCGGAATCTCGGTCTCGCGTCGACGAGCGAGTTCGGCGCAGGGGGGTCCTGCGGGGGGTGAGAGCGGGAGCGGTCGCGGAAGTGACGCGCGACTGGTCGCGCGCGCTGATCGCGCGGGATAAAGTCCCGCGCTCGGGATGCAAACTCGGTAGCGGCGGCGGCGGTGGTGGTGGTGGTGGTGGATGTCTTTAAATAGTATCATTTATCGTGTTGCAGCTGGAAAGAACTAAAAGTGGGACCTTAAATGGCGCCATTTATCGTCTCACAGCTGGAACGCTTACTTTGCCACGGCATACTTTAAACAATCCACGACTGCGCGCCATACGTTAGCGCTTCTTTCCTTCCCGGCCGGGAAGGGAAAATGGGAACCAGCAGCGGCAGGCTCTCCCCCGCCTCGGCCTCACCGCCCACCCCTCCTCCCGGATTAAACAAATATCAGGATTCCGGCAGAGTCGCGTCGATTCGGTAAACGATCGCCGAGCGAGAGCATTTCGAGCGAGCGGATGAATAATCGAATCGGTCGCTCCGAAAGGCGACGAGAGCCGGGGAGAAATTAATCACCTATCGATTAATTATTTAATAATATCCTTGAACGCTCGCCTCCCGCTCGCGTTGCCAACGCCTCCTCCTTCTCCTGGGATATTCGCTCTTGCGACTGCAATCCGCGTTGCAATAAACGACGCGGCCCGAACGTAAATCATCGTAAAAGTAGCCGGCTAATTTCGCCGGTGGACGTGATATTTAACGCGCGGCGCGCGGACGCGCGGAATTATGGCATTTATTATAAGAACGTAGGCAGCCGGATGGATAGGCGGCCGGCGACAATAACGTAACTTCTCCCCTTCGGGGAGCGAGATATATCAATGCAAAAGCCTTCTTCCACCACGTCGACCTAAGAATAATTCAGTGTCACGCTCCGGGTGGAGAGAGACTACCAGGGGGGCAGGTGGAGCGGCCATATCGCCGCTATTTTACATTCTGTATTTCCCGGTTCGTTATTTATGCAAACCGCCCGAATATACGACGAGGAAATGTATGTTTATGTAAATTGAGTGCGCAAACGTTTACTTATGTCTCAAACGGAATCTTAATCTTTAACTTGTCTTCGCCTCTTGTCTCTGCCCTCCGCCTCCCCCTCCGCCGATGTTCCCCTCCCTCACCTCCCATACCCCCCGCGCCGCCGCCCCCCCCCGTCTCTTCCCTCCCTCCGCGTGTGCCAGCTTGGATATCCGGCGCCGCGCGTTTGCGCCGTGCTCGCGCAGCGTTCGGTAACCAAACTGCATTACGGAAGGAATTACACCGAATCGCTCCTGCCCCATTTTCGATCGATGTCGGCACGGTCACTTGGCGCTAACTGCCACTAAATATCGTTACCCGGCGACGCGGCGACCGACGTTGCGTCCCCCGGTGTTGCCCGATGAGGGATAATATCCGGTAAGCTATGCGAGGCGCGCCCGTTCGCCCGCTAGACGATAATGAATTTATTCGTTTCTCGTTGCCGTGGCCCGTGGCAGTAGCTCTCGTTGCGTCTGTACTCATTTCTTACGCCGGCAACTCGAGAACGCAGCAACGAGCTTCACGCGCGCGCGCGCATAACTCACAATTAGTCTCTTCTAATGATGGCATTTGGCTAAGCGTCCCGCACAATGTGTCTCTATACAATGATCGCGCTCGCGCTCGCTCGCTCGCTCGTAACGGCGGATTCAACTTATTATGTATTTAATGCCCACGCCGCAACCGGTGTTTGCCCCCTTTTTTCGATCGAGACCCCGCGAATATCATTTTACGCTATTATCATGCGGGAAGCCCTTGAATACCGAGCTCGGCGCGGTGCGCGCGAACAAAACGCGATTTCACGCCGCGAAAACAAATTGTGTTTCCGCCGAGACGCGCCGCGCGTTACGAGAGAATGAGATGCGCCTTCTTTTATAAGCGGGGTTCCGCTTTATATCCCGCTTGAAAAAAAAAAAGGAGAGAGAGAGAGAGAGAGAGAGAGAGAGAAAGGAAGAAAAAGTTACACGCCAGTGGACGATAAGTTTGCCAGCCCGGCATTGTACACGAATGTCGCTTTGCGGCAACGACTTAATCCGGAGTGAAAACGAATCGGATTTGACGGAATTAAAATTTCTCATTGAACGTACTGTCGAAATTCGATACGATTATCGTTCCTCGACGCGAGCTGTTTCGCGACACCGAGGAGCGATCGGCGATAAATTCTCGAAGAGATATCCTCGAGGAAGCCCAAGTTCGAGATAAATAGCGCCTAGGCTACCTAGGCGGCCGTACCTTGCGGCGATTAATCATTTTTCATATATATATATATATGAAAATACGAAAATATATATATATATATATATATATATATATACGTATACACATCGCGGTTAATCTCCTATTTAGCGGGCCCACCGTAATTCGAACGATGTTTTTCCGCGTAATTGCCGGTAATCATTCTTGTTAGAGCGCGCCGCGGCGGCGGCATCTAAGAAGAACGGGAAACAAGAGGCATGAAAGCGAAATACGGTGCGAATACCTACCGTGCTTTAATCATCAGCGTTAATTAAAATAATGCTTACGAGATAATTACTTTGCGGCCGGACAAAGTGATGGACGACCGGCAAGTCGCTGCAACGCTATTCGTGCGTGGTCAAGAAAGGGATAGGGCTGGATAGGTGAGGATGAGAGGGAGAGGGAGAGAGGGGGGAGGGGGAGGGGTACGTGGTGCCGATCGCGAGGATATTTGGTATTCGCAGATTAATCGATTAGAATTAATTGTTCCCAATTGAAATGCCTCTGGTTTGTGCGCCTGGCGTTCTTTTTCTGCTCTGGGAAATTGTTCATTTGGCGCGGGTTAACGTTTTCCGAAGGGTTCTTTGTTAAAAGCACGTCAATTTATTGTCGAATAAACATTATCGTAATTGTGTCATCGGGGTAAAGGCAAAAGCTCTCAAAAGATCGTGTAAATTTTGCGCTTTGTCTATTAAGCGCGCAAAGCGCGCTGATATTATCTCAATTGCCAGCTCGATTCGCGATTCATCGATCGCAAGATTTTACTAGATTTTCTTTACGTTTGATGCAACGGTAAAGCAACGACAAATCAAATGACAAATCAAATGACAAATATGCGGGAATTATGTCGGAACAGATCGGGCGAAATCTGCTACGTTCTCTCCGATGCGATTTATTGAATTACGTTTGTCCGGTTATCCATTCGTTCGGTAACAACGATAAAGCTTCGTCTTCCAAATTATCTGACAATTTTGCGCGGCACGCCGATGCATCAATCTGAAAATTATTTCAGAACGCGGGGACGGGGTCCCTTTCTCGCGAAGCGTTAAAATGATTATCAAACATGCTTAATGTTTATTTTAATGCTTCCGCCGTCTGCATGCTTCTCTTTGAAACTCGGAAATTGTGCGATGTACAAAGCATCGCTGGCGGCAAAATCACGCTGACATTGCGCCGTTCGTTGGAAACTTTTCCGTCTCCGAATGAAATGAACTTCGCAACTTGCTATTAACCCTACGCCACCCTACGTCCATGTTTAACATTGCTCCCGTTAAATTAGCGATGGTCTAGTCACTACATTTGTTTTGATCAACGCGCTGAAAATACCTAGCGGAAAATGCCGGATACGGAACGTAGACTTTTTCTCTAAAAGACGAACACCCTTTCATCAAAACCGGCGGTACTTTTAATAAACTTTGAATTGAAAACTTCAGAATTATTAAAATGACGAATGCCTCCGCGTTATGAGGCAGCGTAATTTTATTAAACTCAAGGATTCCTTCTTTAATTTAGTTAATTGTAATACGAGATCTGTTTGCTGAAATATTACGGAAAATAGGGAAAATAATACGGCGCTTCTCCATCAAATTTTTGCTAATAAAGACAAGTTCTACCTCTTGAAGGAGCTTGAGCTCATTTGTAGTTTAGACAGTCTGAAGAAAATATGTGAAAGAGACGAAGCGGCTCAGATTTCATCGTTTTTCAGGGAAATGAAGACAAAGTTGGTAAAGAATTCTCCTTTCATCTGCAGGTTCTCTGATGGATTTGGCAAATGCCTTTTCTCGATAAAAATATCGGCTTAAAAATGCAGCGGTCAATTAAACTTTGGAGACCGAAATAAGTAATAAAATTCAATTTCTTAATTAATTTCGATCTTTGGATTGTCACAGAAGATTTTCACAGGGAGTTTGGGATTAATCGCAAAGCTATTTGAAAGTTGAATGTTAAACGGTAACTAGAAACGACGGTGCTTGATCAAATTCTTATTTTTAGAAAGAGAAAAGGTAATAAATTCGCCAAGAAATCCACAAACGAGAACAGATTCGAAGAGGAGATTTTAAACATCTCCGGAGAGATCTTCCTTTCCTGTCACTTGCTAATTTTTGACATTTGCAAATTTATTTATTATACGTCTTTTATTAATTATACCGCTGTACTAGCGCCAGCAGATGTAAATCAGAGTGTCCGATCAATCGCGTCAAGTCCCATCTTTGTATTCTTGGATGATCCAAGAACGTCTCAACGGCGACCCACGATTAAGACGCGCTCTTTCCCGTAAATGAAAATTGGATGGCGCGACTTTCTTCCCGTTCCGAGTAGAATTTTATTAGCCTCCGGAATACGCGATAAAATGCATTTACTTGCCGTTGTGAACTGTCGCGCCGTAAACAATCGCCACGTAGATTACGCGATTTTACGCGATGACTTCAGGCTTTTTCCATCGAAACCTTGATTTATTGCATTACACTTGGTACTGACGCTTACACTACCGCCGGCCCCTTCAGGCAACTCGGGGTGAGTTTTATTTACTTTTAGCGAATCGATCGACCGCGGGGGTTAGTGCAGAAGCAGAGAGAGAGAGAGAGAGAGAGAGAGAGAGGAAGAGAGCTACGGCGGAGGAGAGACTGGGTGGTTGCTGCGCGCCAACCCCGGCGAAGCGAGCTTACGTGGTCCCGGCACCACCCCCTGCTAGCCTGGCCTCTCTCTTTCGTTTCTCTAACGTTATATCATCGCCTACTTTCCTCTAGCCGTGAATTTACGTCGACAGATCGGCTCGAGGATCGGCACGATTCTCTTTCGTAATGCTTTACGAATCGACACGTATAAAAACACGTTCGAAATACTGCGTGAATCGAGCATGGATCGGACTTTCGTCCGCTGCTCGACGTCCCGCCGTATGTTCCAGCTTCGAGGTTTTAAATCTGAATAAAAGATGATGCCTTTTCTTTTATGCCCTATGACTTCATAGGCCGCTAAAAGTGTTCGATCTCTTTATTTGGATATCGGACGATCTATTCCGCCGATTGAAAGTAAACGTTACGTTCGCGTGTACGGAATAACGTGATAATCTGATTTGGAGGCGCGTGTTTCCTTAAAGAAATTCGATTCCGCTTGAGAAGCGACCCCTTGAGGGGCCGTTAGAAAAAGGTTTATTCCTAACGGAAATACGTCTCGGATCTCGGCTTTATTATTCGCGAACCGGGAATGAAAATTAATCGGAACTTTTGCTCGCTTACGATCGAATCATTAGTATCAACTTTCACGAGAGCTAAACCCTCGAGAATCCTATCATTAATTATGATGGAATTGATGGCTAGAACTGATCTCGAGAAAGAGCAAAGTTTCTGTCTCATTTCTGCCCGATTTCTGCCCGATTTCTGCCCGATTTCTGCTCGATTTCTGTCAAGATGAATATGTCAAGCTTAAAGTCGCAAAATTCCCAAGTTCCTATTTTTTTCGTTCCATTTTCGGAGTTTCTATTCTATCGAGTATCCCGGAATACTTTCAGAGAGACGGAAATACAACGGTATCGATTATGCCACGAAATTTGGGTGACAGGAAACCAACGGGCGATTTTGTTTTCGTAAATCGCGAACGGTGCGTATTTATCTGCTAAGTAAATAGCAAGCTAATTTAGTCTGAAGGGAATTAACAAAAATGAAAGCGCAAATATTAACATTACGGGACTAAAGAGTTCGCTGGTGCGCGAACAACTATGCTCGACGACGATTACACGATCTGTATTATTCACAGTCCGGCCATAATTCGATCACACACCTACTGTACATTTTATCAAGAATTAATTTTCATTCGGAAAATCATAATTAATAACAATCGGCATATAATTAGTAACAAATGGGAGAGAATAGAGGGGAAACAAACGGCTTATTATTGATCATCATCGATGGCGGTAAATGGAAAAACGTCGAGACAATATAAACCAAACATCTCATAATATAGCGATGCACATTCGTACATTCGATCTACAATTATCAGCTTTCGCAGCTTTCGTAGCGCGTGCTATCGTTTCGAGTAACAACAAGGACGACGCGATCCAGTAATAACACGCAAACACTGGTAATAGTGAAAACAAGTGCGCAGGTCATCGCGCGATTAATTCTCTCGAGGAAAACTCCTTATTTTTACAGGCAACCCTTTACATTCGCAGCGATGCTAGACGCGCTGTAATGTGATGCGAAGCCTTAAAAATGGCAGGAACAATCAAACGCTTTACTGCGGATGCACCGCAGATATCAAACTGGGATTTCTCCCTGCCTCTCGCGGGATCCGCGCTCCTCATCCCTCGAATGGGCCCTGTTATTCTTCCGTCTGAGTGTTTTCCTAATGCATTTTTATTCGCCGGCGCGACCGCCGAGACGCTACGCGCGAATATTAAATCGCTATCCGGCCTCTCTCCTCCGCGATTGTCTAAATGAAAATTCCATCCAAACGAAATTCCCCGTTCCCCCTCGCCGAAACCCTCCGTATAATCCGGTCCCTTTCCCCGTATAATACCCCYCCCCCCCCYCCCCCYCSCGMACCYGATGATTTTTCAAGGAATCCGGTTGAAGGTTGGAGGAAGGAAGAAGAAGACGCGCCCTTCGCACTCGTTATCGAACTTATAAGGCCTCGGAGATTGAAGTTCCCTCGTACTATTAAGTGGAATTAACCTACCTGGTGAGAATCTTAAGATTCCGATTGCGCCAACTTTGCGCGCAGCACCGTGGAACTTTGCGGCGGAACTCATCGCGGCATTCAATCCGCAATTTAGATTTCTCATTAAACGTTGAAAAGCACCGATGGATGCACGCGAGTTAACCGTACAGATCCGTATAACTCCGTGTCCGCGCGCGGACTTAATTATTAGGGGTTGTTAGCTTATCGCGTAACGTGCACGCGTAAAGCGCACAGAGAGCAATCAGGCGCGTTATCCAGGGGGTTATCCTCAATCGTAATCGTAGCAGCTGAGTTTCGCCGTTGATTCGCGGTCGATTTTACTCTTCGGAGCCCGACGAGACGTCGTCGTTTTGGACAGCGCTTAATCGAGCCTGATCGTCGAGGCAGATCTGATTGTCGTTTCCGTTATTTCCAACTGTTTCGAGCGGAGTAGCCCAATCAACGAGGG
Source organism: Eciton burchellii (assembly GCA_020341155.1). Taxonomy (NCBI): domain Eukaryota; kingdom Metazoa; phylum Arthropoda; class Insecta; order Hymenoptera; family Formicidae; genus Eciton; species Eciton burchellii. The sequence goes on from JAHMML010000004.1 coordinate 1,796,429, forward strand.
TAACGAATCCTGTTTCTCCCCCGCAGCGCGGGACGCGTCGACGAGGGTGTCAAAGTTGAACCGATTCCCCGCTGCGCGGCTGCGCGGAAGCATCGCAATGAACATGTCTCGCACGAGCGAGCAGCGAACGCGCTCATAAGGCGCCTTGATAAATTCCACTCGAGTCTGTGAGAGCCAACTGATTCCATGCGGGGAATTTATAGAATCCCAAGCTGTTACCCAAATATTTCTTCAGTGGGATACAATCGAGACGGTAAACGCTCGACCGATACGATCTACACATTCTCGCTTTCGGCAACAAACACAAGTCCCAGAACGTAGAGACATTAACCCATAAACGCTCGCGTTGTGAGCTCGGCACACATATTAGGAGCTATTTCTGCGGTGTAACACGGTGCGCCGCGAATATCAAGGTATATTCGCAGCCCCCTCCTCTCCAGCCCTCCCCTGCGCCGCCAGCGTTCAATTTCGTCCAAATCGTTTTGCGATATCGTAAAGAAGTGTAGAACTGCGTACTTGTAAATCGCGCATAACAGATTCTCCGACGCGTTTCATCGCGATCGCCATTTCGTTGAGTTTTTGTCTTCGATATCGAGACACGGTTGAAGCGATACCGCGTATTTATGATATCGTCGTCGTCGTATGGAAGAACGAGATACGCAACGTACGATTGATGCAACAAGAAATCGAATTAGATTCAAATTTACGCGAAAGGGACTTCTTTTTTTTCAGAAATTTTTAGCTCATCCCGAAATTAAATCTGCCTACGGCCATGGGGCGGCTCGACAACAAAAACGAACGAGCGCAGGAACGAGCGGGGCCAAATATCGAGCACTCTTTGCGCCGATTCGTCGTTCGCTTATTTTTGCCATCAACAAATCCACTTTGTTATTAATAGTATAAATAGCCGGCCATTTATCATCGGCCGATGCGGCGATCTACGGCATCATCCCTTTCATCACGGCATATTTATATCGCACGTATCTGTATCGATAAATTTCTTAACGGGGGCATTTAATTTCTCGGCGTGTCGCCCAAGCCTTCGTCTCGTGGACGGGTCCATTAAGTTCGCACCTGTTTCGGCAATCATCTCCGTGCGATCAATTAAAAGGGGGCGCACCGCGCTCTTTTACGATATCCTACGCAACGTTCCGCGACAAGGCAATTACAGAGAGACTGCATTTCACGTTGAAATTGCACGCGAGAGGATCGCCGGACATTTTGCACAAAATTTCGTGTAACATAATTCCCGCCMCCTCMCCTCCMCTCCMCCCCCCCCCCCGCCCTCCTTTACTATCCGCAGAAACTGATCTCCGCGTGTTAGGAGGCAAAAAGGGAGGAGGGAGGGAGAAAAAAAGGATAGGGGAAAACAACGTCTCGACAGTTTGTATTTCGCTGGTATATCTCGTCTGATCTGCTAACCGAAATATTCTCGGGCAAAGGCCGAGACGCGCCGCGGTGCGTCGACTAAAATCGTATATCGCGACAAGTGCGGGATATTGATCTCGTGAATATTTTAAGACGTCGAACGTGCACACGCCGCTCTACGCCGTACGTGGGAGTACCGTTGTCATTGGAATCCCCATAGATTATTCCGCGTTGTGGCAAATGCGAGTAGCGCCGCACGCGTGTACGCGTGCATAATGTATACGTGCGACGTACGTTTAAATATTTCAGGTTTACTGACTAAGATCCGAGGCGAGCGCTCGCGATACTCGCGAGTGCGTGTGTGCGTACGCACATGCGTACATGCGCACGCACAAGCTGCACTTTCAGCTGGGCCGTAATACGGCCGTGCACAAAAGCGTGCACAATTTTTCATCAATTCGCGTTAGCGAGCATCGATTCGCATGGTGCATCGCGTTAACGGTGACAACTGCAACTGCATTCCTCGAGGAAAATTCTCCCTTGAGGGAACGCTGAGCAACAACTTTCTGCGGGAGACAAAATATTACATGTTCACATAATTCTCTCGTATTCGCATTATGACACGTATCCATTCCAATGAGATAGAATGGGCTCATTCATATCAGATTCGAGGTAAGATACATCTCGTTACGTGACACGCGTACACTTTTACACGCTTTACGGCGCTGATGTAGTCGCGAATGAATGTATATTGTTCTTTGAGCGGAGCATTGTTCCTTCCTCGTTTACGAAATTACGCGTTTAATTGACGGCGATCATGCCGGATTCAAGATATTTGAAACGCACACGTACACGCATACGTCTTTACGTCCAACTGTGCTGAGCTTGTATAATGCACGCTGCGAAAACCATCGAGGTAATATTCTACCCCGAAACTCAAGAGTCATGCAGGAAGTATTTCACCTTTCCATTCGCCATTGCGTGAGATTTAGCGTGAGCCGAAGCACGAATCAATCGGGCAGCCTCGCAGAATCGTACTACCTAGCTGAAAACACACGTCGTATAACTCACATTGTTAACGCGCATCCGGAGATTTCCCGGATGGCATCCTCAATGGCATCGATCGCGGATCGTCGCATCCTCGGCGCCGATTCTGGAGCGAAATCCGTATTGAGCGCGCTGGAATATCCGGCCATCGTAGCTCCGTTACGCGCGTGCACTATACCGACATATCCTTTAGGGATGAATTCGCCGTAGTATGCACCGAGGAGAACCACTGTCGTGCGTGTATGTATAATCCCGCGCACACAAACGCCCACGACCAACCCCCTCGCAGCCAAGGAAACGTATAATCCACGGTGGTATCCCACGGGTAACTGTCACACGTGTCACACGTCGCACACACTAGCGCTCGTGAGGGATGCAGAGTACGGTCTCGCGCGTCGCTCGTTTCTCCCCTTGAAGCCACGAGCGAATAGAGAGCGAGCGCAATCTCTGAAGACGTATTTCCGATCCATTCGCGAAGCCGATCTACCGCACCGTCAGACTCTGCCTTTCTCACTCACATCAACATTATTCTAGCGAATGCACCTTCGACGTCCACGGTGAGGGTGACGCACGGTACGTACCGGTATCGTCAGGACGAGATCGGAGCACCCTCGGCCGCGAGTTCTCTCGGCGGCCCGTTTTGCTCAGCCCGCGACATCACGACATATATAACTCGCGCGTCCACGAGCACGGTCGTCGCTCTGGAATTGAAACGAAGCTCCGAAAACGTCGAAACGCGAACACGGACGATGTTTCCCGCTTATGGATTATCCTTGTGAATTTTCTGCTGGAGAGAGACCGCGAGCGTTGCTGAACGACATTCGTTTCACTGGAATAGGGTGGCTCGGGGGTGACGAGACTGGACTATCGCGTCGTTCGTCGTATCCGACCCGCACGGCAGACAGCACGGAACTACTCGCCATCCCTTCGCGGAGCATAATTCCATCCCCACTATGTCGCGACCAGGTTACCCCCACGCGGCATCGCAGCTACACGCGCCCCTTACCCCCTCCTTAATAATGGGCACGCACCGAGAGCTACCCGGAGCGTGACACACGCTCACGTTTCTGGTGGGGGTTAGGGTCGCGTGGCGGCGGTCCCGCGTAGTGGGGATGATACGAGATGATGTTGGCGGCGGCGGTGGCGGCGGCGACGGCGGCGGCGGCGGCAGCAACGGCGGCGGCGGTAGCGGTGCTTGACGACGCATGCGCTACGCGCTGCACGTCGCTTCTACCGCCGCCGCCGCCGCCGCCGCCGCCGCCGCCGCCGCCGCCGCCGTTGCTCGTTGCTGGTCGCTCGTTGCTGCGACGGTGGTGGCGGCGGCGGTGGGGTGGCGGCGGATGCATCGCGTGGCTCTGTGGTAATTCTACAACGAGTGCGTACGTACGCGGCCGCGTACAACGAAGGCCGCGAGAGTGCAGGGACCTCTCAGCGACGATGCTACTTCTATACCGCTCCGCTCCGCGCTACACCGCGCCGCGCAGCGCTGCGCCGCTTCGTTCTGCTCTGTCCTGCTACCGCGACGAGATGAGGATGCTGGACTAAACGTAGCTACGTGACTTCTGTCGGACGGCCGGCCGGAGGCGACGGAACATTAAGGAGGAGAATTACATGGCGCATCGGAAAAGAATTGGCGCGATTCTCCGCCGAGTTTTACTGTAAGAAAGATCATGAGTTATCGTACGGTATAAAATGTAATAATAACATCGTCCCGGGAATGCCATCGCGATATCATGAAACTACATGAATAAGGCATTCGCAGTTTCCTGCGTGCTCTTTAAGCAAGCCCCGCCAAGAACGTATATATCATTATCTTTTATATCTCGACCGGATAAGCGTCATGGATACTTAAACCGACAACAAATCATTCTTTTTAATATCCCAGTATTTGAAACAATTACAAATTCATTGTAATTACGAGTTAATTGCATTCGTTACGGCACCACTTCTGCGTGTTCTTTATTCAAATAAAATAATGATTATAAATTAAGCGCTTATGACATTCTAATGTGCATTGTTGTTGTTAAATTGTTACCAATTATCCGGATGCATCGTGATATTAAATTCGCGCTTAAATATTTAACATTCGAAGTATTTGACTGAAACTAAATGGAATTTCAAGTTAGTTGTATCCTAAAATTACAAATACATCGAATTGCAATTGCATACATCGGATTTCGTGAACGCAAAGGAAAAAATATGATGCGAAACGCATCCGTCTGCGGAACGGCTGCTTATTTATCGCGCAGGAAATTTTACGCCAGGAGAAGCTGCGAAGGAGCAGCGAGTCCAGAGACAGAAGAGACAACGGCTGCCCCTCGAACGAAGCTCTTCTGCGGGCTTCTTTTAAACCTTTAAACCTAATTTTAGAATTGTAAAATTATACTCAATTGCACGTTGCGCGTATTCCAATTACTAGATAATTTACCTTTACATTTATGCCGAAAATTGACATCATTAAACCGACACATAATGATCACGCAGATGATTCAGACTTGTTTCAGACGTTTAATAAAATATCAAATAATGGAGGAGGAAGCAATATAAAACAAGCTGGCTTCCTATACTTATATACGTCGCCGACAATAATAATGGAACGCGATAGTTACGTGTCTCCTTGGAAAAACGTAGCATCGGGATTCTGAAAGCCTTCCATTGAAACGTTAATTTTGTATAACATGCTAATGATGTCGATCTGCATTCTTCATGCCACCGTCCTGTCGAGAATTCTCTTTCGATATCTTCTTACACGCGCCGATTAGGCCATCAGGAAATGTCGTCAGTTTTCCCAGATGGAACGAGATGTTATCACTAGCTAGCGATAAAATCTTTGTTGCTTTCCGACGAAAAAGGAAATCAGTCGAGATGTACGAGCATGACGGGGCAAAGGGCACGAGGGTTTGACAAGCCCATCCCGTCGAAACGCGAGTGGTGGCGCGCAAATAATTAAATTACTCGGATGTGCCCTGCGAGAATAAATTACGTGCAATTCTCGCTTCTGACGTCACCGGCGACGTGGATCGCGGACCTTAGAGAAAGAATTATGAAAGGAAAGCGCGTATCTCCGACGCGCGACGAACGCGCGCCGCGTTCACCGGCGAGAACTTCACTAGAGAATTTGGAATATGGGCTGTAGCTCTTGCGCGCGAGAGGCATCTTATTCGACACCACAGACGGTAATAACGAGAGCCTGGTGGCGGGAGGGGTTACGTGCTTCCTCCAGAGAATATTAATCCGTAATGCTGAACTCGGTCTGCTGAATCTTCCAGCTTCCTATATCAGACGGGGAGCCTCGGAAACGGCAGCCGAGCTCGAAACAGAAACTTTCACGGTTGCGCCGTAAACATCATCGGGCTGTGCCCGATCGGGCTGTGCAACGCGATCAATTTGATCTAATTTATTTACGATTTTAATCTTCCCCCTTCCCGATGTCCCGTCGTGTCTTCCTCGCCGAGGAAGGAAGGGAGAGGGAGCAAGGAGAAGGAAACGTAAAAAAGAATAAGTCCATAGCCAATGTTCATCCTGGCATTCATTATACGCTGCACTTGACTGCATCGGCCGAACTACCTTTGTTTGTTTGCTCGTTGGTTCATGCGGATTGCGCGGATGCGCCTTTTCATGTACCGCCGACTCCAGCAAGCAGGTGCAGGACCGAACAGAAGGGCGAACGACCGAACGGATCCGGTTCGGGATACGCATTGAGCGAACTTTCCCCTTGCCTCATTGGCTTGTTCGCATAATGCGAAACTGAAGCTGTGGTCGTGGCCGAGTAAGACCGAGGATTCGCTGTTTATAGTTGCCGATTTACGGCGGACACTTTTACGTTTGATTTGTTGTGGAAGAAGGGGCCGCTTGAGCAAACGGAACCGTCGGTCGTTCTCAATCGAGCGAGCAATCAGGCTGGGCTGAGCGGCCTGCGCGGTAACGACAATAATTTGATTGTTTTTCCTCCATCGGCGGAAGAGTGAGAGAAGAAAGAAGGCAAAGGCACAATCGGAGGAATGCGACGTCGTAAGCGCGACAAGAGCCATTAAGGCGTTCCGTGTATCCAAAAAAAATAAAATAAAATAAAATAAAATAAAATAAAATAAAATAAAGTAAAATAAAATAAAATAGAAATTGGCAAGAAAGGGGGGAGGAAAAGAAGGAAAGGAAAATCAACTGATCCTCACCTTTCGTCAAAAATGACGGAACCGCGATTATTGAAATAGCATTGAGCCAATGAAGCGTGTGAAATTCCAGGTAATTATCCGGAAGTAATATCGTCGAGGAGCGTATAACGCCTCTGCAGTCACTGTTACCTTAATCGAGACGGCTTTCTTTTTTAATCCCGCGTAATGTCGGCCCCAAGAACCACTCCTCTCCGGAGTCACAACCGGGAAACTCGCGTTACCAGAATGATAGGATGTAGACACGGCGCGCGGTGCGGCTTTTTGTCGTAGAACCATTTGCGCCTGTAAAATGCGAGGAGGGCAGAGGTTTAACGCGATTTTTCTTTCTAATCGCTAATCGAACACCGGAACAGCGAAGCGAGAGCGTGTCTCGATTCCTAAAATCCGGGATTTTAAGATTATTTCGGTATCTCTCGCTTGTGTCACATTACAGAAATATATATTTCTCGTCTCTCTCTCTCTCTCTCTCTCTCTCTCTCTCTCTCTCTCTCTCTCCCTCTTTTTTTTCTGCTATGGAAATATTGATCATCAACAAAACAATTCCGCGCGTACCGCGGAGGCAGGATTAATAAACATACCGGTAAACGTATCGAATAATGCATCCGTTTGCGTGGCCTATTGTCGCGTTTAAATTCGTAATCATGATTCCGGCTATTCAGTATTTGCCGGCGCTATTTTTTTTTTTTTTACGATATAATTTCGTGCCACCTGCGGCATGCGCGCGCGACGTTTAACCGAGAAAGAAAGAAAAAGGAAGAGAGTCCTAGACTTTTATTGGGAAACTTTAATCAGAATTCCTTGTCCTCTCCGTGCGCACTCGAGTTTCCTTTGTAAGCATAATAAGCTGTATTGCTCTCAGGAGGAAATCGATCCCCGCGAAAATTTGCGCGCGTAACCGATCGTTGAATCGAAAGACAAATATTGCGGCTGGATTAACCGCGCTATATTTCAAACTTTGATTGCTCGAATATTTTTCGAACGCTATTTATATTGTTTCGCAAATATTGTTTGATTAATGGAAAGGACGGTCCGTTCTTGTTGTTTTCTTTGAAAATAAAATGTTTACAGTACCGTAAACGCATCGCGATATTCACGGCTGAATCTCTCGTGTCGCTCGTTCATTCGGAAGCTCTCGCAAATAGCCGTTCGGCGAAATCAGCGCGATACAGGTGTATTAGCGTAAAAATGTCATTACGATGTAACGATGCGCCAGGATCGGTTTTGCCAGCATACGCGAAAGGGTGCAGATAGAAACGCGATTTCTCGTTTCCACTGCCGGCTCCATTCGGGAGCGATTTTAAAGCAGCTCTTTACTAGGGAGAGTTATCTGATATCGGAAAAACATTGGCATCTCGTAGGGATATACGTGTTTCTGATAATCTGCCTATAAGCCAGAAGCTCGCCCGAAAGCGCGAGAATCGCGCGATTGAAAATGAAGAGATCCATCACGAGCGATGCGTCACGAGAGAGAGAGAGAGAGAGAGAGAGAGAGAGAGAGAGAGATTAAATTCCGCTAAATCGGAAAGTCACCGCTAACGCGTCCTCGCGCAATTTCCTTACGCGTGATTCCCGATTCGGGCCACTCCGAGGGATCCTTCGTGATGCGATAACAGCCGTTAATTGATCATTTCCTTTCCCAACGAAGGATCGCTTCCACGGAGACCCCTGCACGAAGAATAGCCTCGCACCGAGTAAAATCTCGAGGGAGCGAGGCGAGGGATTTTTCCAGGAACGTCCTGGGAACGTCCTGGCGAAGTAAATTCCTCGCTTACGAGCCTGACAGACTCCGGGTTACACGTCGGCGCGACTTTATTCGGAAGGAGAGCGGAGCACACAAACGGCGAGCGGATTTTTGCCGGCCGCACGTCCAGATAGCATCGCGGCATATTTGCCTAGCGGAAGCGCCGGACGAAAGAGCGCGGGGCTCAAAAACAGAGTGGACATATCGTCGGGGTGGCATCGCGCCAGCTCGCGTCCCTGCAAGATATCCGGGGGCGCAAATTGAATCGCGTGTAGCGCGATAAATCCGGAGGGAGCGCGCGTTCGCGTCTTCCCGCCGAGTCTGTCGATCCCGCGCTTTCTCTTTTCAATCGCCGCGTCCTCGCGAGCGCGCGCGCGTTATCTCTATCGAGCGGATAGAGACGCGATTACAACGACGGCCACCCTCGACGACGCCGTCGTCGTACAATGGGTGGGCAGGGAGAAAGCTATTGCTCGATACAGATCCAAATGCAGTGAGCCAATCACGCAAGTCCAACATGGCACATTCATGAAATAATTTCCGCCTCTTTGACCGGAATATTAGCAGGCGGATATTCAATGGCGCATACTCATAACTCTATTTAGCGCGTTTCATTCAGAATCCGTGCACGGGGAATAATAAAATCCAGACATGCGCAAAATTACCGCGCGGCCCTGATCGGCCTTCGCGCAAACTTAATCGGACGCTGCTTTAATCTGAACGCACTTTCCGCCGATCGTGTTATGCGGCCACGCTCAATTTCCATTTGTCGACAAGATCGTAGCGAGATTAAGCGAGATTAAGCGCAGATGCTATTTATGATGCACCTTCGCACGCGCTCACTCGTTCTACTCGGATTTTAATTACTCGCCTGGCCGATCCTCTCTCCCCCTCTCTCTTCTTACTCCGTTATCTATGAGATAAGACTGGTAATCGGATATGCTGGTAATTTAAAAGCTTGGAAAGACGAACCGGTCAGTATCGATACGGCACTCGAGAAGAAAGGGAGGAAGAGAGAGAGAGAGAGAGAGAGAGAGAGAGAGAGAGAGAGAGAGAGAGAGAGAGGGGAGGATTTCAAAGGGGAACGTACTACCGAAACGGACGGCCGGTTTTATTTTTAGTCAGTTATTTTCACGCCGGCGCCACAGCCGGAAGTGAGTGAGGGTGACCACGAAAACAGAAATTGTCTCGCGAAAAGAAGTATTTAAATTTCCTCCTTTGGCCGCGACACGCGGCTGATTACGGAGATTCCGAATGCAGCTGAGCGCCATGGATGCTTTAAGTGTTCGCTTGATTCCATTTGGCGATGCGTCTCCGTTTTCTTTTTCCTCGTTTCCTCAGCCACGTTCTTCAACCAGATCCTTTTTCTGCACGCTGATAGCGCGCTCTCAAAGAAATATCAATTTGTGGAATTATCATGCTCAAAAGCGACATGCTCTGTCGCGCCGCGTCTCGGATTTTACGATCCGATCAAATGTGTATCTCCACTGTGTATCGATCGCGAGATGCCTTCTGTCAATTTGATAATTTTGATTCTGCAGAATTATCTCAAGTAATTAAAACGCGCACACGCGAGAGCCCTCTGCATCGAAGCACTCGACGCGATAATCGGGATTTCGTGCCTCCCGCGCGTTTCGTTTCACTTCTGCATCGTGCGATAAGGATTTACAGCGACGAGTATGACTTGACGAATGTAACGCCAAAGGTCAGCCCGCACATCGGGTCATAATTGACAGGGGTGAAAATTCCACCGTTTTACTCGATCACTTTATTAATCCTGACGTTATCGCAACGCGATCGATCTTGCCGGCGAGCTTTCCGCGGCGTTTTTTTAACAGCTCGCGAATTAACAGCGAGGAGTGCCGATTATACGATCCATTTACGTCCCGTTTCGCTGCCATCGACAAAAGCGGCGAGGTATTTCCGATGCGCGATCCATTTCCATTCTTGCTTCTTCGAAGTGCCGCGACATTGCCCCGGAATATTATCATTCGGGTGCAGCAGTGTCGCTGCCATTATCTAGCACGCTGCGACTACTCGAAGCCGACCGTACCATTAAACTACAGAGGTCAATTTGTCCCCGCGCGCCACTCGACCTTGCATTACGTTCGGCTTACAGTCGGAGAATTACGCCATCCGAAATCTAATCTCTTCGTTCGTGCGTGTAATTACCGTCAGGTCATCGTTAGTCCCGTGCTGATAATCTCGCAGTCGTGTGCGTTACGCGATCAGTTCCGCGAGCGTTACTTAAAACGCTCGAAAGGATGGCTCGCGCCCCCATCCTGATGACGCGATCATCTATTCAGCCAGGTAATGAAAATTTATTTACGCGCGCGCATTTACGCGCGTGCATATAAGATTTCAGAAACGAGCCGATCGACGTCCGTCAGGACAACGGCAAGGCGAGATATCAAGATCAAAGATGCGAAACGCGCAAGATGGACGCGACAAAGATCCTTCCATCTTCCACTAATCTCGGATATCCTTATCGCTTCTTCTCCGCTGCGAATAGATGGGACTCGATCGCTATTAATTTCATACAATAATGCGCATTTGCGCGAACGTGCAGCGAATTTGAGCCTCGGACGAGACGAGGAGGGCAAAGGCTGGCGGCGAGGCCGAGGGCGGAAGGGAGATGGAAAAGCAGCCAACTCGTTCCTCTCTGTGGTCCGTTTTAATTTTCCGCGCTTTGCGTCCGAACCGTTGAACGCTTTACAACCTGCTCTACTGCCTATCCACTTTCTTGCTCCGTTCCCTCCTCGCTTCCGCGGCGATCAAAGGGTCACGATGCCGTTTTCATATCCGCGAAGAGATCGAGCGCGTATCGATACGTTCGATATCTCGAGCGACAGTAATGCGCGCTGCGCGAGAGTCACGGAAGGCAAATGTCAGCGGCACGCGTTCGTTGGCCGCAAAGCTGCCAATTCAGCTAATTTAGCTAATACGCATAGCTCGCCGAAGGCATTAAGAATGGATACCGAAATACGTTATCGCCCCTTGCCATTCACGGAAGGATGCAGTTGCGGAATGATGGCGTAGTATGTTAAATAGCGATAATGTGCCGGCAATTTAACGCGTTCGCGGGCTACTACGCAATCGCACCGCAGCGCACTTGCGCGGTTTTACCAAACGATTATCGTATCGTTATCAATCCCGTATTAAACCGCACTGATGCGTGCAATTGATGCACTTTTGATTTGATTTGCGCCATGCCAAAATTGTTTAATGAGATAATCCACTTAGGCGATTCGTATTATATAAATAATTACGATTCAGCCGGATATCACGCGTTTGTACGCGTGATAAATGGACAAACCGCTGTAAGAACAGCTGTAAGAACGTCAGCGATCTCGACGGCACTCTTTGGAAGTGTGGCCGTGCACAGCTTGATGCACTCCGTGCCATTTGGTCGCGGCACCACTTCCCGGGCCGTGAAAATAAAGAGAAAGCCGAAAGCGTATCGAGGACTCGTTAGGAGAATCGCCGCGGTGTCGTCGAGTGCTCGTCGTACGACGACGATCAATCACAATTTCCCGCGTCCCCCCGTCCCGCGCCGGATGCATACGCGTACGTGCCGAAGCTCGGGGAAACCAAAGGAGGTCGTTGAACCGTTTCCTCGGCGGCGCCGCATCCAAAAATACATGAGAATCGGAGAGAAGCGGCCCGTGCGGTTTGTGCGCTTAGTAAAACGAACGACGAGGAGAGAGATAAAGGGACAGCAGCGAGATCACAGACGGAGAAGGACGCAACGAGGAGGTAGAGCAACGAGGAGGAGGGGTACGAGGAGGGAAACGCCAAGGGACACGCGCGCGGGGAGGAATGGAGAAACAACGATGGCAGGGAAGGAGAATAGGGAAGCGGACGGACGGGCTGGAGAAACGCATTCCGATGTTGACAATTGGGAGGAAGGGGAGAGAGCCGGCAAAATTTGGAAGTCGAAGAGCGAGGGAACGCGGATGGCGGACCGGCACGGCGAGAAAGACGAGACGAGGAAGCACAATGCGCGGGAGCGAGAGCCGGTGACAGACAAACAGTGGACCGTAGTCAGCCAGCGCGAAGCTGCGTTGCGGATGAACATATATCGCGCTGCGAGTTGCGTCACAGCTAGGAATTACTGCCCTCCCTCCCTTTCTCTCTCTCTCTCTCGCTCTCTCTCTCGATATATATATATATATATATATATATATTCTTTCCACGCGGTTATTACGATAGCGCGCTCTGCTGCTCCCGGAGTAAAAAAAGCCCCGGGGTAGCACAAAGAGGGGTAGCTTAAAAGTTGCGAACAAAAAGGCGGACTGATCAAAAAACACGCGAATATTTCGCGCTCGGGTTTACTGCACTTTCTTTTACATTGAATCCCGCCACGGTTATCCCGAATAAGGCACCGGGGTCGTAGTTGGAAAGTTTGCCGGCATGGAGCGAGATCTTTGCTCGCTAATTGAGATCGGAATGAGCGCGCATTGATTCGATGAGATATTCGAAATTTTTCGTACTTGGCTCGTCGTGAGTGAACGATCTTCTCTGTGGCAGGTTGCTATCGAGAGAGACGTTTTTATCTCGTTAACCACTTTTTTCAAAGATCTTTTACATCGCACCGACGATGTAACGAACGATGTCACAGAATGGACGCGTGGAGGGATTTCTAAACTACGGTCAGTCGCATTAATCACAAAATCGAAATGTGTCGACTCTCGATTTGAGAATCTTTCAAGGTAACGTAAGTTACTCGTTCCTCTGTAGTCTTATTAAACTTGTAAAAATGCCCCGCATTGTAAAATCATTGCCGGGACGCAATCTCGGGAGTGGTTCTTTAAGCCTTTCAAAAGTCTGCGCAAAAGTAGGACAACTTTCCCGAACCCATTGAGAGAAGAAACTGGCGAAGGAAGAGCCAAGGAAAAAGCCAGACGTGCTTTGATGTGACGCGCGAATGAAAACAATTTCATGGGCGATTATCGGCTTTAGCTAGATCAATTTTTTCAATCGCATCGAAAATCGGAGACTGGATACCGGAAATAGAGCACTCGCGGATGCGCCGCAACGCCGAACGCGTCTGGATCTCGAAGACCGCCATTTCGAGGACGCGTCGAATACGGTAATGGCGGGGTGGCGGTAATTACAATATGCCGCAGCGCGTAGCAATAACAATATTACGCGTGAAAATGGGGTGACAAGGTGCCGCGGGGGCGGACACAGATCGTTATGCGCCTCATCGAAACGAACTTAAGGCTGGCGCGAAACTCGCAACACAGATACGGCGCGGGACTGTTCGCGTCTCGATCGAAGTGATCCGAAGTGCTTCTCCGCGGACGAATTAAATTTCGGAACGAGTTGCTCCGAAATTTCTGAAATAGAGAGAGAGAGAGAAAGAGAGAGAGAAAAGAGGCATTTTTATTCCCAAGAGAGCGTCCGCCTCGGGAAATTAGAGCCCGCTCGCGCGATCCCCCTTTCTTCATTCCATAGAATCTTTGAACAATTTAAAAAGTTGGCGGTGTACAGCGCGCGAATAAATTCGGACGCGTCCGGGATGAAAACCGTGGTGCGGATGATCCGCTCAAAGTAGATCGCTCAAAGTAGACGGGACCAATGATATCAACTCAAGTTCGGTCCGTGGGAGTCGGGACGTTTGAAAATTTGCGTTTACACGTCTTCGGGATAGTCGCCGGGTAATTCTGCAGCTCAAAGGGGAAAGGGACTCCGGTAGACCAAGTCGAAACTTTGGTCCCTGTCGTTTCAACTTGGTCTCGGTGCCTCGAATGCATTTCGTCTCTCGATCTTCCTATCTTCTCCACGGTAACGTCTGATACAGTGATCGTCAACTTTTTCGATTATCGCCGACTCTCGGATTCACTTTGAGCCCGCAGCTGGTGGATCCTCCTCCTCCTCGAAGGAAGATTCTCCGCTGCAGCTGCAGCTGCGGAAATCCCCTCGCAGGATCCGAGACGTGGCGTTTATCGCGCCTTGGCGCGTACATGGCGCAGACGCATTGGTCCTTCGCGCGCATTTTGTAATCAGCGAACAGACACGAGACACGACAAAGTAAATCGATTAAAGTCACGTTTGTTGGTAAATTTCGCCGGCGACGCGGAGATTGCGCGCGTCTGTCAATCTATTTATACCGTTCCCGCAAACCGTTCGCGGGAGCGTTTATCGGTAGTACGCTCGCCCGCGTAGGATAAATTCTGGCTGTTATTTCTTCGGCGGAGATGGCAATTCCACGATCGGCCAACGATCGCTCCGCGACTAATGCGGTTGGGGCTATAATGTCGCCGTGAAATTAGATCGCTCGCAATAAATTAAATCGTAGCGCGGGCGACGGAAGGTGCAAAATGGAGAGACGGAGGGCGGAAAGCGAGGGAGAACGCGATTCCGCTAAAGTTCTTAACTGCGGCTCCGTAACTAAGTTGCCACCGGGCTCGTTTGGAACTTAACCGATGAATAACTGCAAAATAATCAGCTTAAATATTCATGCCGCGCGCTATAGTTGGTCCCTTGACGCCAACAACCGATTGCTTCCCTTTTTCCAGCGGTTCCTCCCCGAGATATCAAACGGAGAAATCTCCGTTTCCATATATTCCTTAATATCCCCAAGCGGCTTAATTCATATTTAATTCATATCGAACCGGAAATGGACGCGTTTCTCTCAAAAGGAACATTGAAGGAACATGTTGGGGAAAAATCTGGGAAAGTCGCGAGAAACGTTAAACGATCTCGCGCTGAATAATTATACGACACTCGCTGATCGCTGGCAGTAACGATCGCCGTCCCTGTCTAATAATTGTCCTTATCAATAATTGATCGAGAATCAATATTTTCAGATGAAATGCCCGTCCCTCCCCACGGGGAGAAGCTGGAGGAGCCAGCCAGCCAGTCAGCTTCCTTCTCGAACGCATCGTCGATGAAGAATTGCCGTCGACGCACCCCCGCGATCCCCGCGCACCGCCCTCTCTCGTTCCGTAGACGGCGTTACACGATTTGACATCTCTCGCACCGCCTTTCAATGTTAAGTGCCCCGTTCTGCCCCGTCTTTCCTGGTTACCTCACCGCGACGCGCTCGATTTGCCGCGGGGTGCGATACCAGGGGCGCATCGTGCGCTTCGGACGAAGACTGCAGAGTTGGAAGCCTCGTTTCCAACGGGGACGCAACAAAGGATCCCGTCTGAATGTGGATACGCCTCCCCCGCCACCGTTGATAATTACGATATCTCCTGACGTGTACAAATCATTTCGGTCCCGTTAAACTGTCGCTTTAGCGCCGCGCGATTCATCAAAGGGATGAATATATTGTGTATTACGTAATTACGCATGCAAGAGAGGGAGAGAACGGAGAGGAAACGGATGCAGCGTTAGAGAGATCTAATACATGAAATGGGAAAATAATTTACGCCTTACGCGATACGAGATTAGGGACGAAGCATCCTCGAACTTTTCCTACCGCCCGAGTTGGCGTTTTAAGGTTCACGATGAAACGAATCGAGCCTAACGACATCGAGCAGCGAGTTTGCCGTGTGCTTCGATTCCTCCAGGTTTTTGCGTCTCTCAGCTTCCTCCTAGGAGAAGTCATTGACTGTGCCCCGCCATTTAATATTGCCGCGGGAGCGTACGGACCGCCCGATGCATCAGTGGCTCTCACATCTCCTTCGATATACCGTCCGCCTTTTTCGACCAGCTTCTACTCACTCAGCTGCGAGCTTAAACCAACTAAAAAAATCGCTTCGACAACTCTCCCGGCGAAACTGGGTCGACCTCGTACTTTTACGTATTTTTCTTTGCGTAGAATTTCATCGTTTCGTAGGATTGAGCGAATCTTTCCCTATTCTTGCTCTTTATCTCCCTCGCTCCGATAGGCGGTTGCAAAATTTGTCTGAGCAAAATTTCCGTCAACGGAAATTTTAATAGCTTGCGGAGAATCGCGATGGCTTTGCGAGAAAGGACGAGGCGCTAAAACCGATTTGATATTAATCAAAAATGACATCTCGCACAGCATAAGTATATCGTTTCATCCATGTTTCCAATTATTGCGACATATACGTTACGTTTATTAAAATTACTACTAAAATTAGAGTACGATCGTCATCGTTGGTTATTATATCGTATGATATCGCTGGCTTTGCTTCGACATGGTGCACGGTAGAAAACAAGTCTGCATCCGAGCCTCTCATATTGTTCTGTTTGGTTTACACGCTCATTAAGCGGCCGCTATCGATCGCGTTCGCGAAAAATCCGGAGAGAGATAAAATCTGCAAAGCAAGTAGGGCGGTGGCACGATTTATCGTACATCAAAACCGATTAGCGATCGTAATCCGCTCCGTTTCTCCATCTGAGATCACGGCGGTATCGCTGATGCAGCTGGATCGTTTATCACGCGAGGAGCGCTCGAGCGGATCAGTGGTTCTCATCCGCGGCGATCTTTAAGAACCGGGAGATGTTTTCTTACGGAAAACAGGAGAGACCGCGTCCGGTCTCGAGCCTGATCGTTTATCAAAGGACGATCTGACCATCCAGTGGTGGTAGCGGGACTTGGAGAAAGAGAGAGAGAGAGAGAGAGAGAGAGAGAGAGAGAGAGAGAGAGAGAAAGAGGGAGAGAAAAGGAGTGATCTATCACCGAGCCGCGTTCAGAGATCCGCGCGTTGCAAAGAGGGAAGGGCGGACGCCCTTCCTTCGTAATCGTAAATAACCGCGATTCTCTCCGCGATAATGCTCATGAGTCATTTTCGTTAATGAGGATCGTCTTCGCCATTTGGGAACGACGACTCGCGTCTAGCTAAGTTCGACGCGGCCGGCTAGATTTATCCGCGTACGCCAAGTTTAATCAGCAAATGGATGTTACTCATGTCGCGTGACACGCTATTGGATGCTTCGGGGGATTGAATTTTTGCGCACGGCGAGAGGAGCCTCAACGCGAGGCTCAATGCGAAAGTTTCGTGCATTCCGTCGAGTCTTATTCGACTGATTAAATGCTTTTCCCGCCAACGCGGCGCAGTCGTTTAGAACTAACGCGATGCTTGCTTCCGCAGCGCGCGAGATCCCGCCGCGTTGTCCACTTTGGGACAAGCCCAGCCACCCTTGCCCTTTGTACCATTCTCTCCGCAGGATTTGGAGCGAAGAACAGAACGGCACGCTCCACTGTAACTATCCCGACCAGGAAACGCTCCGGGAACAGCGTCGACAAGTGTCTGCGAACTTTAAATCGCGGCTCCATTTAAAGGCACTTTTGCGCCATTGGCTCGAGCGCGAACCACCCCCATTTCCCCATCCCCATTTCCCTCTGCTGAGACTGCAGATCTGAATCTTACTCATTTCTTATTACGCGGAGTCGATGTACCGCACTCGCTCCTGGTCCTGGCGCATATTTATATTGCATTATAACTTGCGTGCACCACGTAATTGAATTTATCGTCTCCAAGAGGCTGATGCAGGAATGTTGACTTTGCAAGATCGTCCAATTGTCCGGTTTTTAGACAACGGTAACTTCCCTGTGCGAAGCGGCTTGCTACGGCTTACGAGAGGCTCGACGTTGACTGCAACGTTGAAATTTCTCTGAATCGCTGAATGCGGTCTTCGGATCTTTCCTTCCTCTCTCTCTCTCTCTCTCTCTCTCTCTCTCTCTCTCTCTCTCTCTCTCTCTCTGTTTCTTTTGCCATAACAATCCGCCGGGGACAACGAAGAAGTGTGACGCGCTAATACGGATCTCGATACACGTGTTTACAGTATATATTCATCGGTTTATCATTCGCCGAGCGAGGCCAATAATTATCTCGCATCCCGTCGAGATGCCGAGATAACGATCCCGATCGTCATCCTTTCCGGTATTACGACCGTATCAGCCGCTACGCCCTACACACGTAATCATGAAATTCGTGCGGCAAAACCGGAAAGCTGGAATCCCGAGTGATGTCTGACGACGATCGACGCGCGGAACAACCCTCCTGCTTTCCCCAGCTCGTAAATATCCCCGCGTGCATGCGACGCGCCGCCGAGTTGTTGCCCTTCTTTTACTGCCACCTCCTTGCCTTCTGGGGCAAGGCGGGGCGGGGCGGGGGAGGGCCGCGTCGCCGGCTGTTGGAATTTGTCTTTTGTCGCCGCGCCGGCACGTCCCCCCGATAACCCAAGAATAGCTCGTTGTCGCATCGCGCGGGGGGCTCCCGCGTGCGCGCAAGTCGCGTGAAATAAAAGCCCGGAGCACGGGGATCCCCCCGCCGCGAAAGCGCGTCCGCATGCGCGCGGGCGCATGCGCGCGCGCGTATCCGGATTTGCGCCGGATGTGAGGATTGGAAAAAGGAGACGAGGGCGCGAGGGCGCGTAGGAAGGAAGGAAGGGTGGCCTAAAATTACACGGAGGCGACGATTCGACGTCGCCGCGTCGCGCCCGGACCCTTCCGGAGGCTAACGATATCTTCGTCGACCGCGCCGACTAAGTGACTGTCGTTTTCCGAGCGATAAAATTCCCCCCCCCGCCGACTTGATCCTCCTGCGGACACCTAGTCCCTCTCTCTCTCTCTCTCTCTCTCTCTCTCTCTCTCTCTCTCTCTCTCTCTAACTCTCAAAGATACTTTTACGAATGGATACGTTTATTTCTAGGACGAATTAGACCGCCGGCGACCTTTCACTGCCTGACGGAATGATCTTTCCGCTAGGGAGAACGGGCGAGAGAGAGAGAGAGAGAGGGGGGGGGGGGCAGGGAGAGAGGGAGGRGGGTAGAATTTAACGGATGACGGTACGCGTTCGCCGTTACTCGCACAAATTTAAAGGCCCGTGATCTTCCGTCGCTCGAGAATTCCTCACCGGCGTGGGATTTATTTTAGCACGGATATCGGCAGATGTACGTCCCGTAGTAGGCGAGTAAGCTTCTAATTAATTCACGGGCGCTCTATAATTAGTAGCGTGTCAAGTTCTCGCCTCGGATTCACCTTTAAAATCCGAATCGCCGACTCTCGCAGCGGATATAGTTAGAGACAGAGACGGTAATTATCGGTTAATGCAGTTTTTGCGAGAGTAACGAGATTCACCGATGCTATCTCGCGAGCGGCTGCCGGGCTGCTGGAGATCTCTTTTCGGGCAGACGCGATACAATCTCGCGATCCGAGAATACCTGAATAGCCGCCGAATAGCAGTGCGTGCCAGAATCATTCGCACTGATCTGATTTATTCGTTTGCTCGGGCAGAGCAGCCGGAGCGCTTTACGAGCAACATTTCGCCGGGCTGATGAAAGCGGCTCTTATTTTATGCAGTTAACCATTTGCATCGCCTTGCGCGGCGAATGAAACATTAAGGTGACGACCTTATAAAGTAAATCCATGCCCGGAACAATAAATAAAGCGAGGCATCGAGGATGGGCCTGTGCTGCATGCAGCGTGTGCACGCGCGCACGCGCGGCGGAGAGAAGCCGTCGCGGAATACGTCGTCATCGAGGAGAGAATGGGGGCGACGAAAGTCATAAAGATATCGCAATTCATACCGCGCGTTCCGTCGATACGACGGCTACGTAGCCGCCCCGGAAAACGTAGCACGTGAATTTGAAAATGTGTCTCAAGTATATATAGGCGCGTAACAGCGGCCGTAAATAACGGCCGTAAATGTAGATCTGCGGGTTAATAAATTTGTGCGGCTGCACAAGGCCGCGGGGCCGCGACCCCCGGCGATAACGGGCGGCGGGAGGGGGCGTCGGGGCGAACGAGAGGACGGAGGAAGAATTCGTCGAATCGGAGAAAGGGGGATTCAGGCGGCCTGGAAACTTCCGGAAGCGCCGAGAGTTATCGCCGCGCAAGTTTGCCGACCATATTTCTCGAATGTGTTGCCTTATTCCGCGTAAAAACTTAGATGGGACTGCGCCGGGGCCCGCCGGGATTGTCCAAGAGATCAAAAGTACGATCGCATTATGCGATTTCTGATCAAACTCGTCCGAATCCTCCGCGAGACGAGCTCGCGGTCGGCGCGCGTCGCGGAATGATTTTCCGAGCCGAGCGAGAAGCGCTAATTTTTAATTATCGGCGACGAATTAGTCATTTCTCTCGCGGAGCGAATCATCCCTCGCAGCCGGCGATTAATGGCCGCCGTGCGGCATTCGGATCGCGAGCTACTCGCTAATAGAATCGAAAGTGAGTCGTTCCGTCAATTCCATTATTAAGCCGCCGTCGGCGGCGTTGGAGGGCGCGATTCCGATCCGTGCGGTCTGATGCAGATTGAACGTCAACTAATCGCAGCGACATGACAAGCGGTCGATCTTGCGAGGTCGATCTTCGCCCTCGCTCGCCGCGGCGAGAGCAGAGCCACGGACGTCTCGAGATTCCATGGCGCGCCCCGCGACTGAGCCTCGCGCTCCGCCGTCACCGTGAAAAAATGCGCGGACCTCGTTCCCCCCTTCCGTACCCTCGTGGCCAATCACGACACGTTCCGCGTTCGTGCGTGCGAACGCGCGACGCGGACGAACGAGGACAACCGTTAGCGCTTCTACTCTGGTCGACTGGCCATTTAGAAACGCGTCCCGGCGCGCGGGAAAAAGAAGAGGCGAGAGAAAAAGGAGAGACACGTAAAGCGCGCGCACGCACGCACGCGGCGAGAGCGTGCGTCTAGTTAGGGGCTTGATTACGTTGTTGCCGCCGTATCCCTGCCGCGATCGCGGGGGCGAGCGGGGGCCGCGCGACTTGATTTCCGTCTTCTCCCGCCGGATACGGGCGAGGACGAGGCGACTGACGATTTTGAGTGAGAGGGGCGAGTGGAGGAGGAGGAGGAGACGGTGGAGGAGAAGGAGGAGGAGGGATCCCCGCAAACAGCCGCGTACGACTGCGAGGGTGCCCGCCCCTCCGGAGGTCGAGTTATCCAATTGTTTTTGCGGCCATTGTTCCGCCATTAGCATCGAACGGTTCCGGCGGAAAGTTTCGTTTTCACGAATTGCCGGAGTTTCGGAATGGATGGCCCGCCGCTCGATTGCAGCATTCACCATTCAGCACTCATCGGTGTCCCGTGTCGAGGCCGCGTGGTACACCACACACAGCTAGCTCGCCTCTCGAATCGGTGGTTTTTGTATATTCGATGCGTCTCTTGTGCGCGGATGAAAAAAGAGTATTCCGCACGATTGGCCGAATCGCTTAATTATCCGCCGATCCGGCTGCCGGCTCGGCTATGGGACTCTTCATTTACGTTGGACAGCGCGTGTTTATTAATCTGATGGCCGATTTTGCCGCCGAAGCGAAATTTCGTTTGGCCGTTGTCGATCATTGTCGCGACAAAGCTCGCGAACAACGAAGGAAACGTCCAATGACCAAACGGGGTCTCGAAACTCTGTCATCGCTGATTCGTCATCGCCCTTTCGAATCGGATTTACCCTCATCGCGATGCATCGCGAGCCAACGACATGATCGATGGTCGGATTCACGCTGCGACGACGAATGATAACGCTGCCGGGGCACTCTGCGTCCCGCGTTACGCGTATCTGGCCTGTTCTCTTTTCATGACGCTATCACGGGGATGTTAGGTCGATATAAGACTGCGATTTTGTCGAAGCAGTCGACTTTCCCGGGATTGTGTCGAGATGCCGCAGCAGCTGGCGCGCCGGGAATGATTTGCGCCTTTGCGCGAGTAGCGCGAAGGAGGGCGAAAGAAACGGAGAAGAAGAAGAAGAAGAAGAAGAAGAAGAAGAAGAGGAAGAGGSGAGGGAGGAGAGAAAAGATTTGTACCGTTTGTACTTTGGAGAGTTTCGCGAATGTTCCGCCGTCCTCCTCCCGCCATTTCCGCTACGTGTCAAACCGCGGCCCGACGTATTTTCATTTTTCTCACCCGCTCAGCCGAACCCGAGAGGAGATCTTTTTTGTCCCTTTTTTGCCCCTCTCCCACTTCTCCCACTTCTCAAAGAGTTCACCTGTCGATCGGGAGAATCGCCGGCTTGAGAATCGACCTTCTCCCGGAGGTCAGCGCGCGCGAGAGAATACTGCTGCTCGTCTCGCAAACGCTATCTCTCATATTCCGATTGATATCGGACGCTTCCGTTCGGTCCTGATCCTAATTTCGGGGCTTCTTCTCGGGAAACCGTGCACCATCGCCAGAAAATGGACTTTCCCGCAAACACCCCCGTTTAATCACGGAAGGCAGTTTCAACTTGTTGGAGTCAATAATAATAATAATAATAATAATAATAATAATAATCCGCTTATTTAATGCGCGTTTATTAATGCGCGCGCGATGGATAAACGTATCAGTCAATAGAATATATTTAATGTACATGTATATGTACACACCGCGTACGTTTGCGGATAGGAAGAGAGAGGGAGGGGGAGAGAGAGAGAGAGAGAGAGAGAGAGAGAGAGAGAGATGGCAGCTATTATCGAATAGGTCCATATCCGTGGCGCCAAATGTGGCTATTTGGATTTCAGTCCGCGATAATGTCAACGATAACGTTGCGGACATACGATCTTCATAATGGACAAATAAAATTTCAATACGGGAAACGGGTACGCGTCCACCATTAAGCGTGAAATGTGAGTACAGGCTATTGAATCCGCGCGTCGCTTACCGTGTAACACCGTGTAATAACGTGTAGTAACGGCGGGGACTGGGTCGGATAATAGCGGACGGCGGGAAACATCGGACAGTGTCGGTTCACGACACGGAGCGTCCGTCTTCAGGCTTGTTCCCGGAGCCTTTTCCCGAGAGCTGGCCCCCGCGAGATTGGGATTTATCGGCGCGCGGATTCGAGACGCGATCGATCGATCGATCGCAAACGTGTAATTGCGAGGCGCGCTTGATCATCCATCCACGGGGCGAGCCGGGGGAAAAGAGGCAGGCGTTGCTGCGTACTCTTCCGGCGCGATTATGAAATCGTTGACGGGAAACGATCGATCTTCAAGGTGATCCCGCGAAATTGGCAGGAAACAGCCGTCGTGATCGTCTGGCGTGTGCATGTCGGGACGCGAAGCGTCCGCTGTACTTTCCAACGGCGGTTGAATAATCAATTGCCAAAGCCGAGGCCAATTCGCTACATCCGCGCGTCGAATGGTTTCTGATTTACTGGCGGAACCATCTTGGATTAACAGCGTGCATGCTGAATATCGATCGCGAAATACGGCATCGAAATCTTCCTTTGCGCGCGCGGGCGCGAACGATGTCGCGCGACACGATACGGCTCGATGGAAAAAATCCGGGTATTACACGCGCGGTTAAAAAATATCGAAATATCGGTAGGGAACAGCGCGGCCGCGACGGCGCAATTTTATTCCGGCAGTTTTCAATGTTTCCATACAAATTGACTATTACGGCTTTAATAAACATGAAGCGTAATAGGAATAAATCGTTTCGATAACTGAAGCGCACGCCGCGCCCGATGCGGCATTAATCGCGTACGCGCGTGTGCGCACGTGGGTGCGCGTACGTGTGGAAACGTAAGTACGACCGCTATTAAATAACAAAAATGCTAATGCCGGATAATCGATTCGACGCATTGTCGCGTCGTCGCGCGGCGGCATCGTATCATTAAAAACCATCCGGCGATGGTTAACGCGCTAGCACGATACGCCCTCCGCCGTAATTACATTAGTTATGCGTGCCTCGGCGAAACGTAGCAGCGGTGCTCCCGTGCAGATTATCTTACGCTAATAAAGAATGCAATTACACGGAGGAGTTACGTGACGCGCGAGCACCCAGTCTGACGAACTTTCCCTCTCGGCGCGAAGGCGCGCGATGACGAATGGACCGCGATCCTCGATGTGAACGCGAGATGAGCGGAACGAGATTCCCGTTTTCGAACGAGAAGCGATTATCCTCTCTCGCGACGCTCGAAGAACCCAAGATGGATATATTATCGAGCGTCCGTTCGAGCGAGCCGAAAACATCCGATCCGCGGACGCAACGATCCTCCGGAGGCAGGCCATTAACTTTCCCTCAAAAGACGCGATCCAGGTGCAATGAAACGATGAAACTCGTTATCGGCGAACCACACCGTCGCCGCGGAGGTCCCAAGGAAAATATCATCCAACGGTCGTTACTCATCCGGCGCTACGATCAAATATCGATTAAGCGGATCGCCCCATTCTAGTCGAGATCTGGCTATACGCAACCGACCGACTGTGCGTGAGGCCCGGCTCTAACGATGCGCAAAATGGGCTATAACGAGAATTAAACAAGCTCGCMCCCTCCTCCTCCTCCTCCTCCYCCCGCCCCCGCCCCCCCCCCCGCTTGCCGCGCACTGCGTATCCCGTTACCCCGGGATTTTAACGTTCTGGTAATTAATGGCGAGCCGTGGCCGAAACTCGCTGTTTGCCGATCCGACTTCTCGCGCTCGCGACAACAACAAATGTCAGAGCCTCGACGTAGCGATCGTAGGCTCGTTGATTCAGCGATTCGGCCAATTCGGAATTTTCGTTGCGGAAAGGATCTCCGCGCGTCTCTGCTTCCCCCTCCCTCCCTCCCCCCCCCTCTCTCTCTCTCTCTCTCTCTCTCTCTCTCTCTCTCTCTCTGTTCTCTCATCAATCTCGTTGCGAGAGGGCGACGAGCGATGCGGGTTCTTTGAAGCAAACGGAGGATCGTCATTATTTGTTAATTTGCTAATGCCGGTTCTTCGTAACTGTGCCGCGAATAATATTGATCCTCCCGAAAGCGGCGCGGAGGAGCAGCATTATTTGTTAATTTACTGATTGCCATACTCCGCGCGCGACGCGCGATGAATAATATCGGTTTTTGGGGTGCGACAGGGGCGCGCAGTCATCGGCGGAGACCCTACGTTTCGTAGGTCGCGCAACTCGCGCAACTCTAATCTACAGCGGGCGATACTACTCCGGCCGCTGAAAACGCCGCGGTTGCTCCCCCAGCCCCCCGCCGCCCCTCCCTCCATCGAGCGCAACTCTAGGATGCATGGCTCTCGCTGTGATAATCGCGCATCGGGCAACGTAACGAGAGGGTGGCGGCGCGACAGCGCGAGCGACTCTATCCTGAGTCACACCGGCCGGCCACCCTCTCCCCCTCCGCGTCACTTGTCGCCCTCTGCCACGCTGGGACAACCCTCCGCTTCATCGGACAGGATATAGAGCCGCGGGCGATTACGTCCAGCGAACGTTGACTATCCGACGCACGCCCGGATAGTCGCCGCGGCTCCACCCTCCACCCTCGGATTAATGCGCATACGTGACGCGGTAATGAGTCACAACATTGCGCGCCGTTGCCCGTTGTCCCTCCCTCTCGCAGGGGGAGGAGGGACCATCGCGAGGATCATCGGGGCTTCTTGGAGGGGAGTCGTGACATCAGCTCGAGTCGCGAGCTTCCAGGTCATGCCGATCTCCGCGACACGCCTTTGGATTCGAGCGAGCGGCTCGAATCGGATAATTACGGTAATTAAGCGAATTAAAGTCATTCCGTCTCGCGCCTGCCGCCCACATCGCCGCGAGAAGTCGAGGGTTGAGAATAGTCTGGCACCGACGTCGTCGTCGTCGTCGTCGTCTCATCTGCGTTTCCTTCCGTTTTATCTCTGCTCTTCTCGCTTATCTACCTCTCTCTCTTTCTCTCTCTCACCCCGCCTTCCTTTTTGTCTTGTTTCCTCCTGATGACTTTGCCCCTCCTCTTCCTTCTCACGTCCGCTCACGGGCTCTTACGCCCAGCGACGTTATCTGGACGCTCGTTCAGTTCTTTTTTTCTCCCTTCCCTTTTTCTTTTTCCCCCCCTTTTTTTTTTAGGCGCGATCGTTTGGCCTGAACGACCCGCGCTAAGATGCGAGATTGTACGTGGCATTTCATGTCTGGCGTATCAACGATTTTATCATTAGCCTTTACGTGCCGAGATATACTTTATAATACACTTTGCGGACAACGAACGACCCCGATGACGAAACGCGATAACGCGACAACGATGTGATCGGGAGATAAGGAACGAAAGGACGATAGCGGCGAAACGAGAAAGGAGCAACGAGACATTTTCTATCGTCGATGATTCCGTCGTCGCTGATTAGTCGGCGCTGTATTATTCCGCATTGCTATCAGAGATGAACGCGCGCGCACGTAGGTGCATCGACTCGCGGCTCGATTTAGTTACGCCCGGGATGGACCTTATCAGATAGTCAAGTTTGCTGGAACTGACCAGTCGCAACGTGCTCTCGCTGGAAACCGAGTTATCGTTAGGACGTTATACCCGGGACGTAAGTTAGCTCGTGCACCCTGGCGCACCGACAAAGAGAGAGAGAGAAAGAGAGAGAGAGAGAGAGAGAGAGAGAGAGAGAGAGAGAGAGGGAGGGAGAGAGGGAGAGGGAGGGAGGGAGAGAAAATTAAGTAAATTATATTGCGGCGAGCAGTGTCCTCTCTCTCYCTCTCTCTCTCTCTCTCTCTCTCTCTCTCTCTCTCTCTCTCTCTGTCGCCTCCGCTTGTCCTCTCTCGTGCTTCAAATCTCTCTGTCCGCCTACCTCGTTCTCTTTATTTCCAGCTTCCTCTTTCTCCATCGCTGACGCGAATAATGAAGCGATGATTAAAGGCCATGGAGAATTGCATTCTTTTATTCCGCCAAGAACGCGAGTACGTGCAGGCAGTCCCTGACAAGTCGTCAAACAAATAATGCCGCGTTCGAGGAAAATTTCAAATGTCCGTAACCGCTGTAAGGACCGGCCGCTTTCCCCGCTCGCGATAAACCAACATGATTTTCAACAAATATGCTCGTTGTCTCGTTTAATTGGCTCTTCGTTGGCGGTACATGTAATTTGGCGGATTTACTCGCCGGCAATTTGCAGCGTCGATATCGTTATGCCAGTTGTCGGCCATCGCCGCGGCGCCCAATCGTGTGTCATTATCGTTATTCGGCTGAAACGAAAGGCCGCGTCTTACCTCGCTCCAGAAATGATTCCAAGGTCGGGACCAGTTAGCCTTCTCTCTCTCAGCTCTCCGATAACCTACCGTTCCCGCCCTGTTTCTTTGTTCTCGTCGAGAGCTCCTTGAGGAAAGTCGCGCGACGCCGCCAGACGGAATACGCAAAATCAAATTGCGAGCAAGCCACCCCAAAATTTCTCCTCGTCGAGTCAAAGGCGCCCCTTTCTCGGGCGCGCCTTCTGCGTCGTGACCCCCTCGACGAAACTCGATTAACGTAACAACTCTTTCCCATCGCAAAGGAAAGCCCGTGTTTTTCCCCCAGACGTTCTTTCTGCGAGGAAAACCCGTGAATCCGGAATTCGCGCCGCGAGGAGACGCGCAACGCGCGAGCGCGACATCCGTCTGTCCGCGGGGCGGCAAGATATTTATTTCGCGGTTTTCGAGTGCGCGCGCGCGCCGAATGACAATCCCGGAGCGCTTCTACGAAAATTGCCAGAGTGCGGGATTTCGTTTCCTGCGGTCGCCGTTCGACGTTTCGCGGAAACCACCGTGGACCCCTCCCCGCAACAAAGAAACGTCCAACTCGGTTATTTTCGTGCTAAAGCGCAATCCCCTCGAGAGAGACAGAGAGAGAGAGAGAGAGAGAGAGAGAGAGAGAGAGAGAGAACAAGGTGAGGCCGCCCAGCCGGACAGATGGAAATAATTAGCTTCGCGAGTCAAACTTTTGTGCAGGATTGTCGCTGGAAATTCGCTGGGATAATGACTTTACGTCGCGGACGGGTAAATAAAAATCACGCGCAACCGGGTGAGCCGCGAATCCGGAACGCGCACTCGAGATCCGCGAGTGCGTTTCTGCTCGCGACGCTTTTTAATTCGCCGAACAATCCCAACAGGATTTTTGTCCGTCCTCGGCGATGTTTAACGGTTGCGCGAAGGTCATCGCGCAATTACCGCGCGCGATTCGCAGTTCGCAACGGCAACGGATGTCTACTACGGTAATTTAATAGAGGCGCCAAGACAAAAACCGAGAGGGCAGCGCGCTTGTAGCGGTTGTCGTCGCGACGCACGCGATTCGATGATAATCCCTGCAACAAATCACATCGATTCTCTCGACGAGACGTTGCGTAAAAAGCGGCACGGGATCTCTCCCGCGGATCTCTCTGCGCCGTGACGTGAATATCGGGATAATTCTCCGTCTAACGAGAGATCGAGTCTGCATCGAGTCGCGCACCGGGATCAGATGATGCTCGATTCGCTTCACGTTATCTGCTGCGCTACTACTTTTTCCTCTCTCTCTCTCTCTCTCTCTCTCTCTCTTTCTGATCTTTTTCAATCCGCAGACTCCGTGGACCGCCCCTCTCTCTCTCTCTCTCTCTCTCGCGCGCTCGCGCGCGCTCGCGCGAGAACTTTCGTAAGATTCCGTGCGACGATTGAAGATAGCGCAGCCGGAGAGCCGTGGGACGGGAAAAGGTCGCCACGTGGCGGCGGGAGGAGCAGCGGCGGGTGTGGCGCGGTGTCAAAGGGGAAGGGCCGGGAAAAAAGTGAACAGAATGATGCACAGATGCGACGGATGTGACGACGTTCTCTCGGCGGCCCCGGGACGGACTCGGCGCTCCATCGGTGTGTGCGTGTGCGTGTGCGTTCTTGCGCGGATGCATACCGGATACACGTACGCACGCACACGTGCGCGCAGCGGGAAACCGCCTGCGGGCTGGAGAGACGTGGAAGTTAAAAACGAGCTGATTGACTGGGAAGGGGGAAAGTTCCCGTGGCACTCTCCGGACAAGCCGTCGCATAGGGATAGGTCTGGGCGTAGTGGCTTCGACCGTGAACTTATCGCGCCGCTATTTCAGCATACAAATGTAGAACTTCTCGGTCGAAGCGCATAGCCAGCGGGGAAACCGGCGCTGTATTTCAAGTAAATCTGTTTCCGTGCGGGAGAGTGCGGCTCAAAGCGCAGAGAGACACACGCTTTCGCGATGTGTATACACGCGTGCATACATACATACATACATACATACATACATACATAGATACATAGATACATACACGTACGCGTATGCCGATTCGCCGGTGCTCCGGTTGAATCTTGCTCGATCGGGCGGGGGACTCGTGCGCGGCATGTGGAGGACGCTTCGGTTTCTGCGTGCAGCTTGATCGCGTTTCGACGGATGGGAAATCCGTTTTCTTCCTGGGTAATAATTTATTATAACGTGCAGCGAGGATCGCTCGTCATCGCGCTACCTGGAGCGGTCGCACGGCTCGTAGAGCGGCCCACGAGTTGAATATTTCAGCCTTGGGGATGCTCAATTATGATGTATTAATACGGTAATTAAACCATATGCACGCGCGCGCGACGTGCGACAGTTCGCGGAAAAAGTACAACATTAATTAACGTACATAGCGTCCGCTGATGAAGTCTGCGTCCGTCCGTGATGTTTCGTGCGATGCTTAATTAATAATCATGGGGATCGCCAGGGAGGATTCGTTAGAAATCGGCGCGGGGAAAATCACGTTCGGTGGAAGCGCACAAAAAGCGCCGCCGGACGATAAGATGATTAATCGTCGGCTATCTCGGGGTCACGCGTGAGAGATAGCCCTCATTTCCGAACGCGCTATCGGGGATGTTAAACCTAATTACGTGAATGTCATCAAGTTGTTACCAACACACGTGCACCGGGAGATGCATAACGGCGACGCCCGTATCAGGGAATCTCACGTTTCAGTTTGTTGAGTTTCCCTGAGCGATTTTCTCGCGCATCAATTTTCCCTCCTCGAACGACCGATTGTAGAAAATCGTGGGCTAAAATATAAAAGATTGCCGCGATAAATCGTTACGGAGGGAGGGAGCAGGGAGAAAGGAATTCACTCTTAGCTCGTGGACACAAAGAAGAATTGCGATATTACGATAATCCTACGAGCAAGAATTGACGTTATAATCCAAAAAGAAGTATCCAAAGGCGGGAGGATTCGAGAGATCTTATCAGAGAGAGAGAGAGAGAGAGAGAGAGAGAGAGAGAGAGAGAGAGAGAGAGAGAGAGAGAGAGAGAGAGCGGTTCCGAGGAAAACTGATTCCTTCTCCATGCGTTTGCCAGATGTTAACGTAATTCTATTCTTCGTGGAGAACGAAGACGGCGAGAGGATCGAGATAATTAGCATTTAGAGAGGAGCATCAAACGAGCTGCGATATCGCGATAATCGCGATGGTACGCCGTTCCTCATCGCATGTTATCCGCATTGCAGCTCATTATTCTTCTCCTCTTTATCTGTCCAGCCGAGATCCTCCGAATGGTCCGAAAGGACCATTGGACAGGATTGTTTGTTCGGTTCTGAAACTATAGCGCCGGTCTTATAGCTGCTGTTGCCTATCCCGTAACGTTAACGGATACTCACCGGCAGGCGAGCAGGCAGACAGACAGCATGAGACCCTAAGATTTCGGTAATCCAACACCGTAACAGCTGTATCCCAACTTGGACGTTGGGAACAAAGCCTCTTGACACACAGATATGCGGTATGCGTCTTGCAAAATATCCTCGACACGAAGATCGATAGAGGCGGACGATATGCGGAAAATATCGTCATAAGCGTTAATCGAGCTTTAAATGTCGCGGCGGAGCCTAGGGAGATTCTTTTCCCGTTAAATTCGTTTGGCGATGTCTGATTTCTGGGAAACCAATCTCGCGGAATCTCCTCGATACTACTTTTCTCAGCTCCTTCTCATCAGTGTCGACAATATTTTCGTCCTCTTCTTCGCCCGATGGATCTCATCTTCGCGAGGATACCCCAAGTTCTCGCGAGAGCGAATTATTCGCTCCACGTCGAAATTGTCGAGAGATCTTTCCCTTGCATTTTTCCTCAGCATCTCTCGATCGTCCGTTCTCGGCCGCGAGAATCATCGGAGAGGGACGGCGACGCGTTTCAAGTCAACGCGAGATCAAAATTAAGCGAGATCACATCAGCGCTGATCAATCGGCGAGGGGGAGGGGGAGGGGGAGGGGGGATAATACGCTTGGCGACACGTGACCGTTTAAAAATTAGGGACACGCCGGGAACGGCAGAGCGGGTGCGGGGAGCCGCGAGGAGGGAACCGCGCGTGTCGCCATTACGCGCGCGGCGCGTTATCGTTATCGCGCGTTGTTCTGTGTCGCGTAGGACAAGGTGTAAGGGCATGTCGAATGTTGCGGCCGAAATTAACACACTCCACGTAGGAGGACTCCACGCACTCACGGACATTTGCCATAGACACCGATTAGCGCCACTCGTGTGCATTCCGCGCGCAGAGTACACGTGTCCAGCTTTGAACGTCATTTCCATTCAATCGGGATCCCATTTCCCATCGGCCCGGGCCGCCGTCCGATCGTGCCGTTGGTGTCTGTTTCGAGATTTCGAAACAAATCTCCGAGCGCGACGTGACGAAACTATCCGCGAAGATGTCACGCGAATTTCATCGCCAACGGCGAGCGCCGACCGGCCGAATCACGGCGCGATCGTTCAGGCGAATCGCGTCTCGCGCACGGACGATCCCTCCCCTCGCCCCCTTACACACGCGACACGCGTGACGTAAGAATTCATCTCGGGCTGCTTTGAGCGGTAACGACCGTGGCGTGGCGGAGGAATCATTCGGAGAGCCGAGCGAGTTCAAGTTAATGAACATCCGCGCAGCATCGCGCGGTGTAATTTGCAAAATCACGTCCGGTCCACGTTCCACGTGCAGCCCATCCGGTAGACGGGGGACAGTTTGGTCTCGTCAAAAACAATGCCGCGCCAAGCTCGCGGCGCGAAAGTTTCGCCGTCCGGCTCGCATGTGCGTGACGCGCTCGAAATTCTCGCGCAAGTTCGACGTTTTATGTTAGTCGGACGAAAATCCCATTTTCAGCGCGGCGCGATCAATACCGCAGGTTGTCGGCGCGGCTGTCTAGACAGGGTGCAAGGATCGAGTTGTCGGCGGTGACTGTGCAACCCACACGCGCGCCTGACACGGTGAGTCAAAGGTCTTTCTCAGCGAATTTATTAGTGGCTCTCGCCGCCCTCCTTCCGCGCTGAAAAAAGGAGGGAAACGGGGAGAAAAGGGAAAGCGACGGACGTGATTTCATGCGACCGTTGTATCGATGGTGTCGCTTATGTCGGGCGGTTCTCCGCGTGCGTGCACGCGTCACGGATCGTCCGTTTTATTTCGGGATCGAGCAAACAGAATTAAATCTCTGGAAATTCGATAAAATTCCGAGCGCCGGGGCTCGAAATCACAAGCAAAACGACGGAATGCGCCGACGCGCGTGCATACGCTGGAAACGAAATAAAATGCAGAAAAGAGAGATTTTTTTGCCATCGAGACGTCCACGACTCGGCACGACCGACCCGCTTTTGTGTCCGTTGTGTCCGTGTCCTAATGCAGGTTACTGGAGATTGGAACGGTCTCTCCTCGGCATGATACGTCCGCCGGATGTCGTATGTACGTTTATCATGTCCCAGCGAAATCCGCCGGACCCGCGTTCTACGTCTGCTTGTACGCTTGTGTGCCTCGAAACTAACTCGACGTGTTTGATCCCGTGACTGAATATCGCCGGGAGCGCGCGTTGTGTATCAAACACTGGGAACCGTATGAATAAAATCAAGCGGGATGCTTTTTGTTGTTTATCAAAACAGATATCCTCCAAAGGATACGGAGAACGGTGATATTGAAAGGATCGCCTCCGCTTGGAGGCCGCTTGAAGAATGAGAGGCGAGAACGATGCAGCTTCGCCGCCGCGGAAGTGCGCCGATAATGAAAAGCGCGATACGGATATTGCGATTATAACTCGCGCGATCTCGCATAGATCTTGCGATCCGGATCGCGATGAATGGATCGCGGCATAGAGCCGTTACCGCATCTGTTATCGCTTCTGAACTGGAACCAAGCGGCCACGATCGCCGTTTTAATTAGAGAAAGAGAGAGAGAGAGAGAGAGAGAGAGAGAGAGAGAGAGAGAGAGAGAGAGGAGGAAGGAGATAATTTTTAGATGGACACGGGAAAGCAAGCCGCGATCCCGCGAATCCATCATCTCCGCGAGAGCAGATGGATCTCTGTCGATGGCGGAAACGAGGTCGGCGCGTGATTTAGGGATGCCGAGGCGTCTTGAGTTTACGCGTTGCGGAAACGCGCATCGCGCGCTAGTATCTCGATAGTTTCCGGCCGCGATGTAGCGATCGCGTCAGCTAGTTACTTTGGGAAATGCGGTTACTCAGTCGAAGACGCAGGCGAGCAACAAAAGGCTGCAATTTAAATGCAAATTACGGTTTTATCGATGGCTCTATTCTAGCGTGAATTGCTAGCACAGACTGAGACACGCGGCAGGTGCGGTTTCGCCCGAAAATTTTTCCACCGTGCGATATCACTGCGGCTTCCCGATGCCGCGCGAATCGGCCGAAATGCCGTCGCGAAATGCGGCAAAAATATATTCGAAGATGTACAGGCCAGCTGGCGAGAGATAAAGGGCGAATGGCACGACAAGTTCATCCGCCGCGCGATTTGCCAGCGGAGCCGACACGGCAAACTTAGCGCATTACCTGCGTACGTTATCACGTGCACGTTCGAGTAATAATTTACGTGCACGATGTTGATATCGTGCGACTGACACTTGAACCGATTACATGCTAGATACTCGCCTTTGAATTTTATATAAATTCAGCTCTCTCTCTCTCTCGTTCACGTCTCCTGCAGTAATCGCGAATGATCTTACGTGAATGGTACGTAATATTCATAAAGGAAAATTTCGCCTTAAATAAGGCAAATCGATTTGCCGCTCGATTTTTCATCAATCCTACCAATCCTAACATGCATCGAAAGAGACTGAATTACGTAAAGGTCGATCTTCGTTCATCTATCCTTCGCTTTGCGGACTCTTTTCCCCCGAAACCGTCTCTTGCTTATTTCATCAGCGCGATCCAACTTTCCAACGAGGAAAATCTCGGAATGGCCCGTTATCGATTCCGGGTATTCGAGTATCGGCCGAATTGATTATCCCGGTCAGCTCGCGGCGTATTCGTGTCTTCGCAATTTGGCGAACGTGACGCAACGTTTTCAGACGCACGTCGATCTTGTTCGTTGGCGAGCGGTCGTCCCTGAAATGACTAGTGGTGACTAGCACCGCGGGGGTGCGGGTAATGTCGGAGGTGAAGGGCCTCAAAGGCTGCCAGAGGGTGCTGGAGGAGTCCAAAGAGTGGCGCGCGAGGGTGTCGAGTACCACGACGGCTTGAGTATCGAGCGACGGGGATAAGAAGGAAAGGAAGGAGGAAAAAGAAAGGAAGCGAGAGAGAAGTAGGGGGGAGGGGGCACGGAGAGAAGGGGTGCAAACTCCTGACGATTCCTGAGTCGGAGAGCACGAGTTCCCGAGAGAGATTAATGAAAAAAAGAACAATAACTTCGCGGCACGTTATGCGGTAATGGAATCGCCGGGCGATGTAATGAGAAATCCCGCGATTCGATTGCCTTCGTTCGTAATCGCGGCTCCGGAGATCGCTGCGCGGAGTAATCGCGGCAGTAATCACGATGGATATACGCAATGATCGATGCAAATTGCTCGGAATATTAGATCTAATCGCCAATATCTATTTTAGGGTGCAACTCGCTCTGCCTTATCAAGTTTTACCGCAGAAATACTGCGCCGAGCGGAAGCAGTTGGCCAGTGTCAGGATAACTGCAGTTTCCGGATAACAAGCCCGATCTTTGCTACCTCTCCGAAGAGTGATCGGAATACGATGATGTTTATTAATACAGACACGTCCCGAGTTTGCCTGCAGTGTAGCTTGCGATGTAAAGATTCCGTCCCGTATGAAAAGTACTCGCGGCACGCCGTACCGACAACTTTATACGCTATCTTTCTCTTAAGTTTCTATTGAATGGTGCAACTTGTGCACAACAAGAGCCCTCTACGTTGCTTTCCTTTCTTCGCATATTTGCTGCAAGCCCGTGATTTATCGCAGCCGTTCTCGCGATTTAGCCTCCGTACTCGGCTCGGAATTCTCGCGATCTTCCATTGAATCGCCATAGTATTTCACGCATCGTCACTGCCAGGCCAGAAAGAAAGCCCCGGCCATTGCTAATCCATGCGTTTCGCTACGGATTGTCAGTCCGATTCGCGTTTAAGGTGACACTAGGCTAAATCGAAAGCTCCGTGCTACTCGCCTCCAAAATATTGGTTTTGCGGTTACAGCTTATCAACCGCGAAACCACACGTCACAACCGGAAGCCATCCGTGACTTCGCGAATTGTGGTCGATGCCGGCATGCATCGGACCTTGACGCATGTAAAGCCGCATTCGCTCATCGACCCATTTCCGATTTAAACGATGGCTCTCATTTATTATGGCGCCCACACCGTCTGCTCTGCCGACGTCCGGCTCCATTAGGCGCTCGTGTGTTCCCGAAAATACGCTCGTTAAGCAGATAGACGGATGAAATCCTAATCGCCGAGCCATCGTCGGACCGGCATCCGTTTGTGGGGAAAAAAGTTTCCCCTCCAAAGGAAGAAAGAGAGAGAGAGAGAGAGAGAGGGAGAGAGAGAGATCGCAGCGGGGATCTCCGTTGCTCTTCGACATCGAATCGTTGCCACGATTAGAATTCCGAAGCGAGAATCGCGCGGGAACGGGAATTCCGCATCACGGAATCCGTCGCCGTCACGTGACGGCTGATCCTCGGGAATCCCCGAGCATTCATAATTCAAGGGGACCGCGGATAAGAGCGATATTTTAATCGCGGCGAGAGAGAGAGAGAGAGAGGGAGAGAGAGAGATCGCAGCGGGGATCTCCGTTGCTCTTCGACATCGAATCGTTGCCACGATTAGAATTCCGAAGCGAGAATCGCGCGGGAACGGGAATTCCGCATCACGGAATCCGTCGCCGTCACGTGACGGCTGATCCTCGGGAATCCCCGAGCATTCATAATTCAAGGGGACCGCGGATAAGAGCGATATTTTAATCGCGGCTTGTTTTCGCCGCGACGCGAGCGCGCGCGCGCGCGCGCGCGACAACGCGCGGCATGTTTTAGATCAACATTTATGTCGCTCCTCTTGCCAACTGTCGTCGGCGTGATTTACTCGTGTTACGCATACCGTTACACGCGAAACGGCAAACACGTCACGAACCAATTTTGCGCGTCGACGCCTGACGGCTGCCTGCAACCCCCGCGCTCACGGGAGAGATCTGCCTATGTAAACACCGCGCGCCCGAATATACTTTGGGGGTGCAACCGCGCGATTGTTCAGGCTTCAGCATCGAAGCTCGCCGCGGAGCGGGAGAAAGAGAGAGACAGAGTGCGTCATCATGGATCATCGACGGTGCTTCGTGACGGAAGTCCCGCAGGGTGTGCTCGCACACGTGGCGGTTGTGCCCGTCATCGGTCGAGTCGCGATGCCGGGCGGAATGCTCGTATCCGGCGATCGGCTGAAAATCACACGGCCGATCATCTCGTTTACGTATATACGTAAGAATTCGCGCCCGGCTCCGCTGTTTAACCGCGCTGGCCGCTCTGGGCGCAGGCTCATTTCCTGAAACGACATCCTCGGATCCTCGAGGGAAAAGGCGCTAACGTGTTTCGGAATCGGCCGCTTCCGCGATTCACAGGCACGCTCTGCACGAGTAGCCTGAACAGTCAACGAGCGCGCAGTCGACGACGGGCGGATGGCAGCTTCGTCCAATTAAGTCGGCGTGCATTTTGCAGGGGGAAGCGTGCCTTCGGGGAGAAACAAGGAGAAAAGAGCGGAGGCTGGGAGTTTTCCTCGAAACTCGAGAGGACAAGGTGACCGAGGCGCGACGAGCAATCGTTATTTAACGAGACGTTTAGCAACTGATCTTCGCGCCCGTTAGAGCCGCCTCGCAATTAACGAATAACGTCCGCTATTTGTAATAACTCGCCTCGACGCTTGACGCGGAGCTGACGCTCTCGATAAGGATAAAGGATAAAAGAGAGAAGAGAATTTTTCGCCGGGCTATCTCCGTCGCGGATCTCGAGTGAGTTTTTCCGATTAAAAGTGAAAGTACATCTACGTTTCATCTGGGACGCAAGCGGATCAGCTTCGTCATATCCTTGATATGGAAATTGGGCGGACAAGGTGAATGTAAACAAAACGAGTACAAACAATTTCGCCGTACGTGCCTCTGAGCATGGTGCGTCTTCGCAATGAGGCTTCAAACGCTTTTGAAATATGAAATATGCGGGGATCGGACGAGAACGGAAAGACGAAACGGACGCGGAGACTGTCGGAGCAGTTGGACGCGCGGGAGAGAGGGAGCGGGGACGCATGAACGAAATTACCAAGGCGAGATGAAAAGTCGACGGCGAAGTATTACTTAATCAGAAGGCGCGATGTCGATGTGACGGGTCCCGCGTAATTTGCTTGTACGAGACATTGTAAAATCTTCAGCGAATTCGAGGAGCCGTGAGATGAATCGTGAGGACGAGCGCCCCATCTGCGAGGAATATTATAGAATCCTAGGGAAAGTAGAGCGCGGAGCGCGCAAGACGGGAACTCGAAATTTTGGGAATAAATTAATCCCGTCTTCGCACGTTACTCGCGGCGGCCCGAGAAAACGAGAAAGAGGTCCTCTCTTCTTTGCGTCCCGCGAGGGAGATGCGTTCGCTGGAAATTGAATCTCTCGAATTCGGTCGAATTTGTCGAGATAATTTGTCCCTCCCCCTCCCTCCTCCCGACCGGCCGGCCGGGCGTGCATTAATAATCCCGTTCGGAGAATTCAAGAAACTGTTAACTCGCCGCGAAATAATTTTCAGTTTTTCAGTCGCGCGGCGCGCTTCCCTTTAATTTAATTAAACTTGAGGTCCCGCGTTATGGTTAATAAAGCCGATTCAGCGTGTTTAATTGAAAACAATGCGATAGCATGCATAATCCGTAACAAGGTGAATAACTGCGCGAACAACGGAACGCGGGTTCTATCCGCAATAATGTTCAGCGCTGTTACATTAAGGCTCGCGCTTAATGCGCGGGTGTCATGGATAAAAATGACGTGATAAAATTAAGTCGTAATTAAGTTGGTGTATCGTACGCGATGCGAGGAGCCGTATTTAATTTTCGCGCTGCCGCGTCGCGCTTCTAAATGGATAGCGGATCCGCGAACGGCATTACGTCGAAACGTAACCGTAACGTTATTCCGGACGTAAAATCAGATATTCCGGCTGAAAACAATCCCATTCTGAAAATCGGAACGGCCGGCTGGCAGTTTTAAAATCACCGCCGCATTTCATCATCGGATTGCTGCGAGGCTATTAATGCCCCGCGCCTGTTATTCACACTTGATTAGGCCGTTTGTTCAGAAATATCTGTCAATCGATACGCCATGAATTGACTATTCGCGTGTTTCATAAATCTCCCGCCGCGTATCGATGCAGTTTCAATTATTCATCAAATACAACATACGGAGTAGCATGGATTTTGAAACATTTAATGAATTATGTAGCGCCCCGCGGAGAGTAAACAGCTCTCGTTTCGGTGTAGGGGGAATAAAACGAGAACCGAGATGTGCGTACTTTTTCATGCGACAAGAAGAACTCCTTTTTTCTTCGAGTCCCTTCCTATCTATCTCACGTTTATTTCGTATGCGTGATTTGTAGCCTGCGAGATTTCAGGGCTCCATTCAAATTTCCGTCTTATCTAAGCGCGCGAGAAAACCGAAGGATCGCGAAAGTTCATTTAGCCCAGAAGAGAAGTAGGCGTTTCCAAGTCTGAGATCCCCTGCCTTCCTTCCCGGCATTCTCCGTGATTCGGTCCTTTTCTCCGGACCAATTAAATTTGAAAGATTGAACAGTAACAATTTGAAAGAGTACCCTGTTTGTTGAATTTTTTATTCACTCTTGTGTCTAATCTCGGAATTAGATCAGGGCCGGATTCTTAATCTGATCTGAATTCTCGATTTTAATCCGAAGTAAAATTACGCGCGAGAAATGAAGAAATGAAGAAATCGCTCGCGATAAATTCGCGTTTAATCAAGTGTCATGCCTCTCTCCTAGCGACGATCGCTAAATATTCCCGGTAATCAGTTCCCTGTGAGATAACACGGGTCTCGGATGATGAACTATCCGAGCCATTTGTCATTGCGAGGTATCCTCTTGCCCGCGTTAAATAAAAGTGACTCGATTAGCAAGTAAGATTCGTTAATTAAACCCTTACGTTAGCCCACTGGTCTCTTGGACGAAAAAGACCGCGGCCGGCCGCAAAATCAAGGCACGGGGTAAAATTATCCGGCGATATATAAAATCCTCCGTCTCGCCGGTCTCTCCCCCTCTCTCCCGGTACTCATAATTTAGCAGATATTTCATGTACGATTCATGATTTAATTCAACGGGAGTCATAAGAACGGGTTCCGCTTCTTCTCAAGCGGAAACATCGCGGGATGATACGGTCCACCGAGGACCGTACCGGCTAACAAATAATACATTTGACAACGAGCTGCGCGCGAATATTAGCCGCTCTCAAAAGGCCGCGTTCTTATTGCGTTCTTCTCGCGGCGGGACGTAAAAAGGAATTTCGTAAGAAGTAATCCGCGCCGCGCGGAGCCTTTGAGAAACGAACACAGTGTACCCTGTAACGAAGCGTATCGCGCCGCACACCATGGGCCACGGGACCAGAAAGGTACGTAAAACGCGTTACTGCAAAGTGCATTGTTTGTTTCGCGGGGCTTGTCGTGCCTTGTGGACCGTGCGGAACAGCGTAGGGAAGCTTTACACGCTACAGAAAACACAACAATCGGATAAGGTAACGAACAATACTTCAAATTGTTCTCCCCTAAGCGCTCAGTCGGACGATTATTTTTCAGACGATCGCCGTGACGCCAACTTCCCAACTCGCGCGTTAATGCGCAGATTTATATCGCTGCTCTAGTCTCTCCCCCTCCCCTCCCACCACCACCCCACTTCCCACGCGTGTTCTCCGGAATGGATTATTCCTGCCTGGGAAAAGTGCAGGGAACGCAATTTGCGATTTTGGTCCGTAGAATCGTTTCGCGACTGGTAACGCGCGATTGACCGCGGCATTACTCTCGACATCACGATGTCATCTAGCGACTTGCTCGTGTACTATTCGGATAAAATGGCCTGCATCCGAGCGGGGATGCAAGGGGTTGCAATTCCCTTCGGGAAGTACGGTCTCCGCGATCGGAGAAGGTTAGAGGCACGAAGACGAACGCGAGATCAAAACGAATTCTGCGAATCCTACATCAGTAGGATGCTCTTTCTAGAGCATTTCCGTGAAACACGCAAGCTCTAAACACCTGAAGCAACGTTTAACGATATAATTAAATGACGTCCCTAATTGTATCACTAGATTCTCGTATCGCGAGAATAAGAAGCCCGCGACGGGGAATCTCTCTTGGAAAAAAAAATATATATATATATATATTTTATCGATCCTCATCTTTTTCGAGCTCATCTTTAATTTCTCGCATCGCCAACCCGCGACGCACGAAGCGTACATGGGTACCAGGGTAGCCCTTACGTAGGATCAACACCCGCGCGGAAATCATATCGCGCGAGTGCTATTCCATACATCAAAAAGAAGTACGGAGAAAAATGGTGGGTCACCCTGCCGGATCAAGTTTGCCCCGGGTATGCATTACGGTCATTCTTACGAGAACGGTCCACCATCAATTCGCATGGGAGCTGGTCACGGCCTGGCACGGCACGGCGAGGGGAGGGGGAGGCGAGGGAGGGATGGAGGGTAGTGTAGGATTTAAGTACGGAAAGATGAAGGGGTTGAAAATCTCGCCAGTGCTGCGCGGTGGCACGGATAGATCATACATCATTCCTTTGCGCGAAACGA
Organism: Eciton burchellii; assembly: GCA_020341155.1. Lineage (NCBI taxonomy): Eukaryota > Metazoa > Arthropoda > Insecta > Hymenoptera > Formicidae > Eciton > Eciton burchellii. The sequence continues at coordinate 1,837,327 of JAHMML010000004.1, forward strand.
GACTTCCGTATCCTTCCGCCGCCTATCCCACCCTCCTTCGCGTTCCACCCCCGCGACCATCGAGCTCTCGCCTGCGTCGTCCATTTGCCCTCGCGAGCATCTCTCCGGGCCTCCGGTTCGCGCAACATGCCATTCTTCAAGCAACCCATCCGCCGCGCGGTGGTAGCTACGTGCGTGCCACCCCCGTCGGTTTGCGGGGTTGCCTGGAAATGTGGCGTTTACGAGATTCCCGTGAAAACTCTGTTAAGCGGCTTTAGCGGCGGACTCGGGGCGTGTTCCGGACACGCTCGAACGTGCAAACGTTTCCGTCCCGTTGGAGGAATAGACGTTCCCGTGCAGCGAGGCTCGCTTCGCCGAGGATCACGCGGCGAGAAATATCCGAGTGGATAGGATATTTCTGGAAGGATGAATTCGTCATCTCCTCTCTTCCCGATCGTTCCTCCCCGATCTCATCTCGTCGTCGCCCGGACAAACAGTTGATGTTTGGGACCAACATCCGAAGACGTGGCGCCATGCTTCCTCGGCTGTTTAGGAACAGAACTTCATGGTCTTGTAATACTACCAAAAACCACCATAAAGTGCCTCGAGCGAAGAGACTACCGAGACTGGTCAGGGTCCCCTTAAAACTCAAGGTGGCACTGCGAGGACTTTTGATCCGTCGTGTTTGCATTTTACATACAGGATAAGAGATTCATCGAGCAGTAATCGAATTTAAATTGGAGATTTCTGGCGTTTCTTGCTCTATGCCGATGGTTATGTTCTACTGTATGTTGGATCAAGCCTTTCTCAAGGGGAATGTCTCATGCTGCATTGGCGACATCAGGTGCTGTCCTGCGGTTTATCCGGATGAACAGTTCGGTTAAGCGTCTTCGTCCGTTAGATGGTCCCGCGAGAAGAGGGAAGGCTGCCTTCGAGGGCTGTCTCATGAAAATTTCTCCATCGCGCATACGGTGACACGTGACCCGTGACGCGTGGCCACGCGACAATCGTTTGATCTCCCGCTACAGAGACGGGACGCAACGCGATTAACGGCGCAGCGTAGCGCATAAAGGAAGTGTCAAGACGGCCGATTACCGTTCCTCCGTAATTGTTGGTATTGCGCTTATGTGCGTTCATCGCATAGCCGCCTCAAACAATGGAATTAATTATAAAGCCTGCCTCATATAACCGCATCGCAGCCGCTACTTGGAGTTGCCCCGGCTTTGGCCATGCTCTTTAAGCGGAAAGCTTTGAGCCCGGCTCGGAAGGAAACCGGCGCGACAGGGAGGGAAAGTTGTAACATCGGTACCAAAGCGACCGGGTAATTACAGCAGTGCCAAGTAGCGTGGTAATACACGTGGTGTAATAGAACATGTTTATGCGGAAACTCGATGGAGTTGCGGTCGCGCGCGACGTGATTTTTGCGTGCTCTCTTCAAACGCGCCGCCGACGATCGAGCTCGTTAAAGTCGCGTTCGATCGCTCGATGAATATGTCTCTCGCTAGGGGAATCCGCAAAGGGCATTTGCTGCTGTGAGTATGCAGCGAATTAATCGTAAAAATTACCAGCGGCATGATACGTGTTGCGCGAGGAATCGCGTAGACAGTGGCATGTTTTATTCATAAAACAACCGTAATGTCATCTAGATTTGCAGCCGAGTTGGCAAAATCTGATGTTAAAAGTGTGTCAGCGCGGAGTCGCGACGTCGCGGCTCCGCCGATACGCTTGCGAGTGCTTAATAACAATTACTCGATATTGTGACTAAAATTACGACATATCACTGGGAACCAGCCAAATGGCCGGTTTAATGATCTGCAAGAGCTATAATAATTATGCTCATATTATGTTTTGACATTCGAATATTCAAAATAACGAACGACTGAATCATATGATATTAGCCGCTTCGAGCGTTTATCAAATGTGAAACAATCGATGCGTCGTATACATATATACCGTGTATATAAATATACACCGCGGGAGGCAGGGAGACACGAAATGCGCGAAAATAATATCGATCCGAGTGTGTTTGATATTTTTAATTTGATATTTTAAATACGCGGTCACGTGGAGCCTCCATTTAATAATCGGGTCACGCGACTTAAAAGCTCCCTGTCTCTTTAAACCGCGACATATCGATGTCACAATAAGTGGAACGTAAGAGCAAAGCGTCGACCAACTAGGTGCGCTAAATGCGCGCGGGTAGGGCTGTTTGATGATGGGAACCGCTAAAATATTTGATCTCACTGATATCCTTGCGCCAGTAATTACATAATTAGTCAACTAATTTTCCGCACGCAAATACACTCGCGACTCGCCCTCCGTCTCCCCCCACTCCTATGCCACGGGTCGGTACCTTTCAGCCACGTGCGGGATTACCCGATAAGACTAACACTAAGACGCGAACGTAAATAAAGAATTATTAATCTCGACGGGGAGCGCTAAGAGCTGCTCCGGCTAGATCGTAGTTTTACGAATATATCGCGCGATTGCGCGCGTAACAGCGCAGAGACGCTGATTCTCGCCGAAGAATTTCTCTGGCTTCAAAGAGCGCAGCCGATTTCCCGCCCGACCCCGTCACACATCACCCAGCGAGAAGGGTGAAAAGGGAAAGGGAGATCCCGTTGCCTCCGCCGCGTAGACACAAGAGACGAAACTCGGATCGAAAGGCGGCAAAGTTAAATCGCCGAGGCCGGAGGCAGGATAACAGGAGCGATAAACCTTGCGGATCGCGAGTTGGCAAGTTTTCGGGGTGCCGAGGAGCAAGTATCGTGCGCAAGTATCGTGCGCGCGCGCGCGCGCGCGCACCGATAGCGTAAATTCCGTAATAGCGGGCGGAGACGACGTCTCGTCGTCGACGACGTCTCGAATCGACTCTGGTAATCCGCGCGAGTACGTGATCCGGCCTTATAAGGGGGATCAAAATCGCGATCCGCCGCTTGCCGGCCGATTAGGGATCTCCCGACGACGGGAGAATGCTTCAAAGAGGCGGGAGCCCGTTGCCAGCTTCGCTCAAGTTATAATGTGAGGTCGCGAACGAGATTGGACGAGCACGTTGCGCGCCCGGGAGACGGGATACGTCCCTTCGGGGATCCCTCTCGCCCTAATCGCTCGCGTCTTTAACCTCACCGATCCCGCTAACGCCTCGCGATCATTACCGCGGACGTACTCCCCGTTAGTCGCGCTCCTTTTAGTTTACGCGACGTTTCGTAATGACCGATATCATGGCTGCAGAGTGCAGCGTGAGTCGGGGCGCGATTAAAGGCGCCCGGGAAGCGAAAACTTTATTGATCCCGATGTTTCACGGCGGTGCAAGAGCACGCGATACCGAAGCACTCTCATGGTAGACATTATCGCACGATCTTTTCCCAATCGATGCGATTAACATTTATGAATCGGCATAATGCCCGCGCTTTTTATTCCTGATCAAACGTAATGGCTGAGGATGATCGCCGTTTAATTTATGCCGAAGGATCAGCGAAACCGGGAAAGAAACAGTCGGCGGTAGAACAGGCGGCGTGTTTGAGGAGAAGTCTGATCGGATAGTGGCGGCTGGCATAAGGAGCCGGAGAGCCGTGAGTTACGGGGCACGGCAGGGAGAAAGAGCAAAGCGGAGGGATGGGGCTACCGTTGTTTACCCTTTATTTATGACAAAAGTTTGGCCAGATTTCACGAAAGCACAAGCCCGAGGTCGGTTAAAGCGTGCAGCCTCGGTCACGAGGGTCGCGTGGGGAAGACCGGCGGAGAAATTGCAGGCTCGAGAGGGAATAGCGGTGCGGTGAGAGAGACAGATTACCGCGAGGCCTCACATGCGCGGTTATTCGTTAATGTCATTCCGCTTCGTGTCTTCCGTGTCCGCGCGATAACAAGCCGTCCAATTCGAGGACGCTAATTTCCAGCGAAGAAGTCAGCCTCGCGCGCGAGTCAGCCTCCCTTTCTCCTCTCCAGAGCCCGAGTTCTCCCCCCCTCCCACCCCCGCCCTCCTCGTCTCATCTCGTAATGCTCTGCTTGGCACCCTGATCCACATCGCTCCGAGGCGACAAAGCAATCGCGTGCTCCCGATTATAAGGATCTTCATTTGCAGAAATTTCTCCTTTTAATCCCTCCGCAGGCGGACATTATATCATTCTCCGCAAGAACGCTCGTTGAACGCTTGTCCATGGCAAAAAACAAGGACAGGACATCGAATGAACGATGATAAAACAGATAGACGGTGCGATGCTCCCGGGTTAAATACGGCTGGGGGGGGGGGGGGTAGCGGATCATTAGCGGGGCTGATGTACGACTTGGATCTACGTCGCGTTCTTTGCGACGTTCTCGCCCCGCGAGAGCGTACCTGCCGAACGCTGATGCCGCATGCGGCCGCCGCGTTTCCGCACGCGCGAGCGTACGTCCAATTATCGAGAGAAGGAGACATCCGGGCGACACAAGGTCGCCGTTGGCCGCGAGAATGATCCCTCCGGAGCCGCGGGACGTCCGAAGGGCGGACGTTAATTGATGGCGCGTTTCGCGGAATCCAATCGGAGCTGAAGTGAGCTCCTTGATCGAGCGCGTGTACTAATTGGGAGCGCAATTAAAAGCTGACGTGTCGTCGCGGGGTGCGCTCGCCGTCGAGACGAAACGCTCAAAGCTCGCGTGCGACGACGAGGAGAGAGAAAGAGAGGGCGGGAGAGGAGAGAATCAAACAGATCGGCGCGTGTGACTGGAAAAGAAAGAGAAGAGAGACGCAGGGGTGTCGCCGCTACAGCAGCGTCGGTTAATTGACTAGACTGACGCGGGAGCCGAAAACAAAACGTGTCAGCGGGTCGGCGATGACGACGGCAGTTGTGTGACACCCCCGGTGTCTGTTGCGTTGGAGTGCAGCGCGCTCCAGAAGGCAGACGCTAGTCGCTTGTCGTCTCCCTTTCTGCTCTCAATTATCCGCGTCTATCCGATGGGTGGTCTGATTCGTCTCTCAGGCGCGCACTCGTCACCGTATTCCCGAAGATTTTAATTAACGCGACATTGATGCATCATTATCCGATGTTGCTCGCGTCGCTCGGCTCGCTCGAGCCTGTATTGGCGAGAGGAGATTCGAGCTTAAGTGACATCCAGGGCGAGTCGCGCTATCGTTTACGCGCAGCGATATCCGCCGATGCAGCTCATTATAACGTATACTCATAGAAAGAATTACGGTGCGCCGTGACCGCACGCGTGCATACGGATTTATCGCAGGGGAGATAAATGGCTCTGATGTTCCTCGGCGTTAAATGTTATCTCAACGCTGAGCGCATGCGACACGCGAGCGCGCGCTGTAATTTCTGAAATAACATTTTTTTCGGGATCTATCCTCTTCTCTTTTCTCTCTTCTTTCCCCCTTTTTTTTTCTTCTTCTTCTTCCTCCTCCTCCCTCTATTTGCTTATATCGGGACGACGCACGCACGCACGGACGCACGGACGCACGGCGTCATCCCTCCCGAGCGACTTTTCCGTTAAAACTACTTCCGGTAGAAGTACTCCCGGCCAGAGGGAAAGGATAGGAAAGTTCACGGTGGAAATTGCGTTGTATTCTCGCTTCGGCACCGAGGCGGTTTCCGTGAACGAGGAAATTGCGGCGCATAGCGTGCATCCTAAATATTTACTTGCCTCTCGCCGTTACACCGCGCAAATATTCCATTTGCGACCGTGAAAACACGCGCGTCGGGTTTCTACGTCGTTGTGATACTCGAGACGGATTCAATGGCGCCGTTGATGTTAAAATGTCATAAGCGGAAACCGCTCGCGTTACCGCCGGCCTCCGCGGACGGACGCGAGCGTTATTTGCCGTTCCTGCAAATTACTTTTATCCTCTCGCAAATGCGCGGCAGGCGCACCGCAAACGGCAGGGCGGTTCTCCTTCTCGGCGGTCGCGCCTGACGTATCGCGCTGTCCGACTCGTATCGCGATTACCGTTACTCGCTTCGGTTCGATCGAGTTCCGCGATTAAGGCGCGCGAGTGCAAGTCGCGTGTGGCGAAACGCGAAGCGTTTCCCCTTCGGGAATCGCGCCGAGTCACGTAAAAATCGACTCCACGTCGATTCCCGCTCTCGCAGATTCCGCTTCGCGCTGACGCAAAGCGCTCCCTGGTCCCTGAACGAAGGGCCTTCCGGCCCACAACAGCGCGACTCTGGCAAGTTTCCGAGGCGCGGCGCGCCGGGATTCGTACGGCTACCTTGAAGAATATCTCAAGTCGGGCAAAGTTCCGAGAGGCCCGGGCCAACGGTCAAATTAATGCGCGAACTTTCGCGTAATAGTTGCTGCGCCGAGGTCTTAACTATCGAGTGGATCGCCAAACTCCGACCCGGCCGAGTTCATTAACTGGCGGATGTATGTATGCGGCATCTCCTTTGTATCGCGATCCCGCGATAGCGAATTCTAAGCAGGCGGAATTTTGCCGAACGACGCGTTTTGCGCAAGCGGCGGCCGCGCTAATTCGCGCGCTAATTTCCCCGGCGAAACTTTACGCCACGTACGAGGTGACAGACGTGTGTGGAAAGGATAATGGGAGAGGGGAGGAGAGGAGACAGCAACGGCCGGGAATCTCTCCAGGCCGGATACGCACGGTGGAGATGCGCGATGCGCGGGGTGGCAGATCCGGGGTGGTAGGCGTGCGCGATGCTGTTTCGATGCGAATTAAACGTGTGCGGCCCGTAATTTACATCCCCCACGTGTGTAACGCACACACGTCTAATTTGCATCTGTATACTTATTAATTATCGTCGGCGCGACGCGTACACGCGCCACGCGAAAAAGCGCGTTTGCATTTTCAGCGTTAACTTCGCGGCCGAACGCGAACTTGACGCCAATTATGATTGGCCAATTATGATTACGGGGCTGATTGATTGCGATGTTCGCTGCGATATCAGGAAGATTGGAACTCGTCGATCCGCTTATCGAGCAATTTCGTGTCAAATCGCATCTTCCTTGACGAGGAACGTAGACGTTGCAAACGACCGGGACGTGAAACGTACGATTGTTACGTCGTCCGCACTTTGCCGCAAGTTTCAGCGGTTTAATTAATTACTCGCTATAAATTTGGGATGGTGCCTTTATATATAGCTATAACGTCGCGACAAGCTTGGCGAGGCAAGGTATCGCTCTTGCTACTGGGCTACATAATGTCCAGTGTAACCGGATCACAAGCGAGCAGAGTGTCCGTGCTGTGTTCGTGTTCGCCCGAGACAGAGATTCCCAACTGATGCTTCGCGAGCAACCTTCAAGATTCGCGATCGCATTCCGCGTTTCGAAACTTTTAATTAATATTTACATCGGTCGAGGCGCCTTCGGCGATCAAATAACGCGTACACGGAATGCTATCAATTTTGCTCGAAATCGAGTTACTCGCCAGTATTTTCTCACTCTCGGAGATCGGATATAACGAGAGATACAAAATCATCGAATCATTTTGTCGGATTGACGGATTGCTCATTTAGATTAATCGGATCATCGGGCAGTGCGATCGATGCGCAGCATCGGAAATAAATAACAGATTTCTCTCAGGTAATCTCTCCTCCCATGTTTAGCATTTTATTTCTTTACGATCTATTTTCTCGCATCAAGATCGAATTGATACAGCGCTTAAAGAGTCGATTACAGTCGAGTTAATTATTTCACACTTGCAAAATTATACGATGTAATTTCGAATATCATTAAAATATTTCTGTATTATCCCATTTCTTCTCCTTGGAAGTAAAACTGGTTTTAAAGACTTTTCCTCCCTCTCCTCTTGCTCTCTCTCTCTCTCTCTCTCTTCAAGGCGCGTAATAAAAATATCGCATTAAAGCTGGTTGGAAACCGCTGGTCCAAAGCAAGAGGAATAGATCAGAAAGAGGTGGCTATAGACAAGAAGTGAGCACTATGTTGCCCGAAGGCAAGCAGGTGCGCAGCATCCTATCGCTTCTCTTCAGAGACGGTGCTCGCTCAACTGGCGAATCTGTCCGCTTCGTGTGTGCATGCCGTCTCTGTAAGAAGGTGCGTGCCCACAGCCGAGGGAAACGTATTATAGAACCGGAGCCTTTACGGAGACGTCCAAGTTTAGGGAAATCAAATTGCACGGAACGTAAAGGGCTATTTGTTCTGCGGTAACTTCATCTCTTCATTATTCCCTTCACGACAACTTATCCGAGCGATAAATCGCGAATGACATCATGAATGCTTGAACTCTGAATTCAAAGTACAGAAAACGCTCCGGTGATCGAAAGGGAGGAAGAAAAATATTCGTCATCTCCGACCAAGAGGTGATGAGAATGTCGCTAGCAGCGATCACAGCGGGATGAAGAGAAATCATTGATTATTAGCGCGAGCACGATTTGGCAATCAAGTAATGATTGAAATTTTAATGGCGCCGTCAAGGCATTCGCGTAAACGAAATAGCGTAATGTATGAACTTACTGCGGTCAACCGAAACCTGTAAAACCGGCTAAGACGGCTTAGCGGCAGTAATGGTGGCTCGTTGCCAAGAAACTCGTTCGCCTGCGTCGAATCGTTTCGATGATAACACTGTACGATCAGGCTCCTGAAAAGAAGCTCGATCTATCTCGCGGAATTTAAATTTGCGCGGTGGATGCACCATATCGCGACTTATCTCTGAAATTAAACGAACAACATAATTCCTCTCGCGTTCTCTTCGCGTTTAGCTCACCAGACAACTTTTGTTGGCGACTGTATAGAAGCATCGAATGCTCTTTCCGCTGAGGAGCATCGGCTCTCGGAGCTCGACGAAATAAGTCATTAAAAGTAAAAACATAAGTTGCTTGCCCCTCTCCTCCCCGTGCTGCGAACAGGCTCGGTACAAAAGATATGGGGCGACGACAAATATTTCGACGCGCGATTTTTCGATTTGCCTCGCGGAGAGAAATGAACTCCGCCTGTCGTCCTCCTTTCCTGCCGCCTTCTGCCTTCACTGCATCGTGAAGGAATCCGGGCGCGCAACCGACAAACGGCGATCGTCGATTGTACTTCAGAGAAGTCAGTGCAACTCGGTCCAGGTGCATTTTCTTGGCGCTGCGGGGCTGCGGGAAACCGCAAACAGCGATGCAGCGGCTTTATCGCGCGCGCGCGCGCGTGAAAGAAAGAACGAACGAAAGAACGCAAGCAGGGGCGCGCAAGAAGCGACGCGAGTAATAGCCAAGAAGAGAGATGGCGAGCAAGGAGGACGAAGGAGGAAGGAACGGTCTGCCTGCGCCGGGGAAACAAAAGCATAATCGCGCCATGCTCGGCACACCCGGATAAAAAGACCGGGTTGGGATAAATATCTAAAACGCATTATGCACAAAGTTTTAATGAATCAGGGAGACAAGCTAATCCATCGCAGTCGCGGACGGCTGCAGGGAAACGCTTACTCAGCGCCAGTGAAATCTGTAATATAGTCGAGCGTAACGATGTAGCGGCACGCCTCAAGCTCATTCTTTTGTTCTCTCGTCTATGTCCGCCTCCTTTGATATCGATCGCAATCGAACTGTAAACGCCCATATTAAATGCTTCATATTCGCGATGCCTTGAGCGTTTGCGTCTTCATCGACTCGAACGTGACACCCGAAGGTCCGACCGTGCAACGCAGAGCTCTCGATGATTGTTGGCTGGACGACACACGCCGAGAGGATTCAAGGGATATTAATAAATCTCTCAGATGCCAATAGCGCGTAAAGTAATTGGATAGCCATGTCGAATATAATCTCAATCTTTATTAATCGCGCTCGTGTATCTAGCACCCATTATGCCAGACGGATTGTTTGTCTTAAAACCGTCTCTCGAATCTCGTATCTCCGCACTGATTTCGCTGCGCTAACAGGTTCCACAGTCAGTCGGAGACGGCAAATTAACCGGCTGGACAGAGCGGGGCTGGGAAGAGAGAGCAGGCAGATGCAGGATTCTTGGCAGGGTCAAACCTCCCGGCTATCTTCTAGTGCCGCTCATACCTTGCTCCAGCCTCCTCTCCGCTTCTGTTGCCTGCTGCTCCTTACGGCTCCCATCTCTCTCCCTTTCTTCCTGCCTCCCTGCGTCTCTTTCTCTCTCGCTCTGGCAAAAAACCACCGTATATGTGCACACGAAGAGACCTGGGAGAGAATAAGAAGGCGAGGTAGATTGAGGAGGTTGAGTTGGTGAGGTTTATACGCAGAGCAGGTCGGCAGGTAGACAAGAGAGATATGTGGCAACCGGTTCTCCCTTTGCGCCTGGCAGGCTGCGTGCAGGCTCCCAAACCGGTCCAGGAGAACGCAACTCGACGATCGCGTGTTGTTCGCGTGGCCGGAGCCGGCCGAAGATCGGCGGAAGCACCCGACTCCTCAACATTACACAAATTGCGCCATTACGTGCAACGGGCTAGAAAAAATGGCGGATAGATCGTGCCGGATGATGAGCAGGCGGTCTCTACAGTATACCGTGACAGAATGAGTGAACAAAATCACGCGCGCGGATAATTAGATTATAGAAATTCTCCGAAGTATCCAAACTTCGTAGAGTGTCCAATTCATTTGCGAATTCAAATGCGTGAGAAATGCATGGAGAAGCCGAGATTTTTTTCTTTTTTTTGCGCCACTTCTGGTGCACCGGATGTGTGCTATCGCAGACAGGAAGATATCGCGATACGTTTACCGACCAGTCGCGAAATACACAGAAATCGCAAAATCATTCCCCTCCTGCCGAGGGGAAGCGCCAATTTTCAGCTTGATATCTCACATTTCTCGTTTCTGATCAATTTTGCTTAAATATTCGCGCGACAGGTGCTTGTTAGGGTGCATGGCTTGATTTATCTTAGCTTAAAGAATGTTTATTGATTTAGTCGCTTGCATAAGCGTGCGCACCTCTTTACATGCGCGGAATTCAGAGAGGCTATTAGATCGTTGAATCTTTTTTATATAATATAACACGAGAAGCGCGGCAACATCTTGTCGGGATCTTTCGCAGCGCTTCACCATAATTTTCTGCAATATCGCGCTATATCCTTACGCTGATGTATTGTAACCGGTATCTTATCGAATCGAGCAGGTGGCTCGGCGGGCTCCCTTATATTTTGACGATTAGTTCTGGACCGAGCTTCTTCTCGAAGGACAGACCCCCGCTTTGCCACAACACCTTTCTCTTAGCCAGGGCCGCATCAGTCCTATAAATACATATTGTGTCAAATCTTCGAGCTAAACTGCATCAATGTCCGCCGTAAGAAATATTGCGGCACGAGTTATAGTAAGGAACATTAGCTGGCTTCTCTTCGTTATATTTCAAGTATTATACTTCAGCAATATTGGTTCCCTTAATTTTTTCTATAACTATGTAAATATGTTCCCTACTGATGTCCTCTCCGGTTCGTCTCACTTCCATCAAGTAATGAAATACATTACTTATAGCGTAAAAAAAATCTATCGAACAGTTCTTCTGTTTAATCAAACATGGAAGAATAAACTAGGATATTACAACTATATACCCTTGTACATGTGCAATGTATCATAGATGTACGTAATTTGAGTTTTCAATATTATTCTATCAACTATTCTTTCTAGATTAATTACACAAAAAACAGCAATTCGTGCACGATTATTGTTGACGGCATCAACGGTGCATCAAATGTTGCTTAAAAACAGGTATTGAAGCAGATATGATTTAAACTCATATTGAGATCATATCTTCATCCAATAGTTCTATCGTAATTATTGTAAGACAATGGAGAGATGGTCTTTGATGCGATCCGCATGTTGAAGTTGGAACAAACTGAAATAATTAATACGGATTGCCTTTGCGAATGAATGTAGACTCGGCCATTTCTTCATGGAGTCTTTGCCATCATCGACTGCGTCCCTGGAAATGGAAACAGCCGGTCATCCCGGTTGCAGCGTTGGCCGCTGGGTCTCGACCGGATCCCTGCGTCGACGTCGGTGTAGCCTGTACGTGCACTTGCCGCGAGGGAAAGGTGGATGGCCGCGACCTTGATGCGCGTGGTTCTCGCGTGCCCGAAGCTTCACGAAGCGCCACGAGAACTGCCGAAGCGAACAAGACCGACCACACCAACGCCTGTACACAGTTGTTAAATTATCCCTCGCGCTCTCGCTCGCGATTCTCTCTCTCCTCCCTTGAACCTTTCCTTTAGCGTCCTCCTGTCTATCCTCTTCTTTACGCGTCGCACGCCTCATCTTTTTCTTCAGCTCACCGCGAGCACTTACACAGGTACCTGCATATATATATGTGCTCGTGGATGAAATCTCACGGAAGCTGGAATGACTATCGCTACACTCCGCTCTCGAGCTAGTTCTACGATGGGACCGGTATTTCGACTTAACCGACCAGTCATCCGAGGCAACCAGTGCCTCTCAACTCGTTACCGATGCGCCAGATAATGTCGCTGTTGCCTCCTCTAAATCCGCTTCTTGGAATACTTTAATCGTCGCGTTAATGCAAATTCTGAAAGCTATGTGAACGTTACCGATAAACTTTCTCGTCTTTAATAAGGATAATAAGAAGGATAAAATGTTCTGTGCATTAATAAATGCACTTGCATAAATGCGCTTGCATTATCGGATAATTTTTCGAAAAAAATGCATCCTGTTTGCGGATCCAGAGATTAAAAACATTCGCTTTATAAGAATAAGAAGGTTGAGCTCAGGCGAGGTTTGCGTGTCCGATATTAGCAGAACACGGCGAGATCTGATAAAATTTCATAACACTAAAGATAAATTTCCAGAGATTGTCGTATCTATATTATACCTCCAAATTCTATCAAAATACACACTCTTCATTCTTCATTTTCGCTCGGTTTCAATATAAAATGAAATAATCGCTATTTGCAGCTTATCAACTAACATTAATGGTTTAGAAGAAAGTAATAAACATTATAAAATAAAAAAATATATTTTAATACATTTCTTTGTTTCTCCTTACCGACATTCATTCATTTCGGACATTCACTTTTATATTCTGTTCATTAATAAATGCACAGATAGAATAATATATATTATATTGCATAAAATATATTAATAAGCATAATAAATTATTTCACCAGCTTGATATTTGATGATTCGGCAATCAATGTGGATATTTCTTCGATATAACTCGGTTGTATTTTACAAGATTTGAGTTTTTCTTCTATATTTTTTTCTTCGCTCCGCAGATCCTCCATAATGGAAGTATCTTCCAAAGATGATGTATCTGACACTTTAAGGAATAATTCTCTTCTTTTATAAAGCCAATACAAAATCTTACGCTATAAGTTTTGAAAGATTACAAAGTAACATACGTTCGCTAAGAGTCTTCAGATTTTTCTCATCCTCCGTTTCGCCCCTCTCGTAAGTAAAATTTTCGTCTGTGTTCTCCTCTTCAGTTCCAAAATGCAGATAGGACAGTGTACATAAAAGTGTTATGAAAAATAAATTTGTACCAATACCAACAATGGCTGATAGAATTGGCCAATGAAACATCAAATAACGTAATCCCGATAAATGGGCATTTATCATCAGACTAGCAGAATAAAATTCGATATGTCTCGATTGAATCTCAATAAAAATAATCGTTACTGGATGACTCTGAAATATGCAATTATCTATTAACATCAATATATATATCAATATTAGGTATCAATTATGATTAAAACACGAAACAGTATTTCCTTAGAACCAATTATATTACCTGATCCTCTTCAAAATTGCCAAATAACTCGAGAACTACGTCTTGCTTCTCTTCCACATTTCCAAAAATCATCATGGGCGAGAATGTAAGAGTTGTAAGCGTATGTAATAATGTGCTGCGATAATGTAGCATTGTTGATCGACATGCATGATCCACGAGGAAGCCATCACGACTCCTTAAATGAGCACAAACCATAAACATACCTGGGAAAAAAAAAAGAATGAGCAGTTTGTAGAGTATAATACAGATGCTACACAGTGATCACCTCACCAAGCTCTTTGTTGGTTGGCGATTCTGGCATTTCTAGATGCAAGTTTACTTTATATGGCTGCCCTACCATTAAAAGCTGTTGCTTCTTAGTTAACTGTACATAAGCTTGAGGAAAACTACAGATACCTTTTTCCTCCTCGCATGATCTAAAAGACATCAGACAGAATTCAATGGAATCACGTTGCTTCTCGATTAAATTAAATTAAATTCATACTCTACGATATAAACATATTTTGGTACACACAATCATCATCATTGCTCTTATTATAACTATCGTTCTCTTAAATGTTTACGAACAATCTTTGTCCTCTTCTTGGACTTTGATACATTTGAAACAATATAACGTACTATATTAAATAATATCCCCGCCGCTCCTGCTATTTTTTAATTGAAGAGCTTAAATAAAACAGGTCGCAGGGAAGTTGAGCTTACTTGAATTGTAAATGTACGGGGCGCACGTACGACATACTGGGCATGTAGGCATAATAGAAAGCTGTGTAAAGAAAGATGGACAACCAGACTACAAGAATAGCGCTAATGACAATAACACCGCCGCGGAAAACCGCATCTCTGGCGGACTGCACGCTCTGCGTAGTCGTTTTTCGTACGTTGAACCACTTTTTATTGACGCCACGTAGCAATTTCGAGATCAACATCCTGCACAAGGCTGTTTTCCAGATGGGGGAGAAATGAAAAGACGCTATGCGCAGGTATGCATCAATAGCTGACGATTATGTAACGAATCGAACACTTATCAAGCCGCTAGAATTTTCTTTTTCGTAACATCGCTTTTATTTCAATTCACATATTTGCCGGCGTTATCTCGATGCCTGGGAGACCGCTCTCGAGTGATGACGAGGGACCGCGACAAAGATCGCGCGACAAGCTCAGACATCTACTTATGTTTCTGGCATAGCGGCAAATGGATATCTGTCCATTTAGGCATCAACAAGATTCTTTCGTGTCTTCAGCATCTGAAAAGTTCTGTTACTACAAATAGAGGCAATCGTAGCGTAGACGCGAGTATTGGCATATACGTTGCACGCTCATCAGACGCACAATGTGCACAGTAACTGCTATAAATATGTCGGCCAGGTTGAAGTGCGCATACGCGAAATAAGGAAGTTGTTCAGGGGCAGTACTTAAGCTCGCATGCCATTTTCTTGCTACTTAGGGTATGGCTTTTTGTTTTGCTAGTTTTTCTTTCATGTATGCCCTAGAAATTAAAAGTTTCATTTCGATGAACAAATGACGAAAAGCATCCGTCACCGTATGAATCATGCAGATTGAAGGTTGGTCTTGGGAGCTGCAGAGATTCCTAAGAGAAGCTCTTTCTGCCACTTTCTTACCATCAGCAGTATTTTCAGTGATTCTAGTTTTAAAATTCTTGCCGAGTGTTGCTTGACAATAAATCATTTTCAACGAGTCGTATATTCTAGAGATAAAATATCTTCTCATACGCTGTTGAGTTACTGACAACTACAAAGCTGTTTCGAAGTTGAGTGTTGTTCAGGATATTCAGACATACGAATCTTAATTAACATTCTGTTAAAATTATTGGAAAACATAACTTCCTGGGATTCGCCATTGAGTTGTACTACTATCTCACTTTTTCGAATTAGTGGCGGCTCGTAGCGGATTTTCTTGCAACTAACTGAAAAGGCTTTGCTCGATATACCTGTATGCGATGTGGCTCTGGCGTCATCTATCGGAAGCTTTTAGAATTATCAACACTGTAACAATTTGTTAATAATATCGATACGAATAGAATAGTAATTCAAATTCAAATTATCTGCCGGTTCGCCATTCTATGCATATCGCTCACATCGTTAACAAGATATTGATTGTTGATACTAGATGAATAAGATTCGTTAGTTTTGATATTCTGAGATATTTTTCGAATAATTTTCCGTATGAAATATATATGTGCATAAAGATATAATATGCAACTATACATCGATAGTTCAAATCTTAAATTCAGCTTTCAATAAAATTTATTTTATTTATATAAAAAATATAACCTCTTTAGATTTCTTATATTTCTTTATTGGGAGCTTTTTCCAAAACTTTATAGCGATTACTTGAAAGCCGTAAATGCTTCAACGATACTTTTGAAAATAATTTGTTTTCAAACAGGCAATGAATTTAATGTGAATTTAAATATATAATTTATATATTTCAAAAATCTATAAATTATTATAGAAGACTCTCAGTAAATTGTGCCATAGATGAAGTGAAGATTAAGAATAAAAGAATAAAGAATAAAATAAAGAATAAAAATTATACGCTCACGCACACACAGCCGTATTTATTTATCTTGAATATTTTCTATTTTATCTTATTAAAGCAATCCTAAAATTTAAAGAAATCTAAAGAAAAACGAAAAAGTTTTCAAGTAAAATACTTCATTTTATTTATTACTTCATTTTATATAAAATATTGAGATTCTTAGAATGACTTTATGCCATACGTATTCTTATTTATATCTATATTTGCATCTAATTGCATATAATCACTATTTCCTTTCTAAATCAACGAATGATAAATTATATATTAATAAAATTAATTTACATAATATAAAAACACATTCTGCATATAGCAGAAAATTTCTTAGACTGACAGATTATTATGAATATGTAATAAAAATAATAAGAAGAGGATAATAAATTTCTGTGCTTTTATCGTTTTCTAAGGAAGAAACGATTTTCAGACACCTAGAAGGATAACCGATATATTATTCCTCAAGTATTAGATGTCGATACCGTCATTACCGTTCCAAATTCAAATTCAAATCTTCATTATGCGCAATTCTTCCATTAGTCGCTTTGTCAGGCAAATAATTATGAAACAGGTCTTGTTCCTCTCGGAAATAATCCCGCAATTGATCCAATTTCGTACAGTGTTCTTCTGCAAATTGGACAACAAATATGAGTTTCTTTTCTTTTTTTGGCATTAGACTAATATCTTATTCTCGCCTTACATAACGTGTTCTGCGAGTACCAATCACAATACCAATACCCCAATTAAGAGATACATAATGTGCGTTACAGATAGCGTATTAATTGCACGCTGAAGGAAGCATCCAAGTACATATCAATCACACGGTGTACTTGCCATGAAGACTTGCGACGCAATCTAATTCTCCACCAAAGTCCTTCGGCAAACATTCGGGCGGTATGTACGGATACACATCGGAAACATCACCAGTGTGGAGATGAAGCTGCAAAATAACAAGAAGCAAAATCAATTTGCGCAATTGATACGAATCTATTTAGTGCACACTTTATTAATAGTGCACGGAGCCAGAAATGTCAATGAGTCTTTCTTGTATTGGCGAATATATGTATATATAATTCATTTCACATCACAGACGCATGTATGAATACGAATGCAAGTTCAATATCGTTTTTGATTCTGATAAATAGGTCGCCTGAATTTAATTATTTCAAACTTACGGCTCGCGCGACTCGTGCATTTAGCAATTGAAGTGAGGCAAGATATTTATGATAATTTAAGATAATTAACGATAATTTACATCGTACATTTAATGTAATTAAAAATCTCAAAAAACTCATTGAGATCCGTTTCAGGAATCGAATCAGGAAAAGAGCAAGAGATCGAGGGATAATTTACCATTTCGTAAAACTCCCGCTTCATGAAGGGTCTGATAAGCGCGAGGATCTTATCCATGAACCAGACTACATTCAATATGTGTATGGCCTTGAGCCTGACCGGCATACCTTCCTGAATATATTCCAAAAATTTTCGAATACTGTTTATCGACAATCTGGTTAAATGACCGATTCCTGCACCATGCATGTCGAAGAGGAAGATATATCCTGATGAACAACCATTCATGTTGAGACTCCCGTCGATGGACATTAATAATAGCTTGATACCGTCGTTAAGCATGTACTGGGACGGCCGTGAATCGGCAAGTCGATGAAAAATTATCTGGTTGCCGTTGTGATCCGGCTTTGGAAGCGCCACGAACTCTCTGTGATGCAAAATGAAATTTTTAGGACAATGACAAGTGAGATATTAGTATATTATATAAAAGACGAAGATTTATGATATTTATGAAACCTAAAAAATAAAATCACAAGAAAGTGCAATATCTTTTTGTCTTAAGTAAATATAGAGTTTTAAAAGATAATTAAATAATACAATAAAACGGTTGTAAAATATTTTCTTTTATATCCCTTTAAATTTTTACATAGAATCGGAAAAAATAAAAACACAAAGATAAAAAAAATTTTACTTTTGTCGGTAATCAGTATTGGTCAATACCGAATATAAATGCAGCGATAAAGATAATCGTCATATAAGACATTATTAGTATAAGCGCACGATTCATATGCGCGATATGGCATGATAATTAGATGCGCATGCAACGCGAATGCGCCTTTACAAAATTCATCAGATGGTAAACTGTCCTTATTTAAGCAAACCATACCGAATGCCAAAAATGCATGAACGAATGCTAAATATTTTTCTAAATTATAAATGAACTTGTATAACTCGCACACA
This sequence comes from Eciton burchellii, assembly GCA_020341155.1. NCBI lineage: Eukaryota > Metazoa > Arthropoda > Insecta > Hymenoptera > Formicidae > Eciton > Eciton burchellii. The sequence continues at coordinate 1,855,732 of JAHMML010000004.1, forward strand.
CGTATGCAAATGAGATATATTGTAAAAAATACATGTTATCCCTCATTATACTTGCGACAAAAGTCAAAAGCAATTCCGTGTAATAACTTAAAAATCTTTAAATTGACTAAAAAATTGATTATGCTGGAAACGCACAAAGCTTTTAAGGAATGCTGCATGTACTGAAGTCTGGAATCCCTATCGCGAAAAAATTCTGGTGTGGTGGTCCGCATCCTGTAATAAACATCCATACATTGCTTGGTGGCGTCCAAGTTAAAGTAACAACTATGTGCAAATAACGCCAACTGTTCCTCAGGAATTTTCGGAAGACCATGATTTTTCGCCCATTTTTGCAAATCCTCCAAGAGCTCATCTGTGATTTCCGGGTACTTCTTTCGTGAATCATCAATCGTGTGTCCGAACTTCATCTTGCGTAATCTATTGTTTAATAACTGCATTAAGTATTTTTGTCTGTTAAAAGAAAGTAAAATCGACCGCTATTTTTGTCGATGCAAATAGATAAAGCAGATAAAATTTACAGAGAATATATATAACGAAGTATCACTCGAGCTAATAGAATACGAGCTCCATAAGATCTCTGCATATTGCATATTGAAACTTTCACCGCGAATACGAAAACTGTCATTTACGATTAGCTAATGCAATTTCACTTGAGAGAGAGAGAGAGTAATAATCATTTGTATGTGTGCTGCGTATTTTTGATGTCTGGATTATAACTTGATTATAAAATTGTCCATCTTAATCGTAACTTAATTTTTATTGCGAAAACAGTGTCGCAATATTATTTACACGTTTAAATTGTTATATTCCCATAATTTTTATAGAATAATATTTCCAATTACAGAAAAATTATACACCGAAAATTTAGATTAACGTAAAATATTTTTCTGCTTTGTAGAAAACTGCAGAGTAACATTAATTCCTAAAAAACTGCAGAGTAACATTAATTCCCAATAATACAGCAGCAAGTGTTGCATAAAACAATTCTCTTCTAAATACCTGAAGAAACATGAGATATTCTTGTAAGTCGTTCTTAAAATCGATCGTCTTTTCGAAATTGACTAATTTCACTGTCCGTTGCCCGACAAGTCCACTTTTACACTTTTCAATAAAAAGAATAACCAATAATTCATTCACGCACTTTTACAAAAGCAGTCTTTTTAGATTCACTATTTTAAATTTGTATATTTTGAATACATTTATTCAAATTACGCACACACATATATATATATTTAAAATAGTAATATAATTTCTTATTCGGAAAAATATTAACTGATTGTACTGATTGCACAATCGTGTGAAAAATTAACATGCGATAGTGCAGACTGCAATCTTAATTAAATGCACCGCATATGACTGCTGTTCGCAAAATACGCTTTATGACTCTCACTGGTAGTCTTAGTGAGGCTCGGTAAAGAAAAGTACTCGCTTATGTATACAGAAACCGGTTGCCTTAAGCTCTTATGTAATAGAAAGGCAAAGGTCGCATGAAGACAGCAAAATTAATATGAGGATCGTAGAGGAAAAAAACTAATGTCTTATTATCTATTCTAAAATGTATAGATTAATCATAATATTTTTTTCAAGATAACACAAAAGATCTGTATTCGTACTTATGTTTATCAAATGATAAGAAAAGCTGATAAAATATGGTTAGTGTATATTAAAGCTTTATGAATTTCTCCTTTGTTCTTCAAGATCAAAAGATAGATATATTCGAGATATATAAATTTGACTTTTTTCTTTGAAATTGTGCTCAGAGAGAATTGATAGAGCGCAACGTAAACTATAATTATTAGCCTAGCGACGTCTGCGGTTCTAGCGTAATATGACAACCATATTGTTTAGCAACCTTCTCTTCGAGAGACAAAAATGTGAAAGGGAATGTGTATGCGAACGAGCATACACTTCTAGCTAGCTAGAAGCTAGCACTATACTAGCAGATATTTTTGATCGAGCGAAACTTTTTCGCTAAATGTGATTATGTAAGTTTCTTCTGTTAATAATCTATAAAGAAATGTTATCATATGTCCGCAGAAACATATTTGATATATTCATTGATTTCGTATAACAAGAGATATTTTAGAGAGCAAAATGTAAAAGCAACGGAGAAGTAATATGTAATTTCACGTATACATAAATTTTAATTTAATTAGAAGTAATGTTTCTAGATATCTTAAAATCTTAGGAAGAAACTTTAATTTGTAACAATGATTATGAAAAAATATGAAAAAATTGTGCGGTAATTGAGTCTGATAGTCTCCCCCACATTTGCATTGGATAGATTGCACATTTGCAGAGAAATGCGCAATGCCGTAGATCGACTTTTATTTTTCCACTTGCACACCTGACCGATGAACGGCAATCAGGTAGCGCGGCGAGAGAATGAGCACGTAGGGCACGCAGCTACAAGGGCGGCGAGTAAGGGAGGCTCGGCGGAGGGTGTATTCGCCGGCGGGCTGCACTGGCTAGAGAACAAGTACTCACCGTAGGCGTCGTACGTTCATTGATAAGCGTATAACGCCCCTTAGACCCGATGACGTCATCAAACGCCTGCGCAGGGTTGCATCGAGTCCTGAATCGCGGTGACGTCCATTGGCGTCGCGACGCAACTCGACTTTGTTCGGGAGAAATATCATCTCTCATAAAGATTCTATATACTTTGTAAATTTGTATTTTACTGATCAATTAAAAGTATAAAAGCTAATTTAGTTGTTTCTTCAAATATATATGATTTACTTAATAATATAATGATGTGAAAAGTAAAGTATCGTTTCTCGTAGATTGTATGGAATCAATTTGTTTTTTTAATTGCATATCGCTATACTATTCATCACTTTGTGTGTGAATGGTCTAATATATTCTTTATGAATCTTGTTAATTGAAATATCATCAAATTGTTAGTTGTTAAACTAGATGAAGAATGATGCTGAACTTGTATATCATTGGATAATGATCAGAACAATTATTTCTAACAATATCCATAAATAGTCTGAAAATTATTTTACATAAAGTTTCCGGTTGACACGAAGAATATTCGGAATCTTCGAGGGACAAAGTTGGCACGTTCCTGATGATTCAGCGCTATCGTTTTCGATCGCAAGAGAGATATTGCCATCGCGGGGAAGCTTTGAAGAGACGTACGTACGTACGTGCGTGCGTGCGTACAACGTGGCATTAAAATTAGAGTACTCTACAGCATCGCGGATTCTCACATTTTTGTGCTATCGTGTCTTTTCGTGATGGCTGATGACTCGTTTGTGCGCAAGGAGAAGGCACGACAAATCAGAATGGAACAAATGGAAGGGATTCTGGAAACAGAGCTAGATAAATAAAATAAATGTGATAAAGCGGTAGAGGTGGAGAAGAGAAAGTTAGAGGGTTGATAGCAGGAGGAAACGACGACAGATGAAAAAGATCGGAGGATCAAAGAAGAGAAAGATAGAGAAAGACAAGAGGAAAGAAGAAGAGTGAAGATATCGTAGGATCACCTCCTGCGTATTGATTGGCCTTTTGTGAAAGCTACACCCCCATGTAGCCGCACGAAGAACCATTTCGTCAAGTTACTAGACTTCCAGGGTATCGGCCGCCGGGGTGGTGGTGCCGCCATGTTTGGCGCGGTCGATCGCACACCCTTTGACGCCGCGCGCGGATCCTTGCGACCAACCGCCCCCGCGCTCCGAGATAATGTTGCAAGCGGGGCAAGCGGTGCGAGCAAACGTGCGATCGAGCGATTGAATCGAGCGCGGAACACGCATTCTCATGAGGGTCGAGGGCCATCACCACCCATTCCCCGCCGGTCGACAAGCGCGAGAGAGGAAACGAGCGCGCGAGAAGTGACGCAAGAGAGATCGCGCGCGACGGACTCCGGCGATACAGCGACTCTATATCGGCATCGATCGCCAAGTGACCCATATCTGGCGGTGACGGGAGCTTCCTCCCCCCTTCCGCTGGGCGTCTCGCCAACCAACCACCCCTTCGACGCTTCTCACATTCTGGCGCGCGCGCCTGCCTCCTGCCTCTGACCTACCCCCGCGTTCTCTTGCTCGTCATTCCCCGTACGAGGGTATATCTCCGTCCCACACGAGCCGCTTTACCCCTACCAGCGTCACTCGCCGACGGTGGCGGGCGACCACCACCATTGCCCCCTACCCCCGACTTCAGCAGCCCTGCCTGCCTTCCACGGCCGAGCCAGATCTTGGGGGTTGTACGGGATGATAGCCGAGTGAAAAAGCTTGGCGAGTTCCAAGTTCGAGGAGAGTTCGCTCATCAGTAGCAGCAGCCCTGGCCTGCCACAATCCCTTCGATTCGGTCATCGTAAGTGTCGCTTGGACAACGGAAAGAGTGAGAGAAGATAGAGCGGAGAAATTGGTGTGAATCGAGTGAAGCGAAAATGAGGGTGAGCGCGAGGGAAGCAGAGAGAGAGAGAGAGAGAGCGAGAGAGCGAACGAGAGAGAGAGAGAGGAGAATGAGTGAGCGAGTGAGTCAGTGGGTGAGAGCGATAGAGAAACGAGTGATAGATGAGTGACCGGTGAGAGGATCGAACGTGTGAGAAAGAAACGAAGAAAGAAATCGTGATCAATCGTGATAGCATCGATGCGATATTCGATGATCAAAGCATCGAGCAGAGAATGAGCGAACACGAGCGGAACATTGTTCAAGAGGTAGCCGCACGCGCATGTGATATGAAGCGATAGTCTCCTTAACGTGTGTTTCACGCGAGATCCTGTTCTCGGAAGCTCAAAGTCTTACAGCGGTTCGGGCGATTTGCAAGGTGAATATGTCGAGGCTCACAGTGACAGTTCGCCGAAGAGTGTCAGTGCCGGGGATGACGGCGGCAGCGACAGCAGCGGCACCGAGACGGCGGATCAGTATGGCGGATGATGATCACCGAGTGTCCGGTGGTGCCACCGCCACCGTGGCCACCGTCGCCACCACCTCCGCTGCCTCCACCGCCACTGCTGCCGCCACTATTGCCACCCCTTCGTCTTCGTGCCGTCATCGCCGCTGCTCGTGACAGTGGTTGCACTACGTGCCCGTCGTGCAGTGGTGTCCGGTGCGCACTGGTGCACATGTACGCTACGTACCTTTCGCCCTTTAGTGAGATCAATAAGCAGTGCCGTGGCCACACAAGTCGTGCCCTCGCTGGGAAAGTCGCTGCGAATCTGCTCCCCGTTTCCCGTTCTGATTATTCTCGGCCGCATGAACTGGCTCCCTTTAATATCGTTCTAACTTCCGGTTCAATCGTACGAAGAAGCCGAACGTCAAACAGCCGCCGACAACAGCCCGATTATTCACGAGTATGTAAGAGCGGCCGCTAAAGTCTTCTGTATTATCCACTGAAGGACTGACATTCCTAATGAGCAGAACTGCAACGTCGACGGGATCTTCCTCTCGCATGAACGGCGATCGAACGTGACTTGCTCGAGTTTCTCCCAATTTCGGACTCGCCGAGAGTGTCCTTTTCCGCCTACTTATCTCCGCATATTAGTCGCTATCTCTCGTCCGCCATCGTGGTGTTCCTCGATATCGTTCAACTCGCCTGTAGTACTTCTCGTCCGCATCTCGAACCCTAGTCGTTCAGCCAACTAGCACCCGGTAGGATTTTTTGTCGTCATCTTATTTCTGTCCGTCTTCATCTCCGTCTGTCTTTTCTCTCGCCTCGTCTTATCTTGTACTCGCTCTGTCCATCCTCGTCTTTTTTCACTAACCATTCTTCATACGTCTTTGCCCACGTCCATATCGCGATTCCAACCACTTCTTCAGCTGCTTCATGACGAGATCGGCTCTGCCCGCTTCTACACGTAATCCCGCACGATTGTGTCGTTATCAGTTCCATGAAATTTGCGGTATTGATCTCCCGCGAGGACTTACTCTAGGCTTGTATCTGGCTAAGCATCTAAAAGTATCAAGCCTCGTTTCGCCAGAAAAATTTTTAATTGGGGGTCCGAAATTGTCGCAACATGGCTAATTTTTAAACGAATATCTTGCAAGCGCAAATTATAAACGTGCTTATTGAGGCGTCACAGATACCCCGAGATATTGGGGTTTATAAATAATGGCTGATCGTAATTACACTTCTTGGATTTCAACGTTCTGATCTATTATAATTCTTCGTCCGAGAATAAATCTCTTCCTCTCTCGTATCTGATCTATCATTTATTAAATTTCGCTGTTTGAGTTTTATCATGGCTTCGACAATGTTCAATCGAACGTGAATTTTAATCAACCGTCTGACGATTGGTCCGAGTATATATTAGTGGTCAAATGGTTTAATAGATCGAGTGGGCGGAGAGTGGCGAGCCTCCAAGAATAAAGTAACCACGAAGTAACGGGACGATAAGATGTATTTACCTAAGCCGTAGAAGAATTGAACCGCATGTGGTAGAATAAAATCGATAATTTGGCACTAACACAGAACTTCGGCACTAAGTCGTGACGCCTGAATGATAGGGCGGGAGCAGTTCTGTCAAGGAGTTTAGTATTTTTTCTCTCATGGAATCAAATACGCGTGATGACGTAATGTCGTAATGATGTGGCACGATGAAATACATACGAAATTTTTTTCTCGTTCCGTATGCACGTAAAGATGTCTCTCTAAATATCCTCTTATCGCTAGTAATAGGCCGATTTATTAATTGACTTTTTTTCATTCATCGCATTAAGTCATCGCATTTTAATAGTGTTCTTTGTGCACGCTGTCGCATACGTACGTGTCAGCGGCGCTGATCGTTCACCGATGCAATAAACTTGTGTCAGAAAGCGAATAATTTCCTGATCATCGCTTTCGCTGTGTTCGTTAATGTCGGAGGAAGGAGGAACAAAGAGTGAGAGAATACGCAGCTATTAAATGTATGAAAGAGCATGCTTGAAAAGAGAGAATCATGATTATGTCACGTTAATAGGAAGATGATGAGAGGAGCAAAAAAAAAGCGAGGTTGCATCTGGTAAAATATTTCTTTTTTGTATTTCATTGTTTATTATATGACGCATGCGAGAGATTGGTCCTCTACAAGCGCATTACACACTATTACGCTTGTTATCTTTTAATTCCGTCAGCAACGAACGCGCTCAGGTTTAATCTTCTTTTCCAGTTTTCTCTCATAAATCAAGTTACCCGACATTAATCTCAAATTGCACATGTTACGCTGCTTCGCTATTCTAATCAGCTAATTTTAATTGGAAATATTTGCGCAACTTCTCTCTTTTTTTTAAGTGAATCATGTACACGTATTGCTTTCCAGTGTCCATGCGTTAAAAATGGATCACCGATGAATTCAATGTCGCAGAGTTAAATCAGATTCAATCTTCGGTATCGGAAATAAAAGAAACCAATGTAGAGAAGTAATCCGCGGACAATTTTATTGAGGGGAACAGATTGATTGCGCTTTGATCTCATTACACGGATGCGTAGAGTGAAGGAACGGGGGCGCAAAATCACGATGCGCGTAAGATCATTAATTGCAGCCTCGAATGGGACGCGTGTCACTCCCGTCATAATGAATACAATTAACAAGATTCCGCGTGACGTGTATATCTGTATGTGCGTATACATGTGTACGTATGTCTTTCTCTCTCTCTGCGCGCGCGCGCGCGCGCGCGCGTGTGTGTGTGTGTGGGTCTCAATCGTGGCAACTTTTCGCGTGAAAACCGCGATCGAGTACTTGGCCACACGCGATGCGTCAACACGAAGTATACCGTATAGCTGTATAACGAGCGGTTGATAATAACTCGCTGTAGTTAACAGTCAATTCCTACGCCGTCGGTGTAAAGTACGTGTTCGCGGTCGGTCGGATTCAGTGCGGCGCCAGGGATGAGCGATCATCGACCATGAAGTTACGGACCAAAGCGAGGATTTCCACAGACAGATTACAAGCTCGATCGAGTCCCACGCCCAAGTACCTGTTGCCAATGATCGAGTTGATGAAATCCTCGCAGTAAATTTAAGAGGTTCCAAACAGGGACAGCCAATAGCTGTTCGTGAAGCTGCTTGATTTTTTTTAAATTTTCTTCTAGATTACTAGAAGCCATAACCAGTGTGGTGGCATTTGTGAGATAATCTTTACTTTACAATAGTTTCCAATTGCATCCGATTGTGCTCTTCTTTAGATATAAGGCCCAGTTGAGTTCTTTCTCACTTGCTTCTCGCGAGAGAGTTTCGACTCGGAAGTTTCAAAAGACTTTAAGAGTCTCCTAAAAGATCTGACAGACTTCACCATACCTCTTGTATAATAGAAAAAACGAAGTTGCCAATTGCGCGTTTAAAGTAAACCAAGTGTCCTGCAGTTTATTAAGATTGCGTATCGCTGATGAACGCATCATTGATTCCTTACGTCCTCGCAACTCAATATCTGAGCTTGAAAATGAGGAAACAGTGGCGAATTGGCCACTCGTTGACAAATGAAGAAACCTTCTGCATACGTGCGTTTTCTCCTAGGATGACCCCATAACCCTAACTGCGAATCAGCCGATTCGACGCGAAAGAGCACCCCTTAAGCGCGAGGTTCCCCTCGTTTCTGAGAGCTGCGAGAGCACGCAACTTCCGGCACGTTCCCGACGCGGGGGCTCGCACGCGCCGAGAGAAATAAGAATCCCCTTTCCCGTACTAGGGCCTGCACTAGGGTCACACTGTTAGGCGTGTGCGGGATCGTCATGTGGTGCGCGACGCGGCTTGCCAAAGCCGCGCAAGGGCCGCCCAATTAATTAAGATAGCTCCTAGACACACACGCTAGATCGATAGGGACCGGCCGCGATAAAGACTGGCGAGGGTCTCAGACTTCAGGGATGTTGCAGTGCTGTGGTGTTGGAGGTGGCGCTTCCACGGCACCTCAGGCTCCGCAGCTGCAGGGTACCGGATCCGCTGTCGGGGCTACCACCTCCACGAGAACCACCATCATGCAGGACGCAGTTCTCGAATCCATCCTGGAGGTGAGTTACTGTGCCAATATCAATTCCAAAGCATCGCAATGGCATTACTCTGCAGTTGATACAGAATAAAACAGTAGATGGGAAGTAATAATCGGGTATGTAGATCATAAAGGACTAAAGGATTGAAGGAAATGCACGATGCATGTATAAGTTTGTAAGACGACGTGAATTTTTGAGAAAGATAATTTAAGATAGATATAAATTGCAACTTCCCAGTTGGTTCTGTCAAACTTTTACAACAAGTTATTGTTGATCCTTTTAGAAATCTATTTTAGACATCTAGACATCTATTTTAGAAATCATTGCTTGTCGACTGCTTGATAATTTTACAACTCTTCTTTTAGAAGGTGTTATTCTTTGAATTAAGAAGAATTAAGAATCTCAAATTAAAAATTGATGGAATTTCTAAATTCTTGAAACAGCAGTCAGTAAAACGGTAAAAGGTTATTTTGCAATTATCGAAAATTGAATATTTTATGTAACGATATTAACAAATTTGCGAAAACGCATACGTTAACGTCACAAATCAAAAGTCCTTGAAATTAAAGCAGATTACGTGGAAAGGTAATATGCATGTAATCAATACACATATATGCACAAGCGTATACATATATGCATACATATACATACACACATGCACATTCACGTACGCGTGTGTGAAAGTTGCGTGTAAACCATCGACAATGAACCGTGGTCAGTGAAAAGCTCTCTTTCATTCCCGGCGCAGCGTTCGAGGATACTCGATAAAGCTCGCATAATATGAAAAACAAAAGTTTTTATTAATGCGTTCCGGTCGTGATTGCTCGCTCTCGAGGGAACTTTAACTCGCGGCCTCGTCGCGCGTAAAATATGCCACTTAAACTTTGTTAGCGGCTGAAATTTATGTCTCTTGTATATTCGTTTTAAAGTAGAGCCCAGAAATCTGTACGTCGGGAAATTAATACCGGCCCGTGCGACAACGTAGTTTACCATCGCAATCTAGATAATTAGGCAATTAATTCCGCGAAGAGATGACCAAAATTTTGCAGATGACAGAATGATCGCGCCATAATTGCTAGCTAATTAAGAGCTATTAACGAAAGGCGACCTGTCGATATTCCACTCTTCTGATTTCTCGATTCCGTTTTTTCGCAAAACACTCCTCGCCAAATGATATACCTACGTGCATTGGATTTCGCACGCCTTCCAGCAATCGGAGCACAAAAGCACTCTTATTTCAAATGTGACAGCCTTGTCGCGTGCCCGACCTGACGTCTCCCCGAGTTATTAAGAGCAGAGAGACTCGCGACTACAAAAATCAAACCTATCAGATCAGATCTTTTTCATTCTTATTACTTCTGAAATGCGTTTGGTTGGATGATACGGTACAGAAAATTAAATCCCACATATCGACCTACACAGTATCTAAACTTTATTGGCACTTTATCGTGTGGGTTTAAATCCATTGATGTTGAAATGCAATTGAAACATCATATTGTGATACATTTAATTTTATTTCTGAATCATAGCTCAAAGTATTTACGCATAAAGATATCCATATGCAGAATTCACTGTCGGACATATAAGATTTGACATTATATGATTCAAGATAACGAATCGTTTGTACAAATAGTCCACATTAATCAAGACACGGTAAACTACCGATGTGCCTACATAGTCTACATCAATTACACGCTAAAGAAGACGCATCTACGGAATGTTGACGAATCCATTTACGCAGTTTGTTAATTATACGATTGATTTGTTTAGCAAATGCGGGAGACGGAAGCCCGGCGAGCGGAACTGGAAAGGCAGCATGCGGAGGCACAGAACCAACTACGGGAAAAGATAGCAGGACGCTATCAAGGCCCGGAGTCGGTTGAAGCTTTGCAGTCGAAGATCAGGGAACTCGATAAAAAGACCGAACTGCAAATGGTGAAGCATGAGGAACTGTCGCTGGAACTGACTAGTTTGAGACGTGCGCGCAGCAGAGGACCGGTCATAGGCCACATCGCATCCACCAACGTGCCGACGTCCACTTGGCCACCGACAGGCTCCGAAATCGATAGAATCATCGCCAAGATCGAGCAAGACAATAGGTACGTGCGAATTGATAAAACGAACTTTGTTTTAAGAAGACAAATACGAAAGCAACATTGAAAGATGTACATTAATCGAATCGAAATTCAGTGCTGGTAGAATGTTGCACGACTTGGATCACACACGGGATGCAATAACCACGCAACAACCATCGGCCACGCAAGGCATTCTTCGATCCAGTTCGGAAAATCTTCCCAATCTAGGCCAGCATCAACATCCACCTCATCCACATGCTCTCAACCTCGGCATACCTAGCCAGATGGGTCACGTATGTAATTTGTTGCTGATCACTCAATGATTGTGCTTCATTGAAGAGCGTTAGTTTCTTAAGATATAACAAATACGATTGTTTAAGTAAGTTTAACTAGTTAAGCAATTCAGAATAATTCGTATATCTTAACTTTTTGAATGTACTATTTATTTGTGCTAATTCTGTATTTAATCATATATGTAACTTCCACAATTTTGTCATTATTTTTGCTATATTCCTGAAAAAATTCTGTGATATTCACTGAACATTAATAAAATATATTTGATGCAGTATGCAGGCTCGCCGATGCCGTTAACACCAATGATGCCTGGTTGCCCGCTAACACCGAATGGGCCACCCTATCATTACAGTGAGCCGATACCACCGGCGCCGTCACTCTCTAGCAGCCAATCGCAGCCCGCTTTCCAACAGAAAATCCAGCAGTACCAGCAACAACAGTCGCAACCACATGAGATGTCGAGTTCCCATCCCCAAAGTGCTCTATCATCCCAACAAAAGCAACAGCAACAAACGCACACTTCACACTTTGCAAGCAATCAGTATCAGGAAAGTTATCCGCATACACAAACCTATCAGCAGCCGCTTCAACAATCACAACCATCACAACAGCAACAACAACAACCACCACATCCGGCCTCAACTACGTACCTGACATCGGCCAGCCAGAGCGTAATACCTCATTATACACAGCCTACTCAGACCGCCCAGAATTATCAGTTGAACGGCAGTCAACAGGTAAATCGATTAAACGAGATTATTCTTCTACAAGCAATTGAACAGAATTCATTTTTGTCCATAATAAAAATATAGAGTGGATTACTTTTGCACTTTTACTAATAAAACATTTGTCTAGCCTAATGAAACAATCATAGATGATTAATGTCGAATGTTGATTATTGAAATTTTTAATACACTAAAATACATCAAATTTTAATAATGTCATAAAATTACTATTATCAAGAATTACGAAGAAGATTATAAGGTTTATTATGAGTAAGATTAATTTTTCTCGTATGCAGGCAACGACATATCCTAGTTTGTCCATGGCGTCACATCCGAACGGGACTTACAGCACAGGTGCGGCCAGCTTTAATACCCAATTGCCACATCATAATTACACTGTACCGCAAACAAACCTCCCGCAAACCACGTTGTCCTCGCTACCGTTATATTCCACTACATCCTTTCATTCCACTCTCGGGGGCCTCACGAGCGTACCCCAGTCCGTTCTTCCTTTCTCCACTGGTCAAAGCACTTTCGCCACGAGTGGATCAACCTATTCCACTACTGTTGGGACCAACGCTTTCGGGACATCGGGTGTAAGCTCAGGTCGGAATCACTCCTTGATTCAATACAATTGCAAAATTCTTAAATCTTAAGTTTCTTAAACACATTAAAAGAAAATCCAAATTCCTGATTTCTGAAAAAATTAATTAAATTATTGCTATATTACATTTTTTGATATATGATATTATTAATTGTAAAAGCTTTCTAAAATATTTTATCGAACAAAATAATTTGTTATTAATTAATTGATTATTTTCATAATAATGTTTATTTCGTTGTGCAGGTACCAGTTCAGGAGGCCTATTACAAGCAATAGGTGATCCTCTGCAAGCGATGCAGCAACTCTCCGCCCAATCGCAAGCCAATCAACTTCAGCAGCAGGCGATCATCCAACAGATTCAGCAGAGCTTGCGCGCTAGCTCACCAACCGCACCTGGTACCGCGACCGGCCATCATTTCCTGGGCCCTAGACAAATGCCGAAAATACCTACAAGTATACTGACGAATCCGCTGGACCGATTAACCAATCCCGAGGATATCATATCTGAAGGCCAAGTAGACATGCTGGATGTGCCCGGCAAGGGCAGATGTTATGTTTATATAGCCCGCTTCAGCTACGAACCATTCCAACATTCTCCAAATGCGAATCCGGAAGCGGAATTACCTGTTCAGGGTGGTGATTATCTTCTGGTTTGGGGTCAGCCCGATGAAGAAGGCTTTTTGGACGCGGAGACGTTGGATGGCAGACGCGGCCTGGTGCCGGCCAATTTTGTTCAGAAATTGGTTGGTGATGATTTATTGGAATTCCATCAAGCCGTCCTCGGTCTTCGAGATGTGGATGACTCCGCATCAACGAATATTCCTCAAGTGAGCAATATGAGAGTTAACGAGGTACTTAACGAAGCGATGTTTGTTGTATCCTATCTTTATTTTTCTAACAATGTGACCGATATGATATTAAAATACACATAATAAGAATATTGTTAGAGTTTTATTAAAAGAATATTAAAATCAATTAACGTCGTAATAATTCTTTTAATTTTTTTATCTAGTGCTATCTACAGGATATCGATTTAGAATTAGCTGCGTTGGAAGAGGGCAACCGAAACCGCCAAGCGGAATTGTCCGTATACGCGGAACTTGACAATATCGCGGAAGAGGATGAGCAAGAACCACCAGGTTAGCAAGCTTCACTATTTATATTATACGATATTTTGCAAGATTCTGCATAACGCATGTTCCTGATGTTGAATTAAACGCTATAGTGCATGTTATAAATCTATGGCAATCCAGTAAATAACTCGATATACTTGGTATTTGGATCGATCGATAATTTAAGAAAAAATGGCGATCAGATCTGTTGCGTCTTGAATTAAATTTTTCAGCAATTATATATATATCTAAAATAATAATATAATCATCGATATACAAAAGTTATATATTATATTTAAAAAGAAATTTATATTTCGCTTGATATGTATTTGTAATCTTGTGTCTTTTTATTTCTTAAGATTTAATATTCCAAAGGAGAATATTAAATTATTCTTCAGAATATACAGTTCTTTTCTACTTTTTTGTCTATTTGTTGCATAGTAGTAATTCTAAACAAGAAATTTGCATGTTACATAAATATGAACACTTATGTCTCGATCTCGATTCTTATAAAGTAAGGGAAAATGAGGAAAAACGCGCAGAGAACCAAATCGAACTGCACTATATTAAATGTTGACTGGACTTAGGCTGGCTTAGAGAGATAGATAATAGATGAGAGATCCTTAGCTACAGCTAGGCTTTGTCTTTGTCTTTTCCTCCTGAAGAAGTCTACATGTTTTCGGACCTAGTTCCGGCGCCGCAGCATCTCACCCTCGAACGGCAACTTAACAAAAGCGTGTTGATTGGATGGACCGCGCCCGAAAACACGCATCAGCTGGAGTCTTATCACGTCTATGTGGATGGCGTGCTGAAGGTCACCGTGAAAGCCACCGAGAGAACCAGGGCTTTAGTGGAAGGAGTCGATTCCACTCGGGTTCGTATAAAAACGTTATTTATCAAAATTATATGGAGATAGTCGAGCTTATTTCTACATCTTAGTTTACTTTCACTATTTTATAAACCTATCTTTTCATGTCGATATAGTCGCACAGAATAAGTGTGCGTTCAGTCACGCATTCGAGAAGAACATCACGTGATGCCGCTTGCACGATGGTGATCGGTAAGGATGTCGCGTTAGGCCCGACTGCCGTCAAGGCGTCGAATGTCACGGCGACTAGCGCTGTAATATCCTGGCTACCCAGCAATAGCAATCACCAGCACGTCGTATGCGTGAACAACGTAGAAGTGAGGACTGTGAAACCAGGTGTCTACAGGCATACCATCACCGGCCTAGCTCCGTCGACAATATATAGGGTGACCGTCAAGGCCAAAAATCTGCGTGCGACACACTTCGAGGACCAAAACGCTCAGGCGGCGAACAACTTAGCCTGCCACGTCCACTTTAAGACATTATCTAAGGGATTGCCGGATCCTCCGGTCGATATCCAGGTTAATATTATCTCTTCGTGCATTATTAAATCTGGAATTTTTTGAATTTTTAATCCAATATGATTCTTAAAATAATTTAAGAATATTATCTCTAACGAATGAGGTAATACATAATGCCCAATTCTCAGGTGGAGGCTGGACCGCAGGACGGCACTTTGCTAGTGACCTGGCAGCCTGTTGCCCTAAACGGTTCGGCCGTCACCGGTTACGCGGTATATGCCGATGGTAAGAAGGTCACCGATGTCGACAGCCCTACCGGCGATCACGCGCTCGTTGACATACATAAACTTATGGGCCTCAACCCCAAGCACATCACAGTCAGGACTAAGAGCAGAGAGAGCCAATCGGGTGATAGTTGTGCCACAGCGATACCTTGCAGTGTGTTGCGCGGTGGTACTACCGGTCATGTGCCGCCGCATGGTGGACTTCCGCATATGGATCAACGACAACAACAACCTCCCGGTATGACATCCCAACAGGACGACTCGAATCGTCTTCGCATGGCAGGCAGTATGGGTCAGCGATATCCGAATGCACCAATGCCTTCACACATGCGACGACATGTAGGCAACAGAGTAGATGCCCATGGTCAAGTCATCATCGAAACGGACGAGAATCTTTCCGATAAAGAGATCTATCCCGGACAAAGCCTTCCTCAGATGGGCAAGTATACAAAAGTATACTAAGTAAGGAGAAAAACTGAATTTCTTTCGATATTATAGATATTTTCCAGCGGAATTCAAATTCCTCCGCTTTGATCATATAGTTGTTGCCATTTAATTAATTATGATGTATTTCAGAAGTCATCAAAGATTCTGCAAGCGAAGCTAATTATAGCGAGGAAGATGATCCTACACGAAGACGGGGAATACCACCGCAACATCAGGGTCCGCATCATCGATATGGTCCCCAAATGGACCCCCATGGTCCACCCGGGGCGCATAGATCACTCGGTATGAGCGGACCTAGTGGAAGGCCTCAAGATCCTTATTATGATCAAACGGGTATTGTCACGTATATATATTATTTTATAAATTTCCTTCTTTAGAAAAGATTTCTGGTATATATAAAGAGAGAGAGAGAGAGAGAGTAATTTTATTTTCATCAAAAATTTTTTTTCTGTGTTATTTAGGATCTCAAAGAGGCAGGGGACCGGTTTATCGTGCTGGACGAGCGCAAGCTCAAGGTGGCACGAGTCATCCACCGGGCGCGGCTCAACAAATGAACAAAAGACAACGATGGTTCATAGCACTATTCAACTACGATCCTACAACTATGTCACCAAATCCAGATGCCTGCGAAGAGGAACTACCATTTTCGGAAGGCGATACCATCAAGGTTTCGATTATCATTCCTCCATTTTTCTCTTTCCTTTATTAATTTTTTCTTTTTTTTCATTTATTGTTAATAAAATTTTATGACAACAATACGCATTTTAGAAAGTGTGATAATTTCTTTTTATATGTCTTTTATTCTATAGGTGTTTGGCGAAAAAGATGCTGATGGTTTCTACTGGGGCGAGTGTCGCGGTAGACGAGGATATGTTCCTTATAACATGGTAGAGGAACTTAAAGAACCGCCAAGTCAAGGCCAGCCAAGTAGAAGAGGCCCTACACAGAGCGAAAGATGGGGAGATATTTATGCGAGCATGCCCGTGAAGAAAATGATAGCCCTCTATGATTACGATCCTCATGAATTGTCTCCCAATGTTGATGCTGTAAGATTTTTATTGTAATATCTCGAATCTAAAAACTTAGGAATTTAGAAATTATTAATTATTGATCGCTTATTAGTAATTTAATTTATTATTAATCTTTTCAATTTTACAGCAAGTCGAATTAACATTTCAAACTGGAAATGAGATTTACGTCTATGGCGACATGGATGATGATGGCTTTTATATGGGCGAGTTGAATGGTGTGCGAGGCTTGGTGCCAAGTAACTTCCTCACCGAAGCACCAGGACAAAATCAAGGGCAAGCACCACAAGGTAGCAGACGACCTGGTGGCCAGAGTCAAGGACCGGGTGCAAGAGGGCCGCCACCGCCACCACGGGAACCACCCCCAACTGGTCATCGACGTGGCAAAGGTAAATAGAATCAGTCATCATGTATATCGAATCTCTCTTACGATGCTGATTGTCGGGGGATGGATAGCTCCTCAAGCCAAGCCAACATCGAGATTGATAATGTGTTCTGCACGGAAGAGAAAGTTTGCTGATTCACCTCACGCCTTAGCAAATTTTGTTACGTTAAAACAATTGTTCAGACTAGTAATTTCATTTTGTGAAAATAATTTTATTGAATTTATAAATAATTCTTAATTATAAATTAACAATTTCTGCTTATTAATTTAAATTTACCATTAACACAAAAATAATTTTGTTGTAACATATTTATTTTTCTACTAATTAAATTATTTAATTACAAAATCTGTTTACTAACGAAGCTAATTTTCTTATAATAACGAACAATTGGTTTTGATAGCAAAATTTGATTGTGTGCTTTCACGCCAAACATGCAGCAGTCACAACAAGATTGTTGCGACAGCAAAGTTCTTTTCCTTTGTGCGAATATCGATATCGTTTAATGTTTCCGAAATTTAACAAGGCTTTTTTATTTGACATTTTTATTTCGCTCTGATGTAGTTTCCAGATATCCAAAGACATAAGAAAAAGCAAGTTATTAAATCACTAGAAATTAAAAAAAAAGATTGGTTCCCCGTTGTTACGGGGATATTATCATGTATATGATTCTCTCTTTTAACACCGAAGTGAAATACGGGACGTTGAAACTGGCTCGAGGGGTTGTTAACGTGCGCCTTTACACCGACACGACGCGATTCCGTCGAAATAGCCAAATCGATAAAGCTAAATACATATATCCATATCTCATTTAACGCGAAATGAAGTTTGAAAGATGGTAGCGTTGCGTCGGTGTGCAGAACGGAAATGCAAACGGCAAGCAACACAAGACACGAAACCAGATGTGCCAGACGACAGGCAGAAGGGTCACACCAGAGATATTATCAGCATTATGTAATCTGACGAATCCAAATCAAATACGATTCGAGCCGAATGAGCATGTGACATATGAAAATTATCTCGAGCAAAAATATAAAATATATATCAATCCACACGCGCATTGACGAGAAACTCGTTATGTCGTTTCAGATATGCACATGATGAACATGATTTTCCAATAAAATACATCGGTATAGTGTACACGTCATTGTAGGCATTTAGCAATATTCAAAATTGCTATCAATGTTCAAAATTGCCGTCACGGTGTAAATGTTCACCAATAAAAATTTTCTATATCACATGTACATAAAAAAATTGATAAATTGATGTTGAAGGGAACACGTGCTGTCATACACACGACGATATATAGATTATATATATATATATATGCAATGAAACACCAAGCTGCTTTCAATGTTTCTATTAAGTATATATCTAATATATATACGTATACGTATATTTGTATATTTTTTTTTCTCTTCTCGGGCACTATCTGCCTCTGTTACTATTACTCTACGTATCTGTCCTATTCTCTCTGTCTATATATTATATATACATACGTATTATATTTACACTATATATATATTTATCGACTGATTATATACACATGATCATGTTGCTGTGGTATATAACAGTTTACTTTATACCGACATGATCTGTTTCTGTGTGCCTGAACTGATCGATGGTCGTCGTGTCACATGATTGTCGTTCGTGTCGTGTTGTCATGCTGGCCATTTACGATTACATTGATTTTCTGTTTGCTCGCGATCGATTTGATGTAGAGATCGGTGACGTTCGTAACTTTCATCTAAAAGAAATCTGGAGAAACGAATGGCACGAATGTCGTGCACGATGAAATTTGCGTGACTTACAAGACCTCGCCAAATAGTAGCGAAACTACGCGCGATTCGAATGACCTAATTGATTTATATCAGCGTTTTATCTTTGATTGATGGGTGCGAGTAAAAAAAGTATACCGCGGGATCATAAAGTATATAGTCGGCATGCTCGATCGACTCGAAAAAGAAAAAGAAAAAGTAAAAGATAAATGCGCCATAAATGACAACACGGTTCTGTTCTCTTCTCTGTTGCTAGATGCCTGCATTGTGCCTGTGTCTGTCCCTGTCTGTCACTTAGACTCTAGACAACTACAACAACAACCACCACCACTAATGAACAACCAACAACATCAACTACAACATCAAAACAATCCACCGCATCTAGCCTATCAACAAGCGAATCACCACAGCTACACGACTGTAACCACGTCCAATCAGCATGGGCCCAGTCACCTGCCATCCGGCGGCGGTGTCATGGGTGCCCATCAGCAAGGTCCTGTACCACTCCACCTTCAACAACAGGTGAGCTCGCTCCTCTTCCAAAAATTTCTTCGTGCGCTTTCTGTCTGTTTCTATATCTCTCATTCTTTTTCTCCCTTTCGCGCGTGCTTTTGCTTTTGTCCATGTCCATTTGGTTGGGTCATCAAAGCTTTCGCAATTGACGATTACTTAAAAATAATTATATAATCGACAAATCGTAATTTATACAATTAATACATACATTAATACATACATTAATCTACATACAATTAATTTTCTTTCTTGAAGGAAATTAGATGAAGAAAATATAAATTTCGTTCCATTCAAAGCCTGAAATTTCAAAACTGAGATTGTTTTGAATTATTTTATCGTTGTATTTTTTAAACATATGATTAGGCATATCTTCTTTTAATTTTTATAACAGATAAAAAAGGATATCAATCAATTGAGTTAAATATAAGAGATATTTGCATAAAATACAATTTTGTACGGAACTATAATCATCTGATGTCATAAAAATATAATTATATATTCTTATATGCGTATATCGCTTTTTATGCTTCGCCAGTTTTGCGACTCTAATTATTCTTGTTCCAAATATTGTATGATCTTTAATTCTTGCATGTATTTACAAAATGTAATTTAAAAAAAAAATGATGAAGCATTATCAATCCTTTAAACTTCAAAATTTTTTAACACTGGTTATGAAGAATACAAAGAAGAAAAGATAGAAATAGCTATTTTTGGCTATCAATATATGACGATTTGTCTGATCTAGCATCTTTGTATCGTGCTGAATCATATATATCCGTGATTTAGCAAGAGTGAATTGTGCTTTATTGCAAAATACGTGCCGTTAAAATATGGTACGTTAATTATGTATGGTACTGTCAATGTGTACATATGTACTGTGTAAGCGTTTTAAATCATCTCGCATGTTGTCTTACTTGGCTTTTCTTGTTGTAGCGATAAAAATTGTCGCAGGTATATTTCTTCAATGGACTGTTATAGCATGATATGCCTCACGCTGACACATATTCTACAAGATTTATATCTACGTTTAATACGACACGAAGATCTTCATGAAGTTCCGTCTTATCTTTATTCCATCTTTTTCAGACTATCCATATACATATATTTACAGTTCTTATCATTTATTTTCTTCTTCTGCGTTATCTTACACCACATATAGATTTACATAGATTAAAGATAATTATTTCTCCGCTACGAGTTACTGACAATTTATTATTGTTAGCGAATCGTAGAATATTTCAAATAATAGAATAGCCCCATCTCTCGCAAAATGACCCTAGCGAAAATAATAATAGAATATGATAAATAGGCGAAAAATAGGCACGGAATTTATGGAGTTTATTTAATTTTTGGATATCAGCGAGAAACAAAACTATGATGCGAAAGAATCCGTTTAACTCATCACATCTTTTTATTCTTAGGGGAAGGGGAGGGGCGGCGCGGTCAATCGGGTCGCTGGTAGTAACATGCCAGGTATGCAGGGCCCGAGTCAACATCTCCAGCAACAGCAACAGGATTATTTGGGTCAGCAGCAATTAACTCAGCCGTATCAGCAACAACAACCAAATCAACCGTATCAACAGCAACCGCAGGGCCCAGGTTATCAACAACAACCGCAACAACAATTCCAACAGCAACAGCAACAGCAACCGGGTCAACCATTCTTACAGCAGAGTCAACAGGGTCCTGGAATGCAGCCTGGTGGTCCTCAAAGCACCAGTAAACCGATGAGAGGGATTCCAACAGTATTGCCGACAGCGCAGTCTAAGCCTAACACGACGCAAGGCCAACAACAGCAACAGCAACCACAGCAACAGAGCACTGGACCGAACCTGATGCAGAAATTCACCGAGATGGCGGGCGCGAGCGCTGGTGGTGATATACTGTCTAAAGGCAAAGAGCTAATCTTTATGAAGTTTGGCCTGGGCAAGTGAGAAGGAGCGATCGTTAATAGCGTGACAACAATGATTACGACAATACTGCTACTGATGATGATGATGATGAGAATGCGTTATCGCAATTGTCATTTCCGTTTCCTTCTCGTGCTCGACGAATTCGCGTTTGACACACGCGGGATAAATCTCAATGACGAATCATGTGAATCAGTATTATAACCAAGCGTTATTCCATGGTGGACACTGATATAATAAGAGGCATGATTTCGCCAGGATTGCCAACGAGACAAAGAACTTGTACCGGCATTACTGCTGCTGCTGCTGCTGCTGCTGTTGCTGCTGTTTGCTATTATATATCGTTAATAATTGCTGCAAGAGAAGAGAGAAATTATCGCTATATAAGTATGATCGAAGATATGCTTCGCGACCGAGGACGGGAAAAAGGGCGCCTAGCAAAGACTGTTCGAAATTGGAAAAGGGAGTCGAGAGATTCATACTAAGAATCAAGACAATCTCGATCTCATTGATCGAGAGAAGAAACAAAAGACATTTATCAGAACTTCTTCTTAATCTTCTTTTCTAAACTTTTCTTGTTCTTGTTCTTGTTCTTGTTCTTCTTGTTCTTCTTCTTCTTCTTCAACTTCGTCTTTGTCTTCTATTTCGCGCGACTGTAGAATCAATCGATATCGGATAATCTATTAAAAAGATAATCGAACATTCGCCAAAACTGTCTCCCGACGAGATAATACAAGAGGTAATTAATACTCCAGGATGAGACACTGATCACTATCTGCAAAAGGTACTTTGAAGTGAACGGACATTGTGTTTCACAAATCACAGGTAACCGTGCGACTTGATTCTTCCAGTCTCTCTTCGTCCTCTTCGAATCTCGCGGATTATTCGGAGCGCCGTTCGATTTTCACAGTAAACCTTTATCGCGACGCAAAATCGAGTGTCACGGAAAAGTAATATTCAGTATTAACTGAAGTAACCTCAAGTAGGAAAGAAGGAGAAAAAGGAAGGGTGGGAGCCGGCATTTAGGAAGAGCGAACTCTTAATCATATCGCCATGTAGGAGTGAGGACGCGACAATGGCATAGGTGTGCCTTGGAGAATCGTCTCACCCAGCAGCACACAAACATAATGATCATATCTCTAATCGATAATTCTATAGTTGTTCTTTTTTCCTCGTGAAGATGAAGCGCGCGCGCGCGCGCGCGTGCATACTATATCGAAGGAGAGCCGAGGCGGCGCATACACGAATAAACGATGACGATCTCTCGTCTTGACAATTTTCTCTTGTTCCCGTGTGTGTGTACGACTGGAAGCCTATTTTTTCCTTCTTCGCGTATCCGACCCAAGCCCTCCAATATTCCCTGCTTGTGTCCCAGCATCTCTTCGGATCGACCCGTGCGGGATTGTCACATTCGCGACCGCAAGAGAGATCCCGATTTTCGCATTCTCGGCCGAGCTTGGACGAGCAAAATCTTGGAACTGTTTCGAGTTCGATCGAAAGGATCGAGCAGATCAATTCGAAGACAACGTCCGAGAAATGAACGACAAGCGAGATCATTTATCATCGGGTACAGAAACGAATCGAACGCGAAACGGAATACCGTACGACGGCAGACACCAATGAAACGCAGTAAAGTGAAACACTATTCGATCTTTCGATTAAGGCGAACAAATTCAGCTGCGTTGAATGATAACTATATATCATAATTGTGCGCGAGAGAGAATGCGTGTGCGTGTGTATGTGTATGTGCGCATGTAAGAGAGAAAGAGGGAGACAGAGAACGAGAGAAAGAGAGATAAAGCTGAGCGGGAGATTCTGTACGCGTATTAAATGATAAACAGATATACATATATACATATGCATATACAGATATACATATATATATATACATATATACATATATATATATATATTTAACTATTGCAAAGTGTTGTTACATCGCTACTTGTATCGTATTTTGTACAAAATATCTTTACCTTCGATTGTTTTCTTTCGCCAAGATATCTTTAGCAAGAAAAAAAAAAAGACACGGCGGAGGAAGAGCGACAAATCCTTTCCGGATCCACCGATCGAATCGTTCAGCATCATTTACACCGGAATCATCGTCGTATCATTCTCAAAGCCCTTGTATTTAATTGTTATCACTTGCGGCCTGCGTGTGTACTCGCTACTCGTATATTTCCCGCCTAGACGGTGAATATACACGGCGAAATGAGGAAGAGCACCGCGCAGGGAGATGATCATTTCTCTCGATGGCAAAGCGAGTCTTCAGCAAATTTGGAATCGCAGTTCAACTCTGTCATCTTCATCTAGACGACCCCACGACAGCTTTAACAGTTATCAAAGAAGAGAATATATATGCGCGAAATAACGGCACAATTGCACGTAGGTAAACGTTAAGACATCGACTATCTATAAATAGGAATGACAGAATCACTGCGACGCAAAATATTATAATGTCGACCTTTCGACATCGAGAGAAGTAATGCTCGACGCGTAATGGCAACTTTATGTATACGTCTTCATGGACCAAAGTGAAATCCTTAGCACTAAAGAGACTTATTATCCAAGTAAAAGTAATTAATTTTTCGTTTATCGCACAATCGTGTCTACATTGCAGTAGCTGTTTTACGATTCACATTCGGTTTATCGTCATCGGAGCTTTTCATACGTAACACTACTAAGACTGGACTAAGCAAAGGCTACCGAGAAGCAATATTCTAATCGTAACGGAATTAAAGCGATCGCAAGCGTTGTAAATTAAGATACATATAGAAATTAATTATCGAGAAAACGGATGTGTCTCCCTGACGCGGTACTTTTCTTACCAAGCAAGCTTGTACACGATCGATTATATTCGTACTGAATGAATCTGTCCGAATCAAAAGTATCATGACAGAACAGCAACATTCGAGCGTTGAAAGTTTCTTTATCCCTTTTTTCTTGTCACTTTTTTTTGCTCGTGAATAGAGTGTCATAAAACGGAGCGATAGTACTTGATTGCGAATTTTCTATGTGTCCCGATCGACTATGCAACGGTGTGGCATTGAATGATCGCAAGTTGAAGGTTTGTTTGTGCAATTTGTGCAAGACCTATTCCTCAATATACTATACAATATAATCGCATGCAACGAAAATTCCATTCGCCTGACGCAAAATTAATATCACCGAGAATTCGTAATCAAGTTTGTAGGATCACAGAAAGCGAGATAATTATTGCTCTAAAACACATTTTCTATATGCCTTTATTTTTCGTACGTGTTCCTCGTTCATTGGTCTCTTAGCTCTTCGCCCGCTTCAGATTCATACTGTATTTACGATATTATATCCGAATCCATATCCCCGATTTGCAACCTCGATTCAGGCAATGTGAAGAAAAAAGACTGATACCCAAAGTTACCCATGTTGCCGTGGACGTTGATAACGGGCACCAAAATGCCGTAGCGAGTGTGTGTCTCTCGTGTGTCTCGATCGTTATGTGTTTCCTTGGTTGTTCCCTGCGTTACGATCTCGATAATCTCTATAATATAGCCGTGTATAGTTCTTTCGCGCGAGCGAGAAAGTATACATATTTGTTACGAACTTATAATTGATTATAGGCATAAAGAGAGAGAGAGAGAGAGAGAGAGAGAGAGAGAGAGAGAGAGAGAGAGAGAATTTACGGAAGCACCGATGTAAGATATCTTGCGGGTTCAAGAAAAGAGAAAGAGAGAATAATAAAGAAAAAAGAAGATAAACCAAAAAAGATCTTCGAAGAGGAAAGAAAAGTTATAAGAAGAAAAAAAAGACGGAACAGAAACTCGTCGTCGATGCGACTTATAATTACGGTACAAAGGCAAAAAGAGAAAAAAAGAGAAAGAGAGAGAGAGAGAGAAAAAGAGAGAAATAGAAAGAGAGAGAGAGAGAAAGAGAGAGAGAGAGAGAAAGAGATGGAAAAGTAAGCATTTTTACTTATCATCGTTAGACGTTTAGATACGATCACTTGAAACGCATCTGTACTAACTTTCACGCGACATACTCATCGTGTATCTCGCGTTATATAATATTCGAGCGAGCTTCCTGCGATCCTCGTCCCTTTCGCACGCGGTCCAGACCAAGAAGCGCTAATGATCCAATCGATCAGTCGATTAATAGAAACAATAAAATAGCGACGCATGGATCGAACACGGGCAGGATAGGATCACGCGATACGGTATGCTCATTTTGAAGCTTCGGATTCGTCATTGCGATCAATATTATCGAATAGCAACATTAAAGGTCACGCGACTTCTTTTTTGAATAGGATTGTGAAGATTGATGTTATACATCAATTTTATTTCATTCTTACACAATCAATCTTATTCAATCTTTTATAATCTTATAACGATGCATCGTGTTCATGCAGTTTATTTATTTTGTTTTGATGCAAGAAAATGTTCTTATTGCAAGGAAATATCAGTTATGATCTTTCTTCTCTGACATCATGCGATTTACGATCGCGATGACGGATCATTAGCTTCTACCCGGCGATACCAATCGCAACCAAGACTAGACGCGGAGTTGAGCTCCACGTTGAAGACCTGCGCCTCTGTATATCTCACTGTACATTCTCATCATTATCGACTTAGCCCTCTGAATGGACGATGTGTAGCTCTTTTGATATCACGGCGATCAGTAAGCGGGATCGGAATTGGCGAGCGAGTGTAGAGCGAGCGTACGAGCGAGCTCTCAGAATGCTGAAAAGAACGCAGATGTGTCCTGAATGAATTCTCCCTTTTACGAGACATTACTTTTGATTGATTATTGTAGGTACTTTTAGAACATAAGGCGCTGAATTGATTTCATCTAGATATCAAATAAAATAAATATAATGCCCCCTTTCACACACGAAAATACACACACAACAAGGAAAACATTTCCAGGTCAATATGCGTTGATA
Organism: Eciton burchellii; assembly: GCA_020341155.1. Lineage (NCBI taxonomy): Eukaryota > Metazoa > Arthropoda > Insecta > Hymenoptera > Formicidae > Eciton > Eciton burchellii. The sequence continues at coordinate 1,882,039 of JAHMML010000004.1, forward strand.
AGAATCTCGAGCTGGAATGTCCGTTTGAGAATTTTGAGATCGTTACATAGTTTACATCATCATGTCACACTAACGTCAACGTATTGTCAAACTGTTTCTCCCACATATATCTAATTCGTATGACAGTCTTTCCCTTTCTGTGGCGGTCAATGTATGTTGCCCTCTTAAAACCAGTATAAAAATGTCTAGCCTTACGTTGACAAAATGGTGATATGATGACATAATGCGATGTCTATTACCGAGAATGGTTTTCGACGATAAATTAATCTATAGTTAGAAATGATCTTCCGTTCTTGCGGATATTTGAAAGTTTTATCATTTATAATAATATATTTAGATACGATAATACGATATTTAGATTTGGCAATTATATTCTATAGTTCGATTTAAAAACTAATTCACATTCCATATTCTAAATAATATATGTTAATGTGGAATTAGAAATCGAAATTGATGATGGAATTTCCGGAGAGTTTTTCTTGAAGAGAGATAATCTTGAACGGACACCAGCTCCCCGCTATGTCCTGAGATCCGCAGAAATTTTACTTTTATTTCGTATGGAAGCTTCATTGAGAAAAAGAGAAGAAATAAGAGGAGAGAAGACTATATAACAAATCAAAGTAATTGACAGAGGAAGTAATGTACAAGAGGCTGCGAAACTATCCGGACGATGTCACTTAGTCATCGATTATTGTCATTCCCTCTCTCGTGTCAACATTAAGGATGTATGAAGAAGAGCAGGAAGAGTAGCGCAAATTGACTATATACATATATGACGTTTTAACGTAAACGGAAAAAATGAATATATCGCATAGTCTCTTAAGAGAGACAGAGAAAGAAAGAGAATATGAAAGAGAAACGCCAGCTATGTTCATCATTCAGTAATCTTGCGCTTTGTTTTTTCTATGAATCGATGCGTAATGATCTTACTCCTTGTTAGGCCAAAATGAAATAAAAAACAGCAAAAAAGCTGCTATATATATATAGCATATATATATATCAGCTTTATATATACATATATATGTGTGTGTGTATAAATATATATACATATATATATATATATATATATATACACATACATACACGTAAAGAAAAAGGGAAATCTAAAAAAGCCCGCAGAAATACACACACAATGTTATTATAAATAATTAATTAATAAAAGACGAATCTTGTTTGTTGTTACTTATGGTATACCTCGTTATGAACTGCGCTCATCGAATAATATTTTCTGCAGTATTAGTTGCTTCGCCTTTCGTCCTTCCCTGGAATTACGTTTATTTACTTTTCTGAAATACAACAAGAATATCAAGAACGAATACGAAGAGACTAACTGATCAGGCCAAAAACCAGAATGCTCAAGTTTTATTCGTGCATATCATAGTAGGGGGAAGGAATATACAATATCAGTGAATAACTGTCGCATCAGAGAATATTGCAGACTAAGAATAGCCCGGTCACACACCAACCGGAAGACGATGAGATCTTCGGGATAGATGATTTATGTGTCTTCCTCCCAAACAGTTTCTGTGAGTATAGCGATGTTGTCCAGGCCGCGCATCGGCGCATACTCCAGTGTCCACATCAAATTTGTGAAAACAACTACGGCAACAAATAATAAATTAGCAAGAAAATTATCACATTATGAAGGATGTCATCAGCATTCACATAAGCACGAATCTGCGCGACGAAGTTAAATTTTAATAAGATTTGCGGGATTCGCTGATCTGATTTTCTCAATCCTGAATTCGCTAGATAATATTATAAATGAATATTTGTCTGAAATATTTGTTCCAGAAAATATGTGAGATTAATGAATTACCTTGCTGTAATTCAAACTACATTTTTATCGAGAAACAAATGAAATTATATGGCGTGCATACCAGCGATAGACAATATTACATATACGCAGACAATATTACGAAATTTTGTGAAAATAACTTAGATTAAGATTGAGAGATGTATATATTAATTCATTTTGGAAAATTAATTATCCGACAATGGGATAATTAATATAACAGATTTAAAATTGAAATCTCAAGTTCATTAACTCAATTTCCTATTTCACTCGTCGTTATCATTTTAATAAAAAATATGAAACATCTTTTAGTCGGCAGTCAAAAGAGGTATGTAATAATTCTAAATTATTATATATATATATATATACATATTCCAATACAATTGTAAAAGAATTTCAGCGTGCTTTTTTTAGAAATATTTCGAACATCAAATGTCAATCTAAAGATATTTCAAAATCCAGTTTTATAGCCAACGAAATATGACAAATAAAAAACAATCAATATTTAATATATATTTAATAAAACTTACGCATCTCTCCTTGATGCAAATCAGCAACTAACTCGGGACACGAACTGTTGCAAGGATTAATAGGAGTGAGCCGCAGTTGAGTCGCACCCCGAAGTTGTGCGAGTGCAATCAGACCGGAGTCAAGTTCGACCTTTTTATAGCTTGGACTGTTATAATCTGAAGACATGAGCACCCAGTTGAAATGCGCCGGTGAAACCGTGCTGGAGAGGAAATACGGCCGCTGATAGTACTTCCTGAGCACTTTTACGGCATTGATATCGCAGTTTTGCCAGTGGACGAACCATTTGGCCACCTCGGGCGCGTGCACGCGTCGCAGAAATGCCGCAAGATCGGAAGAGCCAGTTCGCAGATTTGAGGTCAGAGCGCAAGGTACTGTCTCCATCAAACGCTCGTTCTCCAAATAAAGCTGTCGAAAAATAATTTTCTTACTATTTTTCACGGTCATTCATTCTCTCAATAAAACGTCGATAAGATAAATCTATCCTTTCTGCTTCTACTAACTGCATTTTGTAAGAATCGAAAAAGTTTTAGCTGTGATAAAAGCTGATGAAGTCTTATGTCTGCTACCTACATGGGTGATATTATCGAACCAGAAATAATCGGTATTCATGACCGCCCAGGAATCCATAGCATCAGTGATGATGGCTGGTGCATCGCGGCTCAGATAATTGTCGACCAAAGTACGATATCGCACATCTGACAGACGATCGATGGTTTCCAGTGCTTCGCAAGTCTGTAAGAAGATTTTCCATTAATTATTCGAGCACAAATATCAAATATAATAAATATCAAGTATCTATAAAAAATCATTTCGTAAAACATTACTGCGAATACTCAAAAAATGTAAGGAATTCAATATCTCGTTCTGCATAGTTATTCTTTATAAAATTTTAAAAATCTATATTGAGCGTACCACACAATCTTCCTCGGTGATCGGATATTCATTGTAGAAGGGATTATTGATCATACAATTTTCATAATAGAGTGGCTGCCAGTTCCAAATTGGCAGCACTCTGATCAACAATAGGCGGCTAAGGGCGGTAAAATGAGTGCCGACGAAATCAAGTTGCGCTGCAAGGCAAGTCAATGTGCCCAGCACGATCAGCACAAAAGTACCGCGAAAAACGAGCTGCAACCATGAGCGGCGCATCGCTGCTACGAGCGGCTGGCAGATGATGTCCATTTCCTCTTCGGTAAAACCAGCCTGCTGGCAATACCTGAAAGAAAATTTTAAGTTACGATGAAGTATATTGGAAATTAAGAAATACTTATTTTAAAATAAATAATCATGATAAAAATAATTTCATTATTTTTCAAACAAGAGAACTCTGGCCACTTCGACTACTCTTTGTAAAAGAACATCGTGTATACACGATAAACATCGAATATATTGATTCGAAAGAATATTTCTAAACTACTATTATCTTTTTATGTCTTAATAAATTTGAAATTAACATTTTTCTAGAAAGAATAATTTGTTATTTTCTTATGAACAGGCATGACAAAACATCATGATGATGCATACAACTCGAGACAACACGAATATATGGTTTAAATAAATAATTTCATATATGTATATATCGGAAATGGCTCATTACTTGTAAAAGGAGTTCAATTCATCGTCGATCAGTCTCAGCTTCTCGGAATGCGTCATTTCATGCTGCTCCTTAGTGTATGCCTTACGCGGTTGTTTTACACACTTGTTACTCGACATCGTGGAGGAATTTCTGCAATTTTCGCCGAGGATTCAAGGTAAAACGATCTGTCCGATTCGCGTTGCGGGAGCAAAGATTTAGAACCAGCAGACAGGATAGCGGTCAACCCGTTGCTATCGAACGAAAACTGTGCATGCGCGTGCTTCTGCTACCTTAACGCGATATATTGATCGGTACCGGCGACACACGCACGCGGCAAAAGTGAAATTGTTTTTGCAAATCTTTATCGAATCTCCGAACCACTTTTTCGTTCGGCAAGCGAGCAGTTTTGTGCAAAAAGTTCTTTTCAGGCGAATGTCTGTCCGTAAAAAAATGCATCTTTTAAAGAAGAATTAGGCTTGTATATAATATCTGAGTTAAAATGAAATAAAAATAATTAATATGTTATAATTATTTCCATTTTTGCAACATTGATATCAAATTAGAATTAAATATAAAAAGCTGCATCAATATGAGATGAGATAAGAGATATATCAATAACGATAAATATGATTCATAGTAGAGATAGAATATATCCCATATCGTTCTGCATCATGATTCTTTTCGTTATGATGATAATACAATAATAATTATCATGAGAATAATAAAATTCTAGGAAGATATGAAGATGTGAAAATTGTGATAGCAAAGCATTTCTTTTCGCGTCTAGAAATGATTGCTCCAATCGCTCGCACTTTTAAATCCGAGCATTAATATCAATTTTACCGGCCGTTGATATATAAATTTTCATAACGATCCGCAATCGATTTTAGTCGTTATCGATTACAGTCGTTACGTTTTGCAGTCAGTTTATTGCAACGAAGTAGACGAAATAGACGAAGATACTGTGCTGTCTAATTAAGATGCCAGTTCAATATTATTTTCAACTTTAGATATAGATACACATACATATAGACCTAACGTCAAAGATAGATATTACGTTCTGATCAAAGTGCAAATGTTACGATTTTTTTTATTCTTTTTATAGGCCCTACAAGTCGAACGTCAATCATATGTAACAATGACAATGCAGTGCTTAAGATTATTTAGTGAGTGTGTTCATATTCTAAGTGTAGAACTTTTGATATATGTATATATATCGATATATGTGTATATATCGTTATTATACACATTGAATATATATGAAATATATTTATATTGCTTGTTCACAGCAAATGTTTGCAATGTATCCAGAAATGCAGGCATTATTAATCGGCAGATCGCCTCACTCTCCATGTTGCCAGATACCTATCAGATGCTACATAAAACATGCAGGTACTTTATATTAGATATATCTCTATATCTTTTAAATTGTACATTACATTTATGTACTCCTTCAATAATTATCCTACTCAATTGACAGAATTTATAGTATTCAGTAAACTATATATTTACAGTATATAATTGAATAGATATTCTATTTTTCAATAGAATAAATATAATTAAATGAAATGAAATACTTATAATATAATTATATTCATAATAAAATAATAATACAAGAATAAAGTTTATTTAATCTTATTTTAAAATATCTCATCATTTTAGAGATTTTGCGGAAGAAGAATTAAAACCTATTGCAGCAGAAGTAGACAAGAAACATTATCTTCCAGTGGAAAAAATCAAGCAGATGGGTGAATTGGGTCTCATGGGTCTGTGCATACCCGAAGATCTAGGTGGCACAGGGCTGGATTATCTGGCTTATGCTATCGCAATGGAGGAGATCTCTAGAGGTTGTGCAAGTGCCGGAGTTGTGATGAGTGCTCATAATTCGCTTTATTTGGGACCTATCGAAAAATTTGGGAGCAGCAAACAAAAAGAAAAATATATTACGCCCTTCATAACTGGTGAGAAGATCGGTTGTTTCGCTCTCAGTGAACCAGGTAACGGATCTGATGCTGGTGCTGCGTCTACAACTGCTAAGGCAGATGGTAATGATTATGTAATCAATGGCACCAAATCGTGGATAACAAACGCATTTGAATCAAGAGCAATAGTCTTGTTCGCGACAACTGACAAATCAAAGAAGCACAAGGGTATAAGCACCTTCGTGATAGATAAACCAACAGAAGGTCTGAGTTTAGGTAAAAAGGAAGATAAATTAGGTATACGAGGTAGCAGCACTTGCTCCTTGATCTTTGAAGATGCCAAAGTATCAGGCGACAATCTCCTAGGCGAACCAGGAATGGGTTTCAAGATTGCAATGATGACTCTAGGTACCTAATATGATGATTATGCATATAAATTATAATTGATAGTATTGGTGATTGCAATGTATTTATCTTCTTCGTAGACGCCGGCAGGATTGGGATTGCTGGACAAGCGTTGGGCATAGCTCAAGCTTCTCTCGATTGTGCGATGGATTATGCTGCCAAACGTCAGGCTTTTGGCAAGCCGATTATAAAATTGCAAGCTATTCAACAAAAGATCGCTGACATGGCATTGAAATTGGAAAGTTCGAGATTGCTGACGTGGCGAGCAGCTAAACTTAAGGATGCCGGTGAATCGTTTACAAAAGTGCGTTATGAACCCTTGAAATAATACGAATATTAATTAATCCTGCAACAATTATATTATTTGCTATCTCATTTGAAGGCCATATTTATTACTGCATATAATCTTTGTTCTTTCCTTTGGATACATCTATTTAGATATGGATATAACTTATTAGATATGGTAAGTTAAGTCATACTTTTGCAAGTTTGCAGATGGTATGCAGATATAACCACAATGTTTTGAGTTTTAATTGAATCTCAATATCAGTTTGATATGAATTTGTATTGGGAGAATTGCAAAATATAATTGAGTAGAGAAAAAAAATTATTTTAGCAGAAAAATGGAAAGATTCCTCAATCTCAAATCTCGATGATAAAAGAAAGTCCAATAAGAGCCAGATTGCAAGTATCGATGAAAATACATGAAAATTTATATTAATAATTGCTCCGTTTTGAATTTTTTAAAATAAACTGGGAAGAATCCAAAGCATATATCAACGTAAATTTCAAAGATTCAGCTCTTATTCGTCTTTTTTTTTAAATGTCAGAATATAATTTATTTTTTGTTATAGGAAGCTGCTATGGCTAAACTATCTGCGTCAGAAACCGCCACTTTTTGCGCTCATCAATGTATACAGATTCTCGGTGGAATGGGATACGTGTCAGATATGCCAGCAGAGCGTCATTACAGGGACGCGCGTATTACAGAAATCTACGAAGGCACGTCGGAAATTCAAAGGCTCGTGATTGCTGGAAATCTTATCAAAGAATATGATCTTAACTGAGATCGTGCGACTCATACATGTAAGATAATATATTAATAATTATATTAAAGATAATATTTTAATATTTTGCTTTTATACCTAATGCAAAATGTATTTTATATGTACTGCGTCCATATTAAATTGTGTATATATATATATATATATATATATATATATATATATATATATATATATATATATTTTGACATATTTTTCTATTAAGAGAGAAGAATCGAAATAAATCTCATATACTATGCCTTCTAGTTTTATTAACTTTTCGACTGAATACTCGCCTGGATCGAGAGCATACATACACATACACATACACGTATGTATTTACGTATGTATGCAAAACGAAGAGAAACACATATACACGTGCATATATACATATATACACATACATATCTGATAGTTATTTACTGCTTAGCCCTTTGGCAACAATACAGAATTCTTTCTCTGTATCCACATCTAACTCCTTTCTACATTGTCAGAAACAGCTATCTGAACCTATTTAAGTAACTATTATTGTAAAATAGCGGACATAATGTGTGAATCCGCGCACAAGTATGACATCGTATCTAACGACACAGTGAAACAAAAGATTCGTTAGAATTACGAAGCTCGCTTGAACGACACAGCTTGATCTGCTCCATTTCAGTCGGTTTTTCTTCGTTGAAAAAATAGCGAATAAATGCGCATGCTCGGTTTTTCTTCCTGTATCCCTCTCGTGTATACATATTGATACATCGAATACAAATACTATGTGCACTGTCGTAGTTACCATTGTTTCCATATGTGAATAGGAAGATAAAGCTATCTTAGACTATGCCTATATGTTCCAACGTAATACAGACAATATGTTTACTTTGTGCAAATGACATTATATCATATGCTTTGTCTCCTCTTCATAGTTCTCTTTTAATTCGTATATTTAAGTAGAGATCCTATACTTAGAGAACACTGCTGCGATTGCATATTGTTAAACCCATTAAAAGACATCGACTTCGACTTCGGGACTTACTGAAGCGGCAATAAATACATTATAAATAATTATTCTTTTAAATAAGATTTTCTCCAAGACTGCATGCAGCATTACTATTTCATATTCATTCAGCCCATTATACAAATATGTATCTTTCGTCGTAATATTCTTTCTCAATACAGATAAAACGTATCTCTCGAAAAGGAAAATTATAAATCAAGAAATAGTACATACAGTCTATAATGGGTTACGAACAGCATCAAAATACTTCATTGGTTATACTTGGAAATTTCTAGTGGAATGCAAAGAAACATCACATAGTATTGCGTAATTTAAATTTCATTGTGCATGTATATATATGCCTCATTTTTTTTTATATACAATAACGCACCCTTTCGCACCCTTTTATTCACTGTCACCAATATTGAAATAGTTTAAATGTTTCCCTTTGCTTCTATATGTTATGTATATCGATGTGAGCACTTTACATAGCATACATTGCCATCTCCATTCTTCATGAAACAATTTGATATTAATATTAATTGTGTTATTGTTAGTGTCGCAGTATAATAATAAAAAAAAAATCCAACAGTTTGGTCCTAATTCTTGTCACAGGATAAATATATGTATCATTGATAACAAAAGAAAATCATTTCAAATTGATATCTAACGTAGTAGCTTGCTCATGATTTGTATAACATCGGAGGAATAATTATAGATATATATATATATGTATATATTTATAAGACTCAGGAACATTTTTGAGTCAAGCTCCTTGATTACACACATACTCTTTCGAAAGATTGAGAAAATACTCTCGTTATCGTCCGAAAACACGCGATCAAATACAGCACACCGGCGGCTGAAATAATAGCTCAAAAGTTTCGAATCGAAACATGGATCGTTAATATGGAACATTTAGAGAGCTTCAATTGTACATTAATATATATTAAACTGTGGATTTTTCTCTTTAACTACTTAACTACGGTCAAACTTGCAATGTTAAATCACATTATCTCCTTTTTCTTTTTCTATTTTTTTCTATTTTTTTTTAAATATACTTTGCAGCAAGCATTTTGTCGCCCGTTAATGAACTCCAATACTATTATTATCGAACTACGAATTGCTCTTAAGTAATCATAACTCATCTATAATGCTTTTCACGCGACACCAGATTCCCTTTCTTCATAATTATGCATTGGAGAAGAATCAGATTTGATTCTCTCCGTTCATTATTTCTTTATAATAATAGCTATATTATAATCTTTGACTGTAGATACATTTATCTAAAACGCTTGTAAATGTAAAATAAATTAAAATCGTAAGTAATTTGTAATAGACACTGAATCTAGACACGTAAACTCCGAGAACTGTCAGAATCCAGTGAAACCGTCTATGACAGAGTTTAACAGGATATACATCTTTAGGTATGCATATGTATTTGTATTGACATGTATAAGGAAATTGATTTAACCGTTCATAATAGAAGCTATTGAAGCCTCAATCATCAGCACGCATACCCCGTACTTCTCCTTGATGTCTTTGCTGTAATTAAACATATAAAGAACATTTTAGAATAATTGCAATAGCAAATTCTGCAACGAATTCATGGAATTCGTGCAAAGCGAGATCAAACATTTTATTGGAGAAAAAATTGGTCGAAAGAAAAAAAATGTTCTCACCCTGTCTAATTCTTCTTTCGTATTATCTTCAATTGCTCTAATATCTTCCATAGTTAAACCATGCCAACGATCTATCCAGCAGAACACTTGTCTATGGAAATTAGTGAACAAGCGCCGTTCCGCCTTCTGTATAAATCCTTCGACACGAGTCTGCAGACCGAACCATTTAAATTCACAAGTGACTAGCTTGTAGCACGTCATCACAGGCTGAACAGTATGCATCCATTCCTTTCCTATGAGTGGACCTCGTCCTGTCTTCTGAGACTTGAATTTACTTGGATCTTCATCTTCCTTGTAATCGGCGCTGGCAATTGGATCATTCGAGATATCTATGTGCACTATCTCTCTGATTTTAAGTCTATCGGGTGGCAATTCATGAACCTATTTGTAAGAAGATAATATCAAATGAGTAATTCGATATATACTTATCAAGCTTTGTGTACTTACGTTATGCTGATTGCCACTATCGCCGATATGAAAAGATTCTATCATGATCACGAAATTATCCTTCATGTAGCCTGGATTCTATATAAATATTAAAAAATCGTATTAAATAACATTTAACTGTTTTTTCGAATATAGTTTTTAAGCATAATTATTTTACGTATAATTATACGATATAGTGATGCAATTATACACACACACACACACACACATATACTTACAGTTATAACTGTTTTGCAATAAGGATATGCGTTCCAAGCTTCTTCATGGATTTCCAATGAATTCTTTGGCAGTAAAATGCGAATAAAAGCAGGCACTTTACTAGCTAAGTGATAAATCTTATATGTGTATTGGCCCGATGAATATTTTCCACCGAGCAGTGGATAATTCGTAAATGGTTCATTCTTCAATACTTCAATACCTTCGCCACCACCTGTATTGTTTTTACTAGCCTCTGCTACGGAATACAGTTGAGCTACTTGGTACTGTCGGCAATAAAAAAAATATAAATGAATCTTTAATACAGTCACCAATGTAGATTAAAAATGATTATGTAATTCATGCATATGTACTACTTTGAGTTATTTAAATACATTTGTGCCATTTTGCTTCTTTTCTGCGATTAATTAATCAATTACAATTTATTAATCTAAAAGGTCCAAATCATTAATCATAATATCAACAATAATCAACAATAATCAGTAATCATATTATTAAGTTATATCTTCTAGATTCATTGTCTTCATTATCTTCATTGCCTGAGGGACACTTAAATAACCAATAAAAACAGTGACATATATGTCATTGCATATAATAATTAAAAGATTTAGACATCACAAAAAAAGCTAATTATAAAAGTAATGTTATATACTCATTTGCACGAGACAGCTCTACATATGAATCAGACTGAACAGATACTGGCATGCAAATGGTGATTAGATGATTGGCAAATTTTCTTGATTATATGCTATAATTTGGAAAATAATTCCAGTCATTTGTTTCTTTTTGTTTTTCTTGCAATCTAATGTCCTCAGATCTGTCTTAAAACAAGTCATTATAAAAAAGACAGGACCTATATGACAAATTAGATACGAACCTCTTCCACTGTGAGGGGCAGAGTGACACGGCTGTAACAAACAAATAACGAATTATGTCAGCATTATGTCAGAGCCAAGATAGGGGGGAAAAAAAAAATAGAAAAAAAGAAAAGAAGGTGAAGGAAAACGTGCATATATCGATGGCAGCGGCGACGAATCGCGGCCTTGAATCACATTACCTGCATCACAGGCCGGGAGACACACGTCGCCGTTGTAAAATGCAGATATCGTTCAGCCAATCTTAATTAAATCAGAAATCGAAGGCGATCGATAAAATTGAAAATTCGACCGATCGACCACGTCGCTCTGCATGCTCGACGGTCGATGACAAGAAAAGCCGGAAAAAAAAAGAGAAGAAAAAAAGCTGCCGAGATTAGAGCTGTAGCTTTTTTGCGTTTTCGGAAAGAAAAAAAACCGGAATCAGAAATGCAGGGGGATAGAATGATGTATAGAAAGTGCAGCTAAAACGAGCCTGCAGAATCAGGCGGCAAAGGGATGAGAGAGCCATCATCCCTTTCACTATCCCTCTCACGATCATGCCGTTCATTTCCTCCACCCTCTTCCCCAGATTTCAAAGCGATCACCAAACGCCGTTAATGATTAGTGATCGTTGCAGCTCATAGACTTCTTAATTTTGTCCCATTGGCTAAGCACGGGATCCAAAGAGGAATCTGGATGGTCGACTGTGACACGCATCTGACAGCCCCCGTACATCCCCCACCTAGCCTCGCACACTTACAATTCTTTGATGAGCATTTTAGTCAGCAGAGCACATGGACCAGCAGCGCGCGATCAGCAGGCTCGAAACCGTCGACGAAAAGCAGCAATAGCACCACCACTGCCGCCACTACCAATACCACTATTGCACCCTCCTCAGCTACAGACTATTCACTATCCGCGTTATCGTCGCTCGCTATCAGCCCACTATCGTGCAGTCATACACACGCAGCTAAGAGCAGCGCCGGAAAGCTCGTCAACCGTGAACTGACTGACACAGTCTGGCCGCCACTGGCCGCACCGCGAGTTTGCTCCACCAGTCACACACCAGCAATCGCACTGCTACGGCCGCGCCGAAGGAGCCACATACACTTGCGCGCGCGCCCGCGCACACGTGTACGTTTCCGCGAGTCTAACCCCCTTCGCCCCGTCTTCCCACCAGACAATGCGACCGCCAACGGCTGTCCAGCGTCGATCTCTTCCCTCCGCCGCCCCATCATAGCGAAGTTTATCGAAGAATGACGTCATTCTATCAAAAGATTAAAGCGCGTGCGCAATACCGGCGCGCTCGTGTCACCTCTTAGCGCGTTATCTGCATTAAGAGGAAATGCAACGTTTCAAATCAGCGTTTAAAATTATTATTACATACGGTTCTTGTATAAGAAGAATAAAGTGCTGGTGATTCATCATTGTTAGCGTTTGTTGATGATTAACTGATGGAGCAGAACTTTTGAATAAATTATACAAATTTTTTTGGACGAGATTTATATCTTGCGAATTTGGTGAATTTTATCATGTTGGATGCACTGATGCGCATTAAGGGCGAATTTTCAGATATATTCAATTATAATTACATATAGCGAATGATGTATGTAAACTGGTATAGCCCAGGTTATCGATAATAACGTTTATCAATTGTTATCGTTTATCATGTTTCTTCAAATAAAAAGAAGTTCTTTCCTGTTTATTATTTATACCAAATAAAAAAATGTTCTTTTCTATTCTTAAATACCAAAAGAATAATGTTTTCAATTATCTACATTAATATTACGAAACGAATCAATCTCAATGAAAATAATGTATATTGAACAACTAAAAATTTCTACAGTTTCAGCCTAAAGGATAAAAATATTACAAAATTACGTAAAATCCTCAGAAATATTTCCAAAATGGTTTTCATGTCGGTTGCTACGTTTTTAATTTGTTCAATTGTCAGCAGAAGATGAATTTATGAGCATGCGTCTGCTATTGGCAATTGGCAGTTCATGGCAATTGGCGGTTGGTAAACATGCAGATTGTGCAGTATGTCGATAGGTATGCGTTGAAGAATAGAACGGTTTGAGAAGTTGGTTTTTCATCGCTCTGTCATTGTGTTCTTGGAACTTCCCCGTGACATTTTATATTAACAATGAAGGAGGAAGTCACACTTGACGACGTAAGTAATTGGGATTGTTTTTATCGATGACGTGATCTTTTCGAACAATATTGCAAAATTCGTTCTCCTTTCAGTTTCCCGCTTTGAGGCTAAAGCATGTTTATATCAAAGACGAAATTATGGTATTGAAAACGATAAACGCTATTCTAAAAGGTGGTACGGATAATCTGCAGGTATATATGTTCGCTTCATTTTGAATGAGAAGTATTCTATCAATGATGTTTACTTCATTCGTGATGCAGGTAGTCACAGACTTTGATCTGACTCTTACAAAACAACACATCAATGGCAAACATGTCCTTAGCAGTTTTGGTAAGCAAAAGCATATATGATACTTAATATATGATATTAATATATGATATTTAATTTTAGGTATGTTTAAACAATCTAAACAGTTACCGCAACATTATTCAGATGAGTCTAAGCGTTTATATCACAAGTATAGACCTATAGAGATAGATCCAAATCTGTCTCGCAATGACAAAGCAAATGCTATGTTTGATTGGATGATTGCTGCACATAATTTACTGAAAGGCATCGAATTTAATCCTCATGAATTAAAAGAAATAGCCGAGACATTCAACAATATATTACGTGATGGCGCGAAAGAAATTCTATTGAAGCTTTATATTGCGGGAGTACCAATTATAGTATTTAGTGCTGGTTTGGGAGATATGGTAGAGGCTGTATTGAAGTGCCATAATATTCTCTTTGATAATGTAAAAATAATCTCCAACTTTCTCAAGTATAATGGAAATAAATTGGAAGGATTTAAAAATGATATGCTTATACATGCGTTCAACAAGAATGAATATGCACTAACGGAAGAGCATCAAGAAATATCTAAAGAAAGAAAGAACGTGCTGTTGATGGGAGATACAATTGGTGATGCCGATATGATACAGCGAGTAGAAAACACCAAAACAGTCCTAAAAATAGGATTTCTTTACGAGCATGTAAGTATTTCCATTAATGTGCTATTGAGAATATTATAATGATGATTAATTTTTTTTCAATTAATTTTTCAGGTGGAAGAAAGCTTGGAATTGTTTATGGAAAAGTTTGATATTGTTCTTGTCGATGATCAAACAATGCAAATACCGATGGAGATACTGAACAATATTTTATAATGATCTGAATTGATTAATATTTGCTCTGATACAATTGCATGTACATATCCATAAAAATACGATTGCCATAATTGCTTTGTAATTTAAAGTACGAAATAATATATTTTATAATTAGTTAATAAAAAAATGAAACATATTAATATATTTCTAGCAACGAAAATATAATAAACAAATAAATTATACTCATTCTGATATAAAATATATTAAGATATGATTTTAGAGAAATTAATATTTGTTAACTCAAACGAATTCTGACGAAAATTAAAATTTTATATTTTATAAACACATATATATAAGAGAAGATTTTATTATAATGTTATCATTAAGTTATATCGTATTTGATGAAGATAAATAATTGGGAATTACAAAATTTGCGTTGTATATGCAATTGGTTATATATATATATATATGTATGTGTATATATATATATATGTATATATAGACTATAATGCTTACTGTGATAGAATTTATAACTAAGTATAAAATCAAATATTTGTTTTAATATAAAATGTATATATCAAATGTATAAGATATTTAGATGAAAGTTTTCTTATGATAAATTCTATTTCTGTCTCGAAAGAAAGAATGAATGCTCTTGTACCAAGCAATAAAAATTAATATCTTTATATAATTAATTTTATAATATATATTTAATTTCATTTAATTGTATACGTATATAGTAACAATAAAATTAAAGTGACAATTAAATTTTTCTAACTTCTAATCGATTATTGTGCGATTATTATTAACTATTAGAGAATAAAAACTATTCATCGGCTATTAAGTTATACAATTTAAAAATAAATTTTCCCTTGATCTTCTTTATCATCTGAATAATATCATGATTGATCAATCGTTGAATTATATTACTAATTCAGTTTTGATTCTGAAACAATGACTCGTAGCGAGATATTTTGGAATTAGTTTTAAACTAGAAAACGCCTGCAGCTATAGTGCTGTCTTAATCTCTGCGAGAGACGGGTTGCCATTCTATAGCGTCAGCATTTGCTGAACGGGAAACAAAAGAATCGCTTCTCAATTAGTTCCAAAAAATTCCGTTTCGAGTCTCCACTTATTTAGCTAGCGAGATAAGATACCGATACATTTCTATGGCGGGATGAATATAGTTTTATTTTCAAATTGTATGATTCGAAAACGGGTAAAACGAAGTTTTAGTTTTGATAATACTTAACTGCAAATCGAAGGGAACATTTCTTTTTAAATTATATTCGAATGATGGACGAGGTAAACTCTTATTCTCAACAATAATTGAACTAAGCGATTTCAAATAAGTCGAAGCTTTTATTTTCATTGGTGCCGAAGATCGTTTCAAACAACGTTACAAACAACGGTTTCGGTTTCTGAATGAAAGTGCAGGAAAGTGTAATTGCAAATAACAAATGAACTCGCGATCTTCTCTGTTGGATTGTCCTGCGTATTCGAGCCCGTGCTGTCTCTCTTCTGCTTACCGCGACAAAATTTGCGATACAATTCCCGCCAGCGTATTAACAGATGCGAATCGCCGTGGCGAATAAACGGACGATTTTAGAAACTGCGCGATTTTGCTCGTGCCCTCTTTTTTTTCTGCAACGTCG
Organism: Eciton burchellii; assembly: GCA_020341155.1. Lineage (NCBI taxonomy): Eukaryota > Metazoa > Arthropoda > Insecta > Hymenoptera > Formicidae > Eciton > Eciton burchellii. Next base: position 1,898,396 of record JAHMML010000004.1, read on the forward strand.
GGTGCTCTCATCCAGATTGAGCCTTTTTTACTGTTGATCGCGGACGCGTTGTGATTTGCATCGTGGACGAGTAACAGCGTGACATCGGCATCGGCGCGATTCACGGTATATTCTTCGTGATTGAAATCTCTGAATTGCTATCCGACAGTTCCGAATCATGTCTACGACTGTCACGGGATTGAACGAGACTGAAGTGGAAAATGGTGAGTAATCGCATTGTATAATTAATACACTTGATTGATCCGAGTAGTTGGATTTTTTCGCGTGCAAGATCAGATGTTAGATTCCCTTCGGCCAGTTCGCGATATGCGACGTGCAGATCAACATTGTTGAGTTTGCATTTGAGTATATTTTCCAATTTCAAACATAAGGTTTTACTTCACTGATCGTAAGTCCTTCGAGCATTTGAGCACTTTAAACTGAATGCCCTTTTTAATTAATGATATTCCTTTAAAGGAGACTCGAGTCTTCTAGCGGAATCTTTGTCGCGAATGCGCCGTCGAGTACTGAATCAGTAATAGCGAATTGAAGAAGAGCGATATGCTTTCCAGTTTTACAGCAGATATTCATGGAGTGCGAAGCTTCCATGTCAACATCGCTGGAGTCAAGAGTATCGATGGGCGAGGATGTGCCAATCTCCAGGATCGTCGAGTATGTGAGGGACCAATTGCCAAGCTGGTCGTAAGTGGGGCCAGACGATCCTATTTCTCACGTATTGCGGTTGACAAACGCGTCGTTTGCCAATGTTGACATGCGATCGAGTGTAACGCGACCGCAACAGACTTGAAACAAATTATGTGTGTATGTCCGCTGATCGATACAAGGACACGATCCGCGACTTGCCACATAGCTTTAAGCGTGCTGTTGTACATTTTTGCGCGACGGTATACGCGGAAGTTGCATACGGCACAAAGAGAACGCGCCTCACGTTCTCTCCGATAGCATGCGTCTTTGTACACGTGTATATGAAATAACTCAATAAGCGCATATAATAGTAAATAACTCGACAGCATCATTGTAGTATCGCATGCGGATCGTGTGGATTTCGGAGCAGTGTTTGTCCATGCGAGCGTTGCGCACCTTACACATCGATCTTCGCAAGGAAGATCGCTCTCACGCGAAGTTTAATGTTGCGCCAATCCTGATTAACAGAATCGAGAATCTGGTGGAGCTGTGGAAGTGCTTGGTCACAACGTCGACGAATGAACGCGTGAATCTGCGACAGTTCAAGCAAGCGGCGAAACATTGGATCGCAAAGACGCAACAAGTTCCATCCTTGCAGGACAGCAATAACAATGCACGGGAAAGAATCTAGTAAGAATGGACGGAGCCCCTTACGAGCCCCATACGAAATATATCATCGCGCATGTATATTGCAGGAAGTTGTATTATAAAACAATCCTGTCGCGAAAGGATTTCTTGCTGCAACGACACTTATTTTATACAAAATTGCGCCACCGTAATGCAAATTGCATCAGAAAAGTTATTACGTGTAATATATCCCAACTGATTCAGAAGCATTTCACGTAAATTGGAACCTTCGACGATAGATACCTTATTCGATAGAAATAGATTAAAAATCTTGTCGAGTCGTTTGAAACGAACGTACGTTGCTTGCATCATGCGTTTATTGTAAAGCGATTATGCGCAAATTTTATCCCTTTTTCTTTTTAATTCCATCAAATTTTTTCAATCTGATACATGTCTGGTTACGCACGGGTTTACCACGTGCATGATCGTTAATTAACATTACCTGTTTGTCGTCGTATACATGTGCATACTGCTGATCGACTTACATGTCATTATTCGCTCGCGTGTTATCCGCCGCAGGTCGCGATAAGCGGTTGGACGGTGAAGCCCGTCGCCGCAATAGTCGCTTAGAGAAATACGCGTGCCGAAATCTCGTCCCCTTCCTGAAGGATCGTCGGATTTCTCGAGAACGTAGCCACGCGAACGCGATGGATAACAGTGCGCCGATGGATTAATGAAGAAACTATTCACGAGTGATCCCTCGCGCGTCTAGCTTTGCTTTGAAGTAGATACTCGATGAATCGCTCGTCGGAGCCGATCTCTCGCTTACGATCAAATCGTAAGCACAGGTGTTACTCGCGCGACGTAATGCGCGAATATGTGGCAGCTGGAAATCGCCGCGATATCTCTTATGCAATTCGCGTGCAGTGAGTTCGCAGGCGCGGTTCAGTTTGATCGTATCTGGTTCTATTTCTATTAATCTACGCTCGTTTTCCGTTCGTTTTCTATAAATAGGCAAAAAAGTCTCTGCCGATCTGCTACCGATCCCTTCTATCGCAATCGATCGCGTGATCCGTCGACTCTCGTGAGACCGCGCGAACGGTTCGCAGATAAATAAATTCATTAATAAAATTTAGTTAATTACGAGCAAACGAAGTAAAGATATTAATGTGTACTTCAAAATTTCGAGTTAATTTTAGGTTTATGACAGTGATAGTGCATTCGACTCTACGTGACGTTGACTTGATCGATTATGATTTGTGATCGTTACAAAAAGTAAGTGAGGAAACTTCTGTGGCTTCTTGTGTTGCGTTACGAGATTATTTTGATGCGAGTTTAAGACGAGATTTGAACAGGAATATTTCTATATTCGGTTGTATTGGACACGATGCGCGCCAAGTTATTTGATTTATCTGGAACTCTCAAAGTTAGCGCTATTGATTACATAGAAGAGATAATATGTTGGCTCATGAAAATTGAGTTAATTAAATTATGAATCCTTGAACGAGCACGCTGATACGTATTAAGCATGTGTGTGTTAAAAATGTAAGACAAATTGTACGTGCGCAATATGTGTAAGAATATGTGATGTATGTTATGTCATTTATAGTAATAAGTATTTTTTCTGTATGCACAATGGCCGGCAATAATCACACGTATAATGTGACGTATGCAAATTGTCGTAGCATTGTGAACGACGCAGATTCGTCGATGAAAATGGATGTGGACAAAGATGTCATCGAAATAGAGCTTCGTATGAGACTACGAGAAGTCAATGAAGAGAACATGCTCTTCCGCGATGAGCTCGAACGGCACGAAACGACGATAGAGAATCTCAAATTACAGTGCAACATTAGCGAGAAGCAATTGTATGTATACTTCACTTGGTACCAGAATTTACATTGTTTGCGAGTAGGAATTTTGTCTTCAATCATTTTTCTTTACGTTAATTGTGCGATTTATCGATCCAGAGATCGTTACATTGAGAAATGCCAACAATTGGAAAAGGAGAATGATGAGCAGAGGGACAGATTAAATGAAACGATAAAAAACGAGAAGGCTTTAACTTTGGCCCTCCGAAAATCCACGAAGGATTATAAGGATGTATTAAAACAATTGGAAGCTGTGGAAATTGAGGTATAATTGATAATTGTGATTTTTATTGCTTTATAAGATTTAGTTATCAAATTTATTTATCGTTACTTGCTCGCATAGATGTATATATTCGTATTTATGGTCACAACATATTTTACATTCAATTTTTTCATAATAATAAATAATAATTGATAATTCATGTTACTACAAAATAATAATTAATATTTGGATAAACTCATAATATTCAATTGTGAGAAATTTTTTATGTTGAATTTTTTAACTTTTCATTTGATGTACAAATAAATAAGGTGCAAGCTATACCGTCTTTAAAAGATAAAGTGGAGAAGATCAACAAGGAGAAAATAAATTGCTTAAGGCAAATCGCCAAACTCCAAGAAGAGTTCGACGAGAGAGAGGACGAGTGCAAGCAATTGAAAGCCACAGTAGCCGAGCTGAAAGATGCGAGTAACAGTTTGAAGGAAATTTACGAATTTACTATTCGTGTAAGTTTTAACTACGTAAAATGCAATTATAAATTATGATATTGTAACGAGAAAACCACGCACTGCAGAATTTACGCGAGAAGAATCGTCAACTCGTGGACGAAAATACGGAACTGCAATCGCTGTCGATTCTTAATGGAGAAAGGGTAAATTATTAAACAATGATAAAATATCGATATGAAATGGCTTTTCGCTCGATAATTATAATCGGATATACATTATGCAGCAGTCGATATCGTCGATCCCAGACATAGATGAATGCTGTACACATAGCACACCTTATAAATCAGAGAAAGTGGCGCGGCAAGATTCATTGTATGCAGAATTGAAAGCTTCGGTAAGCGGAAACGTTTATTAAACGTTCCCTTTCTTATTACGTGTTTCCTCAATACACGATAAAATTAATTGTGTCAATATTATTATTCGATCAAATATAGTGCGACAGATTTAATGAACTTTTCTAATTTAATGAATGTCTTTCAACGAACGCTATATTTTACGTCATCATTTCACGTATTTATTATATCACGCTCGTGTTTATATATTCCAGGGCTTTAATGCAGCTGAATGCAGCAGAAACAAATCGTGCAGATTGGAACTTGAAGGAGAACTGGAGCAATATGACGCTGCGATTTCTGCGATATCAGAACAGCTAGAGAAGTTATTAATCTTAATCTTATTTCTTCATACGGTCTACGATCAAATCTCATTCACGTATTATCTCTGATTTACTTTTAGAGTTATAGAAGCTTTCGTTGCCGTGCGAGGTTCTCTTAATAACATATCCCAGTTGAATCCTCAGGATACAAATGTTAAAATGCGCAATATTGAGGCATTGGAACATAAAGTAGCTTTTCTGCTGGATATGGTTAGTCGCTGAATGGTATAAGGTCTTTGTATTGAGATTTCTTTTATTGCGAGTATTGTCAAATGTTGACAAGGCATGTTCGCGGTCATCTACATGCTTGTCATATTTGCCGTGTTAGTGTGTCACCGTTATCAATGACCGTGTTAAAGGTTTATTTTCATGACAAAACTATATACACATACTCGTCGATTCCACGTTCATGGTCTTTCTTTCTTTTCGCTTTCCTTCTGTTCTGTCATGTGCCTCGTTGATTCTCTTGTCTCTTATCTGGATTTAAGCAAATCGCAATTTTTTCACAGGCGACTGAAGAGACAACGAGGAAGAGTACCGAGGATGCGAGCACGCAACTTCAAATCGACTCGGCGAGCGTGATCGAGGATTTACACCAATTCGGTATTACAAGTTTCCACGACGTAGTGACACGCACGTAAGTGATACTTTTATATCTCGCGGAATGGCGCGAATACTTGCGTGTCTATACGTGAAGCTATGCTCATTGGCGCGTTGTGTAAACGGAGTTGAAGACGTGATTGTTAATTAATATCCGGAAGAAAGATATGCGAGCTTGTTAAAACAAATAATCTTCTTCTGTTTTCCTTTTTGGCATGCAGGACTGCATATAAATCGAGTTTTCGGATCTTTTACGAGAGTCATTAGCAGTAATTGAGCGCGATACACGTTATATAAACGAAGAAATATCATCTCGATTTCTGCAGTTAATAACCATTCGACTCGAATATCTGGATCAGGGTCGCGTAGCGGGTGGATTCTCAGGGTTTCCCATAAAAATAGCAGTATCACGACCTGTATTTGTCGCCGAATATATGGCAACGCCTTCGAATGACTCTAGGCAAAAATAACCGAGCTGCTCCGGGCAGATCTCGCCTTAAATCATGATTTCCGATCTCCAACATGCGCTAACGAAAATGCTCATCCGTCAACTTAATTTGCTGGAAGAATTTGTCAGTTTTCTTTCTTTCGCAATTTAAGCATAACATTTAAACCTCTAAAGATTTTTTGATTGGAATCGAAACATCTTTTTCGTTTAAAATATGAAGCTCAAAAAAAGTATCAAAACGAGTGTAAAACTTTTAAACGCAATTTTTAAATAATAGCACGAGTTTATTATAAATTATAATTTTACATTATGCATGAGAAAGACGCATCTATCAAAAATGGACGTGTAGATAGAATAATGTTTTTGATATTTAAAACTATTTTTCAATCTTTTCAGTCAAGCTAACGGGAATGTAAATTAAGCAGGAATGTAAACGCGACATTTCCAAGATAAATACATTGTTATGTATTTTTTATGAGCTATTGCTTATGCACGATCACCATCGACATTTCTTAAGAAATGTATCCTACGGGTCATCTAGTATGACTTATGTGCCGTGTGAAGAGACGGTGGCATTAGGGGAACCTTGATTCACCGGGCGGATGCAATCAGTTCGTTCCAGACCTTCTCGCGGCGCGTATCGATACTTTGGAAGTTAGTGCAACCTTCCAAAATAATATTTCCCGTGATCCGTCCCTTTAAAAAAAAATGAGAAATAATTTCTATTAAAAGAATAGCCATAAGATGTGAAATTAATGAATGATCTATTGGAATTGATCAATGATGTTGATTTAGTTTCATTGTCCTGAAGTAAATTTGCGAGAGAGAAATTTTCGACTACGCGAAATGAAGATAATTGAGGGAAATAATTGAAAGTTTCATCTAATGATAAGACGCAAATGTAAGTAGCATTGATGTAACGTTGATTTCAACTGCGCATAGCAAGGACAGTTTGATCTGTCGCTTTAATGGCGTGATCACCGCGTTCAATCAATGCGTACACGCGACGGTTTTAATTAGCCGTCGCGGTAATCTGCACGAATTGTTTATGTCATCGAAATTGACCTCATTTGTGCAGGCATATATGTGAAGGAATCGTCGTGGTTGATAGAATATGAGAAGCCGAACAAGAGATTATTTTACACGCCGTCTGTATATATGAAAACCTTTTGGTTGTTATTCATTAATTATTACATCGACGATATCTTTTCCCGATTATATAAGCAAACTAGAGAAAAAACATACTTCTTTCTGCATGTTCCCATCTCGAATTTCCATACGATTCGCTTCTACGTTCCTCAAGGTTAAAATTTTAACGAACACGCATTGCGCAAGAATCTGCGTTTTTTAAAATCATTGACTTTTATTGAAATTGCTTATTTATCGCCAGTTTATCACATGGGAAATCACTGATGTGTTTAAATTATAAAAATGCAATTTCGTAAAAATTAATTAAAATATAATTAATTGAATGTTGAATTATTCAGGATATTAACGATGCAAGATGTAACTAGCTGTCATATTTTTCCTCTCAATTTTATTATTAATCATTATTCTAGCCAACCATATTCAAACGCAGATCTGCGGCCAATAATCTCTCAGTGCGTGACAGATAATAAAGAAAATGGTGATCCGTTTTTGAGAGTTATAAAAGCATTCACAAATACTCATATCATTGATCCGATTGTTGAAGAATTAAACGAGATCATCGAGGGTACCCTTAACTCGCTTACCAGTCGCAAGGACCGTTCACACGAAAATTCAAGGTCGAGTTGCGTAAAATTATATATAATAAACTATATAATATTTCTGTATATTGATACAGTACTATATTGATATTTCCAGAGTTCTTATTGAATTTGTTTTTTTCATACAAGATTTTATTTATATATTTATCAAATATTTATTTATAAAATATGAAAAAGAACATAACGGTATATATAACTATATAAGAGATAATTAAACGTTTTTTAAGTAAAACAAAGTTTTTTGATTAATAGCTAGATTACCATCATGATTGAAATGATTATCTTGTTAATAGGCCTCGCTCGATACATACATTGCCATCCAGTTCGCAAATTCTACAGCCATTTTCGTTGAGCGCGGAAAACCAGAGTTTAAGGACGAATTCTCCTGACTCTTTTCTGGCACAAGGTGATAGTTCGAAACAGATAATCTGTGACAAAAAATCCGTTACGAAATCAAGCGACGTTCCGGATCAAGAAAAATTAGTTCATCCCGAAGAAAATTCACGCGAGATGCCGAAAGCTTCAAACATCTTGCAAATGGATTCGAAAACATTCCAGATCGCATCGAACGACAATAAGAGCTATCAAGTACCAGAAATGAGCAATGCGAGCAACCTGATAAATCCCCGTAGAAAGATCTCGGTCTATTGTCGATCGTTCGATGTAGTGGCGGTAGAAGATTCGTGCGAGGATCAAAAATCTAATCTACTCACGGTGAGACAATCCACGAGTAATTTTGCAGTACAAACTGACGAGAAGATTGACCAGACTGCCGTGAATAAAAATGACTCGTTGAACTATCAGTTCAATCATACTTACCGCAGTACAAAGAATGATAGCGATTCCTCGAACGGTTCCTCGCCGCAGAAACACTCTCATGATAGCTTATTGGAAGATGAATCATTAATCGAACAAGAGGTACCTAGAAAAGTTCACTTGGCGCCTACGCGTTTGAAACTTTCACAAGAAGTTAAAAATGAGTTAGATAGAACCGTAGACTGTGCTTTTTCCGCTGTTGGACGCGAAAAAATCGATGATGCTTCTGTGCAGTTATCTTCGATGTCCATAGATAACTACGATATGCTGGATAGTGTATTTGGGACTGAATCGCATTCAGCAAATAAAGATCGCGCCCAGGAACAATCAATACCACTTCACTTAATTCCGCACGATCAATCAGGTAATTTGGATTTAATAATGTTTTTATCTGACAGTAGAACGATCTGAATTAAATCAAAGAAGAATGTATACGCTTATTAATCAATAATAAATATATAGCCGGTATTGCGCGTATCAAGTTGCATGTATCATATTGATAATATATTTTTATTAGTCTTACGTATATATAATTTCTTTTCACTTTTTAATTTAAATCAAAACGCCTCTATGTTTTCTATGAAAAGAAGTTCAAACCAAAATTATTTCACAAAAATCTCATCAACAATATGTAGATCGATGCTACACAAAATCTATAAGAAAGATTCTGTATGAGTCAAGCGCTTATATTTATCTTGAAAGGAAACATCACGGAAAAGATTTCTCTCGAGTCACTCCTTTTTCTTAATTCGACGATTCAACTTTCTTTCGCAGATTCAGCGAAATTCACGGATTCAGAGAGTCCCCACTCTCAAGCGAACGTGCTGAAAACCGGCAGCGAAAATCAGCCGCGAGTCGAGAGATCAGTCGACAACCAAATGTTGAACCGCGAGGATAGTTGGATTGATTCGAAGAACGAGTGTCAGACGGCAACGGTAGCATCCGGTGATCAATGCATCGGCGAGAAATCCGCAAATGAGACCGATAAAGTTGCCGTGTCTACGTTATCGGGAGATTCGGCCTTTATGAGGGTGATACCGTACAAGAATGTAGTACAAAACGACAAGAGGGATGTGAAGCAAAAGAAACGGCAGGTTAGTAACATGTTGAAACGATTAATTTATGCGAATAGAACGGGGAATTTCATTTTTAATCACGATTAAGAGCTGAATGCCGTATTTTTCTGGGAAAATCCGTACATAGAACGATGGAAAGTCTGAGGAGCAATTTAATTTGTACCATTGGATTGAATTGAATTGAATGAAATAGCGCGTTTGGCACGTGTGGCACCGACAAGTGTTCAATCGCAGTCGCATGGAAGCAATTGAATTGATGTATTGAGCTCTATAGAAACGCTATCTTAACGCGGATGTCTGGAACAATCATAATTAATCTAGCCATACAAGATCCTTAGTATCGATCATTATTGCTGCATTATAAGAAAGTATACTATTGGTGATCAGTGATAAATTTCCGATAAATTGATGTTAATTATTTATCGATATTAATCATCTGTAAATTGTCATGATTATCTTTCGAACATACGATTTATTAGTCTGCTGTAGTTGTTCATTATCGTTAAATGATGTCCATAAACTACAATGAGCAGTTGACGAGTAAGAAACCACAATTTTTATAGCAGATATATTTTTACTTAGAGCACACATTGTCATAAGCTTGCGAAGAAAAGAACTGTACATCTTATATAACTTGCTCATAAAATGAAAATATCTTTCTTTTTTCTTTGTATTTGTCAGTTTATGCATACTGAACGCGAATAGTAGAACTACAATATGCATCATCGCTGCTTAAAATAGCTAAGAAAAACTCATATTCATTTTTTCTTTTACATGAATATATCCTTAATGTTTGCATGTTCATTTTAGTTTACTTTTAAATGATATGCTAATTAATTTATCGCCAACTGTATTTTGCTCTTGCATTTACCGTGATTTATTAAAATCTCACCAATAAATCCTTCCGTCATAAACATATAATTGGACTACCGTATTTACTATGGAAATATCTTGGAAGACTTCATAGTGATCATTTACATTTAATCGTATATATGTTTGTGTTGCCTGTCAATTGCATAAATATTTTATAGCATTGATATATTTTATCATTTTTTGTATGAACAATCGCTTAGGATCGCATCTTTTATTTATAGACTCATTTATGTTAATTTTTGCCGGTAGTTACAGTATGCATGCCTACTATGAAAAAATTCCAGCGTCAAGGTTGCTGGCGAGTTTCTACCTTATACGTCCCTCTGCAACGATTTTCACGTCCTGATCACGCGGCTGACTAAAGCTTCGTAACTTTTCATTAACGCTCGTCCGTCCTTTTTTTTTTTCATATTCCTACTTTTTCTCATGAGTAAATGTAACGAAATTACACCTACATATTTTTACATATTTTTAACTTAACTTTGTCTTATACAAATTATGGCATATAACACATACCAAGTAATGATTTTTCTCTTATCCGTTCCATTATTAGAAAAAAATTTAATAATACAAAATCATTTGCATCTATATTAATGAATTGTATCATGAATTGTATCACCTTATGATTTAAGCGCACAATCAAGCCACACATACACGCAAAATGCATCGTCAGCGCGATGAGATTTCCGCGCACTTTTTACAACCTAGAGATCACTATGCGCTTCTAGCGTGCGGCAGCATACGGCAATTCGAATACCGCGAAGTTATAAATATTATATCGAAGTGCGGCAGCGTCAAACGCACATGCCCCTTTTACATCCGGCGGTCTATCTCGTTTGATATGAGAAATAATATTTGCCTTATGCGCCGCGTAAACGCTCGACAGATATTAGCGGAAAAGCGAAGAGAGAAAACCGCCAAAATTTTCTTGCTATGTCCATCATTCTTTTCTCATATTTGTTGATGTCTTCATAAATGATAGTTAATCATTCATCAAGCAAACGTGTGATAATCTTCCTTCATCGAGTCACGTGAAAGAATCTCGTGCCTTCTGTTTGAGATTGTAATTATTGATTTTGAATTTTTCAAGACATGATTATGCCGCAATGTGTTGTGGCACGTGTAGCTTTTACATATTCTCACTCTTCCCTAATAATATTTATCCAAACATGATAAGGTCTGTGCAAGAACGAAGGTCATATTACCACTGGAAGTGCAATCTGTGCCAAGTTAATTATTCTTATCGTTACTAATTTCCTTAATCGTGCATATGCAATTGTTAATTAGTCAACAACTAAGGCATACAAGCTCTTTTCTTTCATTATATTGATGAGAATAGTTATGAATTCTTATGAATTCTTTTATCATAAACTTTTATCAGTTTTGATAATCGCCAAACACAAATCATTCATAAATGTCGCTTCTCTTTTATCAGTATTGTAAAAACAATGTTGTTCTATTTGTCATTACAGCGGCTTTTAATTGCCAGGAGGTCGTTTTCGGAGGGTGAGAATAAGCGCCGAGCAGAATGTCATTGCAGACAGAACAGCAATATTCAAGATACAATCCCGATTCAACAAGAGGACCAACTCAGAATCTTCCCAAGTCTTACAGATATTCGTCTGCAGGAATCCGGAATAGCCAACTTGTCGGACACGGAATTGAGCAATAAGTGAATAAAAATCGCTTCAACATTTACATGATTTTAAATGAATTTTAAATCTTGAAATAATATTAATATAATTTTATTTTCAGAGAGAATCTAAACGAATTTGAACTGCAGGTAATTAAACATTTTAAATTCTTCAAATTTAAGAATTACGATGCGTGGATACGTTGTATTGGATTATTCCATACTCTATTCTCATTATAGAAAAGGTACATAGCGTTTTCGCTGTGCCTCTGTACAGATAGGGTGACTTTACCACGAAGAGTGGCGATGTCACTTCGGCAACGCGACCAATCGGAAAAAAATCTTTCCAATGAAGTACAAAAGATGCAACAAGATATTCAGGCAAGCGAATATAAAAATATCTTGTCGTTTATAAATTTACTTTCGAAAGAATATAAAGTTGAGAGCGCTAAGATTGTCCGCGAAATTGTACTTGGTAGCCTAGTTCTCGCCAGGGTTCGTTGAAAGGATTGAATTTTGCGTAACACCAGGATCTTGCACCACTATGCACGGACAGGGAATCCGTGGAAAGGGTGGAGCGAGTCAGGCATCAGTTGGACATGATTGCGCGATGTGCGCACAGAGTATCTTGTGCAGCCGAGACTCTGGGTGCTGTACATCAGGAGCTTAGAGTCTCCCGAGCTATTCTTCTGGCTGACAGATACCTCCAGGTGTTGCAGTCTCGTTGCGAGAAGTTGGCTTTGAATATCAGTGAAACTAAGTGAGGGTCAGGTTTATTACTTTCTCTTATTCGTAATGCGACTAATTCATTTTGACAAATTTGATGTTGCTTTTAAATTATAAGTTGCTTGCAGTCTCGTTGTCTGTTGTGAGAACAATATTAGAAACTCGTTTTCTCCAGCTTAAGGGTTAGTGATAATTCACTTTCCAATAATTCCGTTAATGGTTAATGATAATTTGAGATAGATACTTCTTGTGAAACTATTTTAACAATCAGATCTAACTTTCTTCTGCTGTTTTCGAAACAATATGATAATATTAGTGACAGTGCACACTCGTTTCCAGACGGATTCTGATAGAGAACAACATAGTGATAGAGGAAAACTCGGCCGAACTGGGCGATGATCTACCTCGGATTAGATACAGAAGCGGTACTCCCGTCAATAATCGTATAATGGTTCGGAAACATTAAAAGATTCTTGTATCCACCGCTTTTTTGCTGCTGTTTCGTTATTGCACATTAGAACTCTCTTATATTCCACTTCATTTTTCTGTCGATGTTTGTATAACACGTTTGTATTCACAGAAATTTTTTCACATTCACAGCTTGCACACTCATTTTCGTTTCGAAATTTTTCCACTCGTTTAATCAGGTCGTTTCTTTGTCAATATTTTTTTAGATGGCTAGGAGACGAGCTAGTATAGCTACAATGTCTCGACCGATGGGCGCACAGGATGTGATAAAGGCAATTAATCTTGATGTTTTATTGTTTAATTTTGAATTCTTGCTTCCACGGCTTGGCACATTAGCACGATATTTTATACTTTTGTGCTATTAACACACGTGTGATATACGGCTTATTTATGGCTACTCATTGTTGGCTATTACATTGGTTATTATAGGCTTATCATGGCTGTTTTCATTTTTTTCTTTACGTTATTTATATTTTTATGGCGATGTATTTGATACAGGATACCGTGAGACAACGAAATTCCGTTTCTGGACGTATGACTCTTAGAAGACCGTCGCTTAATTCCGAATCTCCGAAATGGGAAGTCGAAAAGTTAAATCGTACCGAGTTCGTAACATATTTATTTATTCAAATAATTTATTCAAATTTAAATATTTTAAATTTTTAATATGACAAATATCTATATTGGATATTTCTCTATATTGAAGCAGCAGTTCCAATAGCATCAGTGAATTACGAGGTATCTTTGAGCAGGCTGAATCTCGGCGCAATTCAACAGAAGAAAATAACAATATGTTACGACTGAACCACTGCAACAGCAAAAGTATAACAAACTGTACTGTAGTCGATGAAATTTGGCAAAGTGAAAAGCAGGAAACTTCTTCCAAACAGCTCGCAGTCGATGAAAACGTTGATCCAGACTATAACAGACTATCGTAATGATCTTTGATTCTTTTTTTATCATATCTTGATTAATATTACTTTTCAATATGATATTTTCTTTTTTTAGCGTTGGATCATCACAAGTCTTCCGCTTGAAAGATATATCGTGGCGTATGATGCTATGGAGTATCTTGATTTTTTTCCTTGGCTTTTTCGTGAAACAAACAATGACCAACGTATGCAATGGCTCGTTGAATGGATGGTCAATCGAAGAGATTCTTAGCAGATATATCCGAAGGAACGCGGCACCTCATCCAATGTGAAATCGTAACACTACACGCGATTTATATGTTCCGATTAGCTGTATTGATATAAAATAAGTAATAAAGCTAAGTGTACACTTTGTAACATGTCGACGATGAAAAGGCTGAATAAACCAGTGGTCGCAGAGTGCGTTCATTTTCGAACAAATTCGCACTATCAATATTGCGATTACATTTAAAAATTTTTATTTAAGATGTTAACTTGTATCTGCGTTAAAAAAAAAATAGTGCAACAAATTAGTATCTATGTATCTATCAAAAAATTTTAATGAAATATTTAAATTATAAAAGTTGTTTTTTTTTAGAATTCTTGAAAATATGTTTTTCGTAAAATTCTTTATATTAATAAAGAAGATATGAAGAAATTAAACATGTAACTATATGTAAACCTTGATGTATTTTTTACTCCTTTGGAGTTTTTCATTCGATTTCTCTGATAGTATTTCATGCACTACTGATGGTCAAAGACTGCTGAAACGTGTACGGTCAAAGACCTACAGTAGATTGCTTAAATGCCTTCAGTTAAATGTTACTTACATGCAAATCTAGAACGGCAGAAGGCGCCACGTTGAGCGCAGAAGAAGCCACCGTTGAAACGTTTGTTAATCATCACTTTTGTACATTATATTGACAATAATGATAAATGTTGATAATGATAGATAAGCAGAGGAAATATACTGATTGTGATTTGTGATAAACACAATCCTCAAGTGATGTTACATTCATGAAAATTATTAAAATCTTTGCTGATTTAAAGGTAGAAATCAAATTCTTTCTGAAGTTATCTGTATTTATGATATATATCTTGATATATATCTATATGTGTTACGTTGTATATTTATATTTATTTATATATGTATATATATTACTTAACATATACTTTTAAAAATTGTTTTAAAAATATTCAGTTGTTCTTTGTACCATACATATCACATCAATTATCTTATGATAGTACTAATTTTTATTATAACTTTTTATAAAAAGTTAATTTGATAAGAATCATAACAAAGAAATTATATAAAAATTATATGGTACAAAAAATTTTTATAATATCTTAAAGATTAAAAAGATTAATGTAGCTTAAAATATAGTAATATAAAATTTATTGTTGTTTCAGGAACAATTGTATATATCTAGAAAGTATTGTACAATGTTTCGACAAGTTTTTGTTGGTCCCTTGATTCATACTGATGAAAATGAAAAATTGATTGCCAAAGAATGTATTGCTGTATTTGTTGAAGATGGCAAAGTATTTAATATATCTCATATTTTTCTACTATTTTTGTTTTATTAACAATTTTAAAATAAATTTAGAATTTTTAATAAATTTTAAAAATTCATAATATCTTGTTTCATGCAATTTCCAGATTATCGATATCACAGATAATTTACCGAAGAATCATATCATTGAATCCGAATTAAAAAATGTTTTCAAGAATTTTCAACCAAATAATATTACTATCTTGAACAATGGAAAATTTATGATACCTGGATTCATTGATTGCCACACCCACGCGGTTCAATTCCCGAATCTCGGAGTTGGTTACGATAAATATCTTTTGGATTGGTTGGAAAGCTATACATTCCCATTGGAAAAGAAATATGCCGATGTAAAATTTGCAGAACAAGCATATGACTCAGTAGTGGTATGAAAAATAATTGATCAAGAAATAGTTCCAGCATAGATATAATAAACATATTATAATTATGCAGAATAATATTCTTATTATTTTTCATTGAATATTATTGCAGAAACGTACTATAGAAAGTGGTACAACAACAGCATGTTACTTCGCATCTTTGTATAGCGAGACGTCTACGATTCTTGCAGAGAAAGCTGCAGAGCTAGGACAACGTGCTTTCGTTGGTAAAGTGAATATGAACATTCCACGTGATGACGGTTATTGGGAGAGTACTGAGAAATCCATTAAGGACACCATAACATTTATAGAATCTATCGAACGAATAGGAGTAAATACAAACTTTATAATTTGTTTGTGTGTATAATGAGATAACAGTTTTTTAGTTATAGTAATAAAAATTATCATTAACTATTATCACAAACAAAAAGAAAGATAATTTTATATTATTCAAAACTTTCGGTAGAATCCACTTGTAAAACCAATTATTACACCAAGATTTGCATTGAGTTGTACCATGGAACTAATGCAAGAGTTGGCAAAGATCGCTGAAACAAAAGATTTGCATATACAGGTATCTAGGAATTATTTATTACATAGATATCAACAATGCATCTGTTTTAATACAAATTTCTTTACATTTTCTATAGAGTCACGTCTCTGAGAATAAAGCCGAAATAACAGCAGTAAGAAAATGTTTCCAAGAACAGCCTTCATATACAGCCGTTTACAAGACTGCTGGTCTTCTTACAAATAAAGTATAATAGAATTTTTCAATTAATTAAATGATAGATTATAATAATTGAACCTTTTCATATATGAAAATATACTATTATCTCAATAAACTTATCTTAAATTATATAATATATTTGTTCTTTCTACAGACATTATTAGCACATGGTGTTCATCTCGAAGATAGTGAACTTGCAATTCTTAAAGAACGAGGAACAGCTATAATTCATTGTCCATCCTCAAATACATATCTGAGAAGCGGTCTCTGTGATGTGCAAAGGCTGAGAGCTAACAATATCAAAGTCGGTCTTGGAACAGGTATTATAATAATTTTCTTGCCAAAATTTAATATTATTAATTAGATATCTGTATAATGATATTTATGTAATAAGTAATTGATACAATATTTATGCTAATAATAAATGTGCTTCATTAGACGTTTCAGGTGGAACAAGCTATAATATGCTAGATGCAATGAGGTCGGCTTTACAAGTATCAAATTGTTTATCTATGATAAAAGATGATTATACACCACTTAATTATGAAAATGTTTTCCATATGGCGACGTTAGGAAGTGCCAAAGGTAAATGATACTGTTTATAAGACATCAATGCTTCATGTACCAATACATTAAGAGATTTTCTTTTGTAATTATATATCTATTGATATATTGTTCAGCGCTCTCAATTGACGACAAAGTCGGTAATCTAATGCCAGGCAAGGAATTTGATGCTCTTATCATAGATTTGAACGCATCTAGCACTTTTGTGAATAATTCCAAAGAGGATAAAGGTATTCAAGGAACACTTCAAGAAAAGCTTCAAAGATTTATATATTCCGGTGATGATCGTAATATAATATCAGTATATGTTAAAGGTAGAAATATTAAATGATAAATTCTTAAATAAATTAAACAAAAAGATTCTTAATTTTGTGCATAATAAATAAATTCATAAATCATAATCTGTAAGAAAGATGCTGTCAAAATAAATCAACTATAATTCCTTATTTCCCTCTAAATGAACAAATCGACAAGATAACGAATCTACACTAACGGAATTTAATTTAAAGATGTGCAACGCGCTATTTTTTGAAGCGCCGGATGTGACATCATACGAGCCGGGACACCGTGGAAATAGCACATGATGCCATTTTGAAATCGAATAGCTCGAATGAGATAGCTTGCAAATCCTTCTTTCGTAAGTTACACGCAAGGAATAACTGACGTGAGTCTTTCGATAATTTCTTCGACAATTTTCTTTCATATATATCACAGTAATGAAACAATTATGTCATTTTTTATTCAGTTATATAAAATATTAAAACTAAGCAATAATATATACATTTTTATTAAGTTTTAAAGTTTCGTTAAATATCACGTGTTGGTGATTTCCTATTAGGTTAATCATGTCGGTTTAGCGTTTTAGATATACTTCACTATTAAATATAACAAATATTACCAATCATTGTCGCTTTAATTTTCGTAAATAATGTCTATGTACTTATGTAATTAATAATAATTAAAATTTTACATGTTTAATATCATAATACATATTAAATATATTGAATCGATATTTCCAAAAAATCTTTTTTAAATAAAAATATATCTAAAATTTTATATTTAAAAATATTTTTAGATAATTATATATGTATAATTGAAGTACTAAATTTAGACAGATTTGCACAGGATATATATTTTTAATAATTAAATATATATGCATAACGTATTTTATTCAATTATTCAGAATGGCGGACGCTGCTCCAGCCACTCGTGGTGGTTTTCGCGGAGGTTTTGGCTCTCGAGGTGCGGGAGGTGATCGTGGAGGTTTGAGAGGTCGAGGTCGCGGTGGCAGAGGCAGAGGACGTGGTCGTGGACGTGGCAAGGAAGATAGCAAGGAATGGATGCCCGTCACCAAGCTAGGTCGTTTGGTCAGGGATGGAAAAATCCAATCCCTTGAACACATCTACTTGTTCTCCTTACCTATCAAGGAGTATGAAATCATCGATAAATTCCTTGGACCGGATCTAAAAGATGAGGTTCTGAAAATCATGCCTGTACAGAAGCAAACTAGAGCCGGTCAACGTACGCGTTTCAAGGTAAAGTCCTTTTTAGTGTCAGTAACTAAAATTGTAAACAATATATCATTTAAAGTATTTAATATATAATAATCTAATAATGAAAATAATGCTATAAAAGAATCAAAATAAATAATAAGTATATTAAAAATGAAATGAATAGGCTTTTGTCGCCATTGGAGACAGCAATGGCCATATTGGATTGGGAGTAAAATGCTCCAAGGAAGTAGCTACTGCGATTCGTGGTGCTATCATCTTGGCCAAGCTTTCCGTTGTACCAGTTCGACGTGGTTACTGGGGTAATAAAATCGGCAAGCCACACACTGTGCCATGCAAGGTAACAGGCAAGTGCGGTTCCGTGCAGGTGCGTCTGATACCAGCACCGAGAGGTACTGGCATCGTATCTGCCCCAGTACCTAAGAAACTACTTCAAATGGCCGGTATCGAAGATTGCTACACATCAGCCAGAGGTTCTACCTGTACACTTGGCAATTTCGCCAAAGCAACCTATGCTGCGATCGCGAAGACCTACGCATATTTGACACCCGACTTATGGAAAGAACAGGCCCTGGCCAAGGCACCATACCAGGAATTTGCCGATTTTCTGTCTAAAACCCACAAGGGAGGTGTCAGAGCCAATGAAATGGTTTAAATAAATACTAAACTCCTATTGGAGTTTTTTATGAAAATCATTATTTTTATTATCTTCCCACCATTATTCCATTTCCTGGGATATATATCGCTATATATTATTAAATAATTCATTTATTTGACTTTATGGGGAATAGAGAAATGATCCAGAAATAAAAGTAATTGCCTGGCAATTGAAATACCTGACTTAGATCTCCGGCATTCTAAAACCTCTCCTCGACTATAATGATTCAAAACATATTCATTCTCTCTTCTACCACGTAAATCGTATTGGGATATTGTATCCGATTGAATATAAGCTAGTATAACTGAAGATGAGGAAAATAACGTCTTGAATGTCCTCGAAACTAACAGGAATCTACGATGACTGTAAAAGAAAAACTCGTTCTCAAGAATAATTACGTGTTTATAAACTTTATTCTGCCACTTTATTTAGATATGCAGAAGGATATGATTTATATTGTGCATAGACATATGAACGCTTGCTACATTGAGCGTATAGAATTATAAAATGAGTTTATTTACTTTCTTAAATTCATCGAAGAAGTTAATACATCTATGTAAATAATTAATAATTATACGGAAATATTTAAATATAATTTATTTGTACATCTTATAAATCTATAAAAAATCTATAAACCTAGATAACGATCTAATAATAGTATTACGTAGAGGTATCCATAGAGGTATCTTTTGCTTTAAATTTCTCATATGCTTCCTCGAATCTTTCAATCGTGATATCGCATATTTTTTCTAAATCCTCAAGGCCTCGTCTTAATACTTCAATCGCATCTTCGCCAGTTGTTTGAATACGTAGGTTTATCATTTTCTCTGCCGGATGGGGCACCGTATAACCACATACTTGTACATTAGGACTGCAAGAAAATAGCATGCTTTGTATTAAAATGTGAAACTTCTTATCGATTATTCTTAAGTTAATTATTTGCAATTCTATTATACGTGAGAAATCGTAAGGATTCGTAAGGAATACATACTAATCGCGTATCACGTTGGTCAACGCATTTCCCAAAGTATGTCCTTCGTCCATGAAGACGAAAGTTCCGATGTTATTTCCATGCTGTCCTGGAGGCAACTGCAATTATATTATTAACAATTACAATAATAACGAATATTCTGTTTAATATTCTTAATTAATGTTACGAATTAATGTTACCTTATACAAACGACTCATTGTAACTTTTGTATATATATATATATGAATACACAACTCGTTTTTAACCTATATCTGTCCGTACACACACGATGCATACACGATTCTCAATGCTTGTACAATGCTTGTCAAGCTTGGATACTGTCTCTCTTTGTTGACCACACTGTACATTATCGATCTCTCTAGTCCCTCTAGTCACGTTAGACTTTTTAACAGGTTCGTATCTAGATGAGATAAAAAAAGGTTCATTCTTGGATACATAGAAAATCTTTTTCTTTCTTATTATTTATTCTTATTACTTATATCAATGATTTATGAATAATACATAATTATTCTATTTTCTTTTTATTGTAACAGAAGAAACAGGATGAAAATTAAACAATGAAATGACTATATGTTTTTATTTACTGCTGAGCAATTTTATTGGTGGAAAAGGCAACACGAAATATTTCGGAACAACTAATAATTTCCTACTGTGTTCTCTTGCTCCTTTATTATATTTTTTTGTAATAGTCACAATAATCACATAAATTATTTTAATGTGTAAAATAAAACAAAATTTTTGAGAAAGAAATTAAAATTGAAGTCGTTACAATGGTCTGATTTCAAAATACATGATAGAGTTCTGAGACGCTTTTAAGGTAACAATAAATAATAAACTGAAACATAAATTTTTCTAAAATATCTCTGTTTTGATTTCAATATCGCGTATATGTGCAATATGATATAAGTGCGCTAAAAATACAATGAGGGTAAAGATCATATTGTATAAGAAATTTATCTATATTTATTTGCACGACATACTTCGGTATTGTTGCATGAGAAGAGTATAAATGCAGTGGTAGTAGGCGATTTACAAACGAAGGGATACCGGTGAGATATCGCGCAGCATGACAATTCCAAGATTACTTTACTTTTATGCACAAGGCTTGTACAGATACAGATTAGTCTCATTTCCTCAACAAAATATACAAACGAGAAATTAAACAGCTGATAACTCCTTATTAATTAGTAGTATATAGAGATACACTCGTGCTTTTTCTTTCTTTTTTAAATATAGAGGATCAGCCAAAGAAACAAGATTAAAACAATACATTTGAAAGTATATACCATTTAGTTATCCCATTTACATTATACATCGTATATATCCATTCGTATTCTCAGGAAATGCTTCTAAGATCTCGGGCACGAACCCATTTAAACGGCAAACAATTGCGATTGTACATGTACTTAATGCAATGTCCATCAGTACTCTTGAGTACACGTTGGTGATAGTCTTTTCTATAACATATAAGCTTCCTATGTATAGTGAAGTAAACTTTGTTAACGCAAAACTTCAATGTAACAGATTAAGCGTTTGGAAACGCTACATTAGTAGATGGTGTTCTACTTTGCTTAAGCTATAAACGGTTAACGGAGAGAAAGCATATACACACATAACACACACACACATATACATAAAAGCATATGCGTTTATGCATATATATATATATACATATATGTGTGTGTGTATATATATATGAATACAATAAAGTATACGCTTAAATTATTGCAGCTTCAACATAGCCCCAAAAATCGACTGAGAGAAACGAGACCGCCGAACAGCAGCTTGCGCAATTAACATCTCGATTTTTTTCAAAGCTTACTCAATATTTTGATTAAAATATAAGATTATGCTCCCAAAAAAAGTTAGAAGGATATTACAGGTTCACCTTAATGCGATAACATGCGTTTCTTTCTCTCGTTCTCTTCCTTTCTATCTTTCTTACCTTTTTTTTCGCGTATCAATCTTCTTGTTATTATTTGCTAATTATTTGTCTTAGCACTATAAAAGATTAGAATTTACGTTAAGACATATAGTCTACCGTTATTCAAATACATCAGTATTCAAACAATTGTTTCGTTGCCGTCTAAAAATATCCTTAACTTTCCTTGGAGTTTTCTTTATTCACTAAAATATCAATAACCATCTTAGAACCCGATCCTTAAAGACATTCATTATATAATTACATATAGTAATTCATTTAATCTATATTTTATACAAAATATCTCTGCATCCTTGCAATTGTTTGATAAAAGTATATGAATAACTTAATATTACATATAATTTTAATGATAATTTTACTTGTGTTGCCTTTTCTCGTATTGATATATTTTCAGCGGTAACAAAAGTGTAATATTATATAATAATCGATTATCATATAAGATACTGGATCGATGACATGGTAAAGGTTTCCATTGCCTGTCTGAAAAGTTATGTTTTGAACAACAAATACGGGAGACTAATTAAAGGTCAGACAACACATGTATTTCCAAATTATTCTACCTTATCAAAAAATTTATTTCACTGTCTCAGAATATGATAAACATATTTTTCAGTGCAAGAGATTTTATGTACACTAAATATACCTACATCTCAAAATCGAGTTTTTTCTGTATAGTAGGTAAATGTAAAAAGAATTGCAGACGCATCGGTATAATCATCAATGATAAATATATTATAAAGAATTTGGATGTTTAAAATATACCTTTGTTGAATATGAATTTCTACATTATTCATATCCATTACAACGTTTACGATGAAATAATATCGTTGCCAAATTAAAAAGAAAGATGATAAAACTGCATAGCATGGTAGCAAGTATATGCAGATGTATATGTGAGCATTAATATGCGATATGTCGTACCGTACGTTAGAAAACACTATAAACATGGAAAAACTTACTTAATCCCAAAAAATAATTATCTTCCCATTTTAACGACGGTACCTCATATGTCACTTATTGATGATTCTCGCGTCTTTACGAAACAATAGAAGGATGAAACGCGATACAGAAAGATAGTACGTTCATACAGAACACTAAAAATACTTTTCTTTTTCGATCTTTATGTCTAACATCTAGTTATAACTAGATTCTTTTCTTTTTCTCTTCCCGTTTTCTTTCTGTTCTTTTCCTCCTTTTCTCTCTCTCTCTCTCTCTTTCTATCTGTTCTTTATCACACATTCATTTTCTTTTGTTTATTCGTATATAATATTGTAACAATGTGTTATCGATCCATGTATTTAATCGATAACATATTATTTCATTATCGTTGTTAGGCATGTGGACCGACAAAAATTAAATCGTGAGTAACGTCTTGCAGTAGTTTTGCCTGAAGATTAGAAGTAAAACAGGCTCACGAGAAATTATCACCACTTGTTTCAAATTTCGTCTTCTTCTGGGGAGAAATTACTTGTGAACGTGAATCATTGGGTCTCTTCACTTGCGAATTACTCTTTACGGCGGTAGTTGGATCTGCTAATAATAAAGCATTTGTTCAAGTGTGTTCTTTCATATAAAAACAAAAAGCCGTGATTCATGCGGAAATCGAGTGACTAACCTTGCAACCACCTGACTTGGGTGGCTGGTCCATATCCTTTGTCGTTTCGTGCTGCTATTCTAAATATTATGGCCGGTTTCGTAGTGGTATCCACGTGAGCGGCATTAAGGGCACTATTATTCACTGAACAGGAATTACTCGAACCGCAATAAACTCGTATAAAAGCTAATTGATTCGGATTCGATACGACTGTTTTTGGTTCCCCGTCATTGTTCAACGCGGTACTACGCACTGCCAGATAAACGGAATACTCGAGAATGGGCCCGACATTACTAGGTGGTGGTTCCCATGAAATTTGTGCGCCATCCGCGGACTTTGATATTTTTATGGCGCTCGGTGCACCCGGGAATCCCGGAAGACACGTCTTGAATGCTGATACCTATAGTAGAAACAAAAACAAATAATAGAAACAATAAGTTCAACATTTTGTATTTTAAGTACAGACTCGTTAAAGAATTATTTTCTTGTTAAATAATTGAATTTGTATAAAAGAATTGGATTTGTTACCTCACTCCAGGCACTTCGTCCACAACTATTCACAGCAGCAACTCTAAACTTGTAAGCGGTTCCCGGTTCTAATGATATTTTAGTTCTTCCTTTAAGAACATCCATTGTCAAGGGTTGCGTTATATCCGATATTAAATCTAATGGTTCTCCAGGAAGACAATAATGTTGAACAGTAACATTAGTGGCTTTAATGACTGCTACATCGAACCATTCTGCTTCTTTCTTTTCCTCCTCATTCTGCAAATATATTATATGATGTTTAATAGCAGATATATTACATAAATATAGTTTTCATTTGGAATGATAATAAAAAACATAAGTTAGTAAAAAAAATTTACCTGTTCGTTTTTAACTTTTACTGGTTCGGCCGAACCTAAAGCAGCGGTGGCTAATGTGGTTAAAGCCGTTGAATCATCTCCAGTTTCTGATCTGGTATCGTTAATTTTTTCTTGTTTCAAGTTCTCTCTCTTTGGACCAAGTTCATCTTTCGCTTCCATTTTTACTGGAGCGAATATTTTTTGTAAATTCTCCGTTTCCTTTTCAAGGAGCGTTGCGACTCCATTAACTGATGAAGTAGGTAAATCAGGTAATTTAGTTTGTCTTACAGGTTCCTCGACTGATTCTGATTTTAATGGCATAGCAATGGAAGTTGTTACTGGCGTTGTATTCATTGAATCTTCTGGAGTCAATGTACTATCATCAGTATTCATCGATTCTTCCGTACTTTCTGATTTTACGAGAGAAGAACTCTCAGTTAAAAGACTGGTTTTAGATTCTGTAATTTCATTCTTGTTTTTTTCTTCCAAAATTTCATCTTGAGTGAGATGTGATGCACCCGTATTGTCAATAGGTAGGTCCTGAAGCACAGGTGATTTCACATTCTCAAGATGCGATTCAACTTTTATGTTTTTTGTTTGGCTGCTCTCGTCCTGTTGTGTCTCGTTAATTTCCGTCATTGAATTTGTGACATCCGCCAAAGACGCCTGTTCAGATTCAGTCTGCATTGGTGATTTTAGAGCTTTTGCTTCTTCTACGAGTGGATTATTAAGATCCTCCGTTTTCTCAGATGTCAATTCTGCATTATCGGCACTAATATCCATAGGTGTTCGAACATCAACTAATGGATTGTTAACAATTCCTTCCGCTTCTTCCGAAGCTTCGTCTACAGCTGTGATCGATTCTGCATGATCAGTCGTTGCAGTTTCAGACCCAGCAGTTCCTTCTTTTATAGTAGATTCTTCTTTATGAACATTTTCCGTTATATTAATATCTTGTTCCAGACTTGTGGATTCATCAACAGTTGATTCAGTAGTATTTTCCACGGGTTCCTCATCTAGATCAGTTTTCTCTTCATCTTCCGATAAGAGAAAGTCTATCGGACCGTCTACTTGCGGTAACACAAAGTTTCCATCACCGTCAACTTGCATTGTCTCACCCGCACCCATCTGAGAAACCAAAGCAGCCGCCGTAGTTGCTTCATTTCCATTGCAACTATCCTCCATCTTATCATCTCCGCCAGCACCATCATCGGTAGTTACCATAAAAGATAGACCACCTGACGGTTCTTGAACGGGGTCTATTAGACCTGCTTCCGCTGCTAATGCAGCTAACGCTGCATCAGTAGTCGCCGGTCCATCAGACGTAGATGCTGAAATATTATTTTACACATAATTTTATATGATATTTTTTATCTTTACTTATTGTATATTAAAATTTTATATACCTAAAGAAGCTGAAGGTTGTTTCTGTGATGGGACAAAGAGCATTTTACTAGTATCTATTGAATCTGACGCGCTGGAAGTGGTTACTATGGAACTACTTGTTGGCATCAATGTCACCGTCTTTGCACCTATACCTCCAGACATCTGCAGTGTTACTGGCTTTCCAGCTACTGTGACCGCTTCCTACAAATTTATTAAATATTTAAATTCAGTCTTTATTAGTATTTAAATTTTAGAGTCATTATTACTTTCTCAAATACATATTTTGCTATAAAAAATTTATTACATATTATTGTTGTAAATATGACATATACAGATTATGTTCTTAATTAACAGGATATTAATACTTACAGGAGTCTTTTGTATTTGCGGCATAGTAACAATCTGACTCTTGCCAGGGTTGAAAATAGCCTGTGGACTGCCCTTGGTAGCAATAGTTACTGTCTTTGGTACGCCGCCTTGGCCTGGGACCGTAATGGTTATAGGTTTGCCAGCAGTTCCACCGCCCATTGCACCCGAAGAAACGACAATCATCTTGACACCTTGTTGATTCGTGACATGATTAGTAGCAGATAATGGTAAAACGTTTACAGGAGTGGTGATGTTACCGCCTTGTCCTGCACCAGCTTGTGAAGTCGTTACAGCCTGTACAGCTCGTAAACCTGAGCCAGTAGTAACGACGATGATTTGATTGGTTCTACCAACCAATCCACCATTACCTCCCGGTTTAGTAATCATTATAGTCTGCTTGCCTGTAATGTTCTGCCCCTTGCTCATTGCCACTATGCTGGATGTCTTCATGGTTGTAAGAATTTTAGAGCCAGCTACAGTATTAGGATTTACCAAACGTAATATTGTCGGTCCTTGATTGAGAGGCTTTGCACCGGTCGCTTGGACAGTCTTGCCAGGGATGAGACTCACTTTTGGCACAGTGGCTACCATGCCTTGTCCAGTCTTCAGAAGATGCACGATTTGCGGTTGGCCGGATATATTCTGACCCGGTTTTTGTAATATGATTTGCTTGCTTTGCTGTGGTGAAGCTGTGCGCAATACTGTAGCGCCTGGTGCGGCAAAACGTATCTGTTGACCCGGCTGAACATTCTTCATCCTAATAGTGTTTGTTGCGGTAGCAGCCGTAGCTTGCGGTAGAATAGGAACGTTATTCATAGTGATCTTTGGGGTGGCTGCCGCCGCCGCAGCCAATGCAGCAATTCCAGACATAGCAGCAGGTGTTTGACCAGATGCCACAGTTGTAGTGGTCGCTGTCACAGTTGGCTGCTGTTCAGTAGTGATTGCTACTGCCGTAGCCACTCCTGTCGCTGCTGTTGAAGTGACCAGGGGCGAACGAATCCGTATAACATTGCCGGTTGCGACTCTCGGTGTCATAGGGCTCGCCGGTTTTTGCACTACTTGTGTGGACAGAGTTTTTTGCAAAGGACTCTGTACGGTTGATTGAACTCTTACTGGAGTTGTCACTGCAGTCGGCGATACCACAGTGGACACAGATGGTCTGGTAGCTGCAGCAGGTGGAGTACTTGGAGGAAGAGCAGCGATTGTAGTCACGGGTGGAGATGTGACTGGTATGGTAGCAGGAGTTGTCACCATCGCTGGAGTTGTTACTGCAGAAGCTGTAGTACTAATGGGTACATTTGGCGTTGGTACGCTAACTGGTGGAAAAGTACCGCTTGCTGCTGCCGGTGGCATATCATATTTTTGTATCTGGAGAATGTAGTACTGTGCAGATGGGCTCGCTGTCCAACTCACTTCCAATGTTTGCGTGGAAGCCCTGACCAGTTGAACTCTGGAGGGTGCAGCTGGTTTGGTGACCTCAAGATACCAAAGATCTTTGCAACATACCTAAGAGATGGAGCAACATCGAATAATCTTAAGTTGGCAAACATATAATCAAAACTAATCGTAATCAAAACTAACCCTAACCTGGTTGTTCCAAGCTTTACGATAACCATCTCTACCAGACCATACATAGAGTCTACTGTGTACACCGACTGCACAGTGACCAGCTCGAGCACGCGGAACATTTTCTTCCGATAAATCAACATTCAATTGTTCCCAAATAAGAGTTTCTAAAACAATAATTGATTTAATAGATAATGCAAATGTATTAAACAAATCTTTCTAAGAATTTTGCTGAAGAACAGTTTTATTCATGATTGTCAAATTGATTATTAAAAGCGATAACACTGAAAAAGCGGTACCATTGCTATGAAAAAATTTTCATACCAATTATCCTATAAACAGTTCAATTCAGACTTGTATACTTTTTTGATATTTAATATATCGATATTTTCGTTTTTTGAATAATGTTAACTGAATTTATTGTATATTCAATAATAAAATTTTATTATTATAAATTATACTACTAAAAAGTAATTTCGAAATTTATGCAATATCTATATAGACATTATTTATAAGCATAGCAATTGAAGGAGTACCAAATATAACTTACCCAAATTTAAGCATGCTAACGTGCTTGTACATTTCCATTCTTTTTCGTGTGACGCGACTTTAACATCATCAACGACTAATGGCACCCATCCTCCAAAAACATACATTCGATGGCCGATTAAAGTGGCAGTGTGGAGTGATCGTGGTAATGGGGTAGGACCATGTATTGTTGGTTTATTCCATGTCATGGAATCGACGTCGAGAAACCATAAATCACCTAGACGACAACCACTCATGCCACCATAGATCACCAAACAGGATTTACCAGTAGCACGATCAGTGTATGCTACACCGGTATGGGATTCTCGTGGAGGTGGTGCATGTCCATGTGTTTGCGGCACATCCCAGGCTGTTTGGCCATTGGGAAGAAGCTCAAGCGTGTATAAATCATTAAGATATCTTGGTATATTATTTTTAGGATCATCACTATCATTTGCTAGACCTCCAAAAAGGAAGACCTTGTTACCAATAAGAGTAAAACTATGACCCAATCGTGGACATGGTGGAGGCTCATGCTTCGGTGGTTTCGGTTTTAAACGTTTCCATTCCCATCGACTTGCTTGAAGCTCATATAATTCATTCGAATATTTACCATATTCCACCATACCACCAAAAACCAAAATACGTGTACCATCAACAACAAAGCCATAGGCTGCACATCCTGGTGGTATATCTCCTTTTGTGGATGGTACAAACCATTGATTTGTTGCTGTAAAGGCATATCTTATATGAATATTATAATACAAGATTAAGAAAGGTATATATATTTGAATAAATTAATTGCTATATTTACTGCTATTAATTGCTATTATTATAATTGACATATTTCAAATAAAAAGTTTTATATTATTTGATTTTACAAATTTAAAAAATTCAGATATATAAATTCCACATTTATAAATAACAAAATGTATATTTTCAATGTAAAGTATAATGCTTCTTTTTTTATTGAATCATATTATATCATATGTATAAAGTTATTGCGTGAAAATGATAAAATATATAAAAAATATAAATAAAATATATAACAAATATATATAAAATATAATAAAACTTAAACATAATAGAAAAAAAGAGAAAAGGAAAATTAAATAAAAATATAAACATATAATAGGAAAAGAAATAGATCCATATGCATTCCTCTTGTTACCATGGCGAACTCGCGCGCGAGGACAAATATTTCGAAATCAGATTCGAAATGCGCGCAGCGAAGCACGCAGGCGCACAATGGATAGCGACATAAAGTTAGAAAGAAATAATATACATGTGCATCTGTGACGCGACAAAACATATAGACGCTTCATAGGAGGAATAAAGAGGAAAGCGAAGGAAAGAACATGAAAATAAAAAAGAGAAAGGAAGCTAAGAAGCGCGAATGCGGAACGACGGGAAACGCGGTTACATTACTGATAGAGTGCAAAGGAGGGGGCGTTGGAGACAGCAATGGCCGCTCCCGCGCGTATAAACAGGTAGAATGACAGACCGCAGCGATTTTGCGGATCTACTAGATCTAAATGATCGTCATGAATGCGTGAAATATTCGAGCAATCGTGTCCAAAGGCAAATATATGGGCTAATCACTATCTATAATGTTTCGGACGCGAAATCAGCGAAAGCGGCTATGGATCCGGCCGGTTACTGTCTTGTCAACGTATGCCGCCATATTGGTTAGCGGGAACCATCAAGAACGGCGCGCATTAAAAGAGACGCACGGCGGCTAAATGCAGGCGAGTACAACTGACCTGTATTGTATACATGTAATTCGTCAACGATGCCTTCATTTCCTCCGCCAAAAACGACCATAAGATCCTTAATGGAGACCGCCCGATGACCATGCCTGGGTCTTGGCTGAGGTCCGGTCGGATTTGCAACCCGCTTCCACTTTAACATGGGTGCCGCCATGATGACCGTCGATCACATCATTTTTTCATACTGCACGATCGTACACCGTTGCAAGCACCGCCACCGCACGAGTTACTTCTGCAGTGATGCGTCTACAATATTTGGCAAATAGGGAGCGTCTTTCCTTGATTTTCCTCAGAAATCGCGATTCGCAATCCTTCAATGTTGCACTAAACACTTATAGTCTGCAACGATAAGTACATATAAATTCAAATTATCTTGAACTTTGTTATTTATTCACCACAATATTCTTCAGCATGCAAGATTTCAGGTTCGATTCTAACCTTTATACGAAGCGCGGATTCATCTCACTGATATCCGTATTCGCCGAAAATGCCGATGCGTAAGTGTCTATCGTCGTTTCTGCATACAGTTATCATAACTTATGGTAAAAATTGTAGCCGAATTAAACTCTGAGTATCGAGCTTCGCCGCTATGAGAACAGTATATGTTCCTACAGCGCGCAACACGTACACATAGAATGAGAGACGCGCACTATGTATGCTGTGTATATACGATGCGCATATGTATGCGCATCTGTATTTACGTACGCAGTGTTTACGGCATTGGTAATATAAAAATAGTAGATGGACTACTCAATTACACATTGGAGCCCGGGCGTATACGCGCTCACTATTATGATATGAATCGCTCATTTCGTATTTATGCTCGTATTCTCTGCTATTTTGAATCCTCGAACTCGAAACTCTTGAGATTAATAAGCGCAATTCAGGAAGTTGAGCGCGGCTCTCTTTCTTCCCTCTCCCACTTCCTATCTCTTCACCCTTCGCTGCTGTCCCGCGGTGAAACCTGTGTCAAAACGGACGAAAAACGGCGGGGCTATGAGATATCACTATGCCACTACTGAGCGACGCCGGGCGAAACGAATGAATTCGTAGCACTGTACTTGTCGTAGACGAGATACGACGACGAGCCACCGACAACGAGCGATTCCGTCGTACTTATCGGAGAAATAGCCGGAATAGTCAGTAGCCTGAGCGTACAAGCGGCCTCCGCGATCCTCATCCACCATTATCCACAACTCGTGTCAGTAACAAATGCATTGCCAATGGATGAAGTTCTAGGGACAAGCAATGTTCGATCGATTAATCGATTCGATCCATGTTTCTCTTTCTCTAATTGAAAGATTTTTTCGTATTTTTTTAATTTAATTCGTGTATTAATATTTTTTTTTGCCTAAAACATTATTATACAAGAGTGCTTTCTATGTTCAAATTAATCTATTCGGTAAAAATTTCTGTCACTTGATAGTCACTTGTCCATGAAATAACCAATCAAATATTCTTGTCCTTTTATTATTATTCGTTTTCAAAATATTAAAAGTTGGTATAAACATGGTGATGATAATTAAGGATATTATAGTGACATATATTTAAGTAAAATAATTGGGCAGAGAAAATCAAGCGATGAACACACAATTTTTGTATGCATACTTTTGTGATTGAAAATCACTTTTATGATCAATGTAAAAAAAAATATTATTTATATCAAATTTACTTCTTTCATAAAAAATATTTTTTAAGATATATATTAATATAATGTATGACTTAATATAATGCATAACTTAACATGACATATGTTGTGATATATACGTTGTACATAAGAAATTTTCATTATAATTATGTATGAATCAATATAATTTTATTTATAAACATAATTACATAAATATTCTTCTTATTTTCTTAAAACTTATATTAAGATAGAAACCATTTCATATAATAGATGAACATTGAATTTTATATTATATTTAACTTTAGTAATATGTAAAATTTATATTTAGATGTGGTAAGTTCAATGAAATAAAATGATAATATTGTATATCCACATATATTTAAATTAATGAATATTTGATTTCGGATTTATCCAGAATTAATTTCTATTCACTTTTTGGAATGGTTAAACATAAATAATTCTAAAATTGGAAATATCTTCTACCACTTTCTTAATATTATGTTATTCTCAATTTAATATAACTTTATTTTATCTTTTATATTCTAAAATCAAGTGTAATTTCAAATTGTTTGAAACAAATTTTGTATCCGACTTGATCAAGTTAAAATTTTTGAATTAATAGCCTATCTACATGTACGTATATGTACATATTTTAATCAAATTGCAAGTAAATAAATTTGTCGTTTATAACACTAATAGAGATAGCCATAAAAAGATTTTAATGTTCTTTGCCTATTAAAGCAACTTCACATATCTTGCACACTGTATCTTTGAATTGTGGATTATAGCTCGCACCGCATAAGGGACACTTTACTTCCGGTTTACCTTTGTAGATGGGCGTGAATGTGCTTGCACACAATGAGAATGGATTGTGCTCGTCATATGCTAATTTATGCTCGTCGGTGGGATTTTTATCGCAAGACTGAAAGAGTTATATTTTTTATTAATATATAAATATATCAACTATTTATGCAAATATCAATTTGAAATTAAGAATGAAATACCTGCAAGAGAATCCGAATTTTTTGTGCAAGCTCAGGATTTGGTCCGAGTTCGAGTAATCTTCTTGCGAACGAACCGGCAGTTTTATAATTCTTCAATTTGTAAAATAAGTTCACAGCAACTTGAAGGGTAAGAATTTGATGTACAGGTTGTAAATTACAATGAGTGAAGTATGCTGCCATTTCGCAAATCCTCTTCTGCTCTGCTAATGAGCCTCTTGGCAGACTCTTACGTTCAGTTTCCATCTTCAGACCCAAGATGTACTCGCGACAGATCTGAATAAGTTGCTGGGCTTCTGCGATATCTTGCCTAGTATCCACTACGAGTAATGGTATGCTCAGCAGAATTCCTTGCAATTTTTCTATCGCTTTGGCAAACTTGCCGTTCGTAGTCAATTGATAGCACACTTGAAGACGCTGAACTAGATCAGCGAGATGCAGTCCTATCGCAGGTACACCAGTTTTCGGTGTAGCATCTTTCCAATTTCTCTGAGGATATCCATACAATGAGGGTACATTAGGTAAGCAGGCGTAAGATGTTTTTGAACGAGCAAATGTGTTTAAGAACAGAGATTGATAAGATTCGAACTCTACTACTCCGACTTGATTATGTAATAATCTAAAAGCAGATTCGAATGAGCCAGCCAATACATGATCCACCACTAGTTTGGAATTGTTAATCCAATGTTGTATTGGCGGAATTCCTTTGGTAGGAGGAGAGTAATAGCCTTCTTCATTAGCAGCGGTTGTAGTCTCAAGTTCTGGTGGAAGATCGACATCTTCGACATCCCATCCAGGATTCTCCTCGCCTTCTGGTACGATTTCTGCGTCTACGCCTTCTTCGTCGTCAATACCGAGTTCTTCATCATTGCCCCATCCCTCAGGTGTTGCTGCACCATCATCTTCCAGAGCTAGAGCAGCAGCTACCTGAGTTCTGCTGCGAGACATCATTGCGCCTTCGAAGAAGCCCTTGGAAACAGTCAGTAATGGCCAGTTGTTCTCGGCTTGTTGAATAGGTACGGGTGGACGGAGATATATTGCACCTTTTTCTAGCGCGAAAAGTTCTTCGCTCATTGATTGATACTGAGCATCATCTTCTTCATTCGATATCCCGTGAATCTTCTCGGTAACATATGCCAATGATGCTTGCCCAGAATTCTACATAGTAAAAAATTTAGAAACATAAGTATTATGTAATATTATGCCATAATTATTACGCAATATTATCATAAAATATGATTTGTTCGTATATAATTAATTAACTTAATTCATAGCAATATTTACCCGCAAAATCTTAGCTCGCTCATAAATGTCGCCAAGTAATAAACTTCCTTGATACTGTCCAGATACATCTTTTCGAATTTCCGCAATCTTAATCATCTTACGCAGCTTCTCCAAATTGCCGGTAATAAGATAAAGGAAGGCCAGCTTCTCAAAATTCTTAGTTCTTTGATAGCACATTTCCACTACTTGATGATTACCTTGCAATAAAGCAGTTTGTGCTAAACTTTCCCAGCAAGATTTTTGATCTAATGATCTTGCAGCTTCTAACGCAACTTCGATATTACCGCATTCGAGTGCAAGACCAAATCTGGTTTTCTCATCTTTTACGAAATGAAGTGCTACCTCCGGATATCCCTTTTGTTGTAGGTACGCTATGATCGATTGTCCGACAAGGTTCGCAGTGCGAACCATATGTAAAACTTCTTCATATTTTCTGTTAATTAACGCAAGCTTAAATTTGTACTCCGTCGGGTCTATTCGAAGAATTCTCGGTCTACATTCTCGGTCCAAGCAATAAACTTGATTGCCTTTCACTCTTGTAACGTATATCGGTAAATCTAGCGTGCGTATGATACCGTGATCACCATTGCTAATCGCATACTTAATGTGATTGCTAGTTGTGTAAATGAATACGCCGGAATCGTCCCAAGCTCCAGACTTGACTCTGGTATTTTCATGTACGGAGCAGAGAGACTCTAAACGGCGATTACAAATATTAACGGTATGTTTGGCCAATAGAGCGACGTGTGACATATCACTGGACCAGACGACATATCTACACTTTGAAATTTTGACTTCCGCCAAAGTTCGCTTTTGTTGTACATCAAACAACGTTACTTGTTCTGGATCACGTAGAAGCAACATGCCTGTGCCAGCATAAAATATTTCATCGCAGTTGGGAATTTGGACCTTCTTTGTGACTTCATTCTTCAAATTCTTGATAACTAACTGAAAAAAGTGTGTAATTATAATTAAAACATAATTTTAAGCAAAATTAATGAAAATAATAATACAAAACTAAGAATGGATGTGTAATTTTTATTTATTAAATTTATTGCTTCAGACGATTAAATTATTGAATTTCAAATCTTTTCTTATTTATGCAACTATTATGAAATGTTTTATTATATAACTATTATAAAATATGTTGATTTACCGAATATGCTCTATCTAATACTGCAAATCGATTTCTGGCGACCCAAATCGCAGTAACACCGGATGCCCGTTTAGTATCAGCATCTGTGTTTGAATCTCCTTCACGAGGTATCATGTATAAATCATAAGTGCTGTTTTCGATATTTGAAGGTGATCTCGTGCAAACTAAAACGCTGTTTTCAGCTTGATTGTATGACATGCTATAAGGCGGCGTCTTCCCTCCGCCTCGGATCTGCATCACCGATATATCCTTCGACGTGGTAAAATCCAATTTACGAAGGAAACGGTCTTTCACGTAATACAATAGATTACCGTAAACTGCATACGCAGGACGTTCTCGCTCAAGTTTGAAGATAATCATGCCAGAGTCATGACCGGCAGCAAAAAGATTAAGCGTTGGATGAGCGGCAAGTACCCAAAATCTTTCGTGTTCTCTCCTGAATGTATGCAAGCATGTGCGTTTCGTCATATCCCACACTCTAATGCTCTTATCTTCTGAATTAGACAAGATAAGATCCTGCCTAGGATGAAATAGCACACAAGATACATTGTTGTAATGACCGCGACAAGTATCCACTTCCCAGGCCTTGGCATCATTCATTCGCCACATTTTGATCTGTCTATCATCGGCTCCGGAGACGATCAATGGCAACGATCCATGGAAGCACGCCCAATTCACGCCTCTGTCATGACCTTCCAAGACATACTTGACCACTGCATCAGCCTGGCCGAATAAGTCGGTCGCTCCCGGATTCTTGAGATGATCCTCAAGACCGCCTGGGCCTGGCGCCACATTTTTCTTGCGCAATCCTGCAATCGTATCCAGTATTCGTTTAATTATTGAAGCTATATTTTATACATTATATAAATGTATATAGGCTAATATAATATAAGCTTGTACTAACCAGAAATATCCCATACGCGAACCGTTTGATCCAGCGAAGCTGATACGATAATATCTTCCGTAGGATGAAATTGGGCGCACATTACATAATGATTGTGCCCGGTTAAGACGCAAATGCATGTGCGGCTCTGCCAGTTCCAGATTCGTATAGTCTGATCGTCCGAAGCGCTAAGTATCCAGGGATATTCCTGATGGAACATAGTAGTCCTAATATAATCCAGATGACCCAGTAAAGTGAAGATGCATCTCCGTTGTTTGTAGTTCCAAACTTTAATCTTGTAATCGTCACCGCCGGACACAAACAGTGGTTGCTGATTATGGAAACATATGCCTCGTACTGGCCCATCATGCTCGTCGAATTTGTCGAGCAAGGTACACATGCGATAGTCCCATAATTGGATAACGCCATTGTGCAAACTGCAATTTATTAATTGATTTTTGAAGATAATATATTTAGCAAATAAATTGATTATAATTAAAAAAAGGTTTTAATATCTTACATTTATGTAAAAACGGATAAAATATATATTCGCTTTAAACATAGATTTATATTTATTTTTCATTCTTTTAATTATTGTAATCTAAAATTTAATTTCTTTTTACTGTTATTTAATTCCCTATAATCTTCTGTAGATAAAAGTATACTTTACGTATGGCATCAATCATGAAATTGCTTTATTAAACGTCATAAGTATTCCTCTTCAACCGCCGTAAACCGCATAAGGAACTTTACAAGCGCCCTAAATTGCGAAAACCGGTGGTTCATATGATTATTCTTCGTATGAGTTGTATTGGATTACAAAATAAGGCATAAATATAGAGGTCATTCGGAAACTGGATTTCGAGCCTACGCTTGCATATAGGGTGTCTTGAAATTGCAAAGAAACTAAAACAGCGAGTTTAAAGATAATAAATTATCGTACATTTAGAGATAATTCCTATTTACGAAGATATTAAGCATTTTTAAATAGATTTCTTAATAAATTGGTATCGCGTTGTCTATAAATATAACATTTGTTATCGATTTGATGAATCCTCGCGAATTACATGGGCATCTTGTTTCTCTTTTTTTCATTATGTGAGGAGATGTCGTGGTATACCCATTACTCGATTTGAATACCAAAACGCCACAATCGGTTTTGGTTCCTCCGATTCAACCGGCAATCCTTTAATATATGCATGAATATTAAGTAATTTAGCAAATCACTCATTCATGCCAGATTATATCTAGCAAAAAAGATTTACGTCATTAGATTTTAAACCTTTTTTTACGATATATTCCGATTGTATTAAAATATAATTTATCATGTTAAGTAATAAAGCTTATGTTATTGTAACAAGCATTGAAAGTATAAAAAATAAATTAAAATTTAACTTTTGTATTTTTTATATGATTGTTTTTAATATAATATAACAATTAAATATGTTTAATTATTTTTAATTAAAATAAAGATTTAGAAGAAATATATATGTTTATAATAATATATTTATGTAACTTTCTTTTACATACTGATCAATTCTTTCAAGATTCCATTATTTTATATATATATATATATAACATAAAAATAATTTATGTTTGTTCATGAAATAGATGATACATATTTATTAAGATATAATATTCGAAATTTGATTTTATATGTATCACATGATTCCAATGTATATAATGACAATCATGGAACAGATATCTCCTCAGGACATTTCTATGGAAATTCAGGTCATCAAAAACAGAGATGTAATCGCGAGAAATGGTGGGAGCATTAAATATATGTTGGACAACGTGTATATAGATCACATCGCTACAGTATCCTGGTAGTCTGTTCGTTAATTTCGTTCGGTTTGCATCTTTTTCTCCATATTCGAGAATGATGCTCCTTCAATTTTTTTCCATTATTATCGTAAGTATACACTCTTACATTTCAATAAAAGAGTTAAATAAATTTCCAATAATTATTTTAATGTTAAAAACCAATTTTTTTTAAGAAACTTCATTTCCGCAGATAACGATATAACTAAATCCATTACATTGACAAAAAATTAAATTCATATATTCAAATTAACTATATATGTACTTTTTATTTTTTCAGCTTTTCTTAAACATATCAGTGAGAACGTACTCTCTCCATGTGAAGCCTCCATATGAAGACACTCTAGCTTCTTCTACAATTTTAAGATTGATGTATACAACATCTAGATTTAATCCTACTTTTACTGGATATTCCTATACAACTCAAGATCTTAATGGTGATGGAAGCAATGTTGTTTTTGCAACTGATACTGATTCTGTGAGCAGATTGAAAAATGAGATGAATTCAATTTATAAAGTCAATGATATGAATATGCCAGACAGACATTTACAAAGAGATACGTCAAATAAAATGTTAAAACAGACATTAATGTCTTCAGAACTTACATCCAAACAAATTGAAACAAATATGACGAAACAACAAAATTTTGAGTCAAATGTTAAAATTTTCAATGAAGAAAAACCACTGCCCAGAAATTCTGAAATAAATAATAACTTTGCTGAATATCAAGTATCTCCTCAACAAGTTTCTTTCATATATGTACCTTATTCAGCATTTAGATCAAATTTATTGAATCTGCAGCTTCCAACAGTGCACGCACAATATTCTATACCATCAAATAATATAGAGAATCAATATTATTCTCATAATTTTTATACTCATTCAGAATTGTCTCCACAGAATTTTGATTTCTACAATCCTACAGTACCAATATTTTATCAAGCAGCAATCACATCTCCTGATAGTAGTTTTGAGCCTACACCAACAATTTCTAAAGATATAAAAATATCTACAGAAACATCGATTACTAAAGATTCACAAACTGTTACTGAATCTAACTCATCAAAATCCAATACAATAGAACCAAGAGTCAATTCAAAAGCAACAACAAATATAGCTGAAGCAATATTATCAAGTGAATCCCCTCTCACAGATAAACTTGAATCCATAACCATATCTGAAAGAACTAAGGAAAAAATCATAAATAATGAATCTACAAACTCTATAGAAACACCTGAAATCTCTGTTGAACAGGTCATAGAAAATAAAGCAAATAGTACTGAACTTGCAAATACAGAAGCAATTCCTCTAATGAAGAAATCATCAGTTAGAAAAATGTGAACATCTATAACTTGAATGTGGATCTATTATATCATATGTATTAATGATTGTATTAATGATGATAAATTTTTAATAAAGTATAGCCTATCTTATTGCAATTATAAATAATGTTTGGATTACATAAAAATGAATTTATCATTTATCATTATGTATTATTAATATTTATTACGTATAGCACATATCATCTTTTGATAGCATCTAATAGCATTTAAATTATTGGAAATACTTTGCGTTAAATGATAGATTATTTTATATCTTTCAGTGTATAATTAAATGAAACTCCGTTTGTCAAATAACTTTCTAATATAATGATAAATAATGCAAAATCGAAACTTCGATTTTGCAAGTAGTTAAATTTCACAAGCATTAATTTTTAAAGTGTTAGTAAATTGTCAAAAAGCTAGGTTAAAATGTCATCTGTCATTCACCTTGCAAGCACCCATGGACGCTTCGGATGAAAGGACAATCCTTTCACTCGAGCAGACTTCGTCTCGAATTTTGTCAACATCGTTTTTTAATTAATTAACAAATAATTAATTAAACATCACCCTCTTGAAACTCTACAAACTCTGACACGATGAACGACACGTCACTATATAATCATGAACGATGGAAAACGTAGACACAGTTTGCATTTCATGCATTTGATATTTTCTTTAGCAAATTTCTAGTTATAAAACTGACTTCCTAAAAATCTTCAATACAGCATTCAATATAGCATGTATCTGATTGGCTATTCAATATATTCATCCATGACTTAACCGTCACCAAGCAATTTGAAACACATTCTATTTATTGCACAAGGTGCATTCTGATTGGCCGTAGTCTGCACATGTGCAGTAATCAGAAGATAGGTTTGTCGTCTGGTATGTCTAACCTTGACTGTCAATATACTTGCCAATGTGTCAAATGGAATTATTTCAAACAATTATGATACAATTATGATATAAGCTATAACCATTTAAGAGATTTATTTCTTATTGCTCGTTGAAAATAATATAGATATTCTCTCAGCTGCATTTTCTACGATCATTTATCAAGTACAGAATTGTGTCAATAGCCGGCGTGATATAATGCGAGTAACAACTGGTATTGTTTTTCTTCACTTTTTAGTAATATTATCAATTTGT
Organism: Eciton burchellii; assembly: GCA_020341155.1. Classification (NCBI taxonomy): domain Eukaryota; kingdom Metazoa; phylum Arthropoda; class Insecta; order Hymenoptera; family Formicidae; genus Eciton; species Eciton burchellii. Next base: position 1,938,834 of record JAHMML010000004.1, read on the forward strand.
ATGAACAGCATTCAATGTAAGAAAGGAAAACAAAATAAGGAAGAACGCAAATCTCAAACATTTCCACCTTGTGCAGCATGTAGAATACTTACTAATAGTTTCAAAAAGGTAAATCCTATGTTTCCTCTAACGTACGTATCCATAAAATTTAATATATTATAATTATTTTATAGGGACTAGAAAAAACAAGTCGTGGAAAGTTCGAAGGTGGAGATAGCGCTTGGGAAGAAGATAAGTTAGGTTCATATTCAAAGAGTGAGATAAGATTGATTGAAATACAAGAGAATTTATGTAAGGAAATAGAACATGGTGAAACGCAATGCCATTCTTTAGCTGAAGAATTAGAGAATCAGATAGAAGAGTGGTGGTTTAAGCATCAAGATATTCATCAGGATATATACGATTATATTTGTATTGAAAGGACGCAACGTTGTTGTCCGAAAGATCATTATGGTCCAAACTGTATACCTTGTCCAGGTTATCCAGATGATGTCTGCAGCAATAATGGCAAATGTAAAGGAGCTGGTACAAGAAAGGGTAATGGTAGTTGCTCTTGCGATAAAGGATATAGTGGAGATACCTGCTTGAAATGTGCACCAGGATATTATGAATCTTATAAGAATGAGAAAACCCTGCTGTGTACTGCATGTCATGTAGCCTGTGACGGACCTTGCGAAGGAGCTGGCCCAAGCAATTGCAATAAATGTGCAAGTGGATGGTACATGATCGAAGGCAAAGGCTGTTTCGATATCAATGAATGTTTAAAAAACGATAATATCTGTAGTGACAATCAGTTTTGTATTAATAAAGAAGGAGGCTATACTTGTTTAGGTATATATTCAGATATGTACTGTATATTTTTGATAAATTTTTTATGATTCAAATTTTGGCTATATATTGAAATTAAGATTGAGAATGTTTTTAGCTTGTGACAAGGCATGCAATGGTTGTAGCGGTGATGGCCCAGATATGTGTATCAAATGTGCTGAAGGATATAATAAGAAAGACAACTTGTGCATGAGTAAATAACGGATAATATATGAATGATATATAACGGATCTTTAATGACAAATGTGTATAATATATATTATTTTTAGATACAGATCTCCTTGGACGCAAGCGGCACGAAAATCTAGCGCGATACATTACATATGTGGGCCTTTGTGTGGCGACCTGTATTATTTTGCAGCGCAATATTTATGCAGCGAGTGTTATCGGCTTGTTAGTAGCATTGTATATATCCATTTCAGAATATATGATTGCTAATAGCAATGTTCAGGATACAACGGCAAACATGGATATTCTAGGAACGGTTTAAATAGGATTGTAATTTAAATAATTTTCCATGATTACGATATTACAATATTATATTGTATTGATGTAAAAGTTATTATTTATATATAAAATATATTAAATTAGAGTACATATATCATTAATATCATTATGTAAATTGAAAAAAACTGAATAATTTTTACTTGTTTTCATATTAATATTGTTTTATTAATATACCATTTTTTAGACAATTTTTTCATATATGTACACATATATAAAACACATATGTTTATACATATATTTCTATAATTGTGTGTATGTATGTGTATCATTCAAAGATTTTATATCTGAAATATCTGTAGAAAAATTAAATGATTGACATAATTTTTCTCACAGAAATGCTATTTTGTATAAATAATACGTAAGAATGAGATTTTATTTCTCTATTGTATCATAATAAATATCCTTATTGTTGAAAAAATAGAAAAATAATTATTTATGAGATAAATAATATTAGTAAAATCATTAGTAAAATCAAGCATATGGTTATATAGATCTGTATCAATTAAGAGTATCATTTTCATTGATGTAAGTTTAAAATATGATTTTAATAAATCAAGAAGAAAGAGTAAAAAAGTAATCAATATTACTATATATAAATAAGATAAATACTTTGTTTATTTCAAAGTTTATGTTGAAACTTTGACAAAAAATAATATTTTAGTGCACATATCATGTATAATCGCGTATATATATTTACATTATATATATCATTATATATATTATATTATATATTATATATATATCATATTCCATTACTAGATGGCTGCACTGGGAAAGTTTTCTCATACTTAAAATTTAATATATTTTCTTTTTATATGATATAGAAGAGAATCGAGATAGCAATACTCAAAATAATATTGATTTTTTATACTTTTTGAGAGTGTTCTAACTTTCAAAACAATAAATAATGACAAAATTAAATTTTCTGAAGTTTTCGGTAAATTGATAGTTATGTTCTTTCATTTAGCAAACATAAAAATGTAAATATATACATCTATTTATTATTATGTTATTTTATTAGTATTATTATATTATAGATAGATTATATTAGATTATAGGCAAAAAATTATGTATTATAAATTTATATATACGTAATACATAATAAGATATTTAAAAATTTTTATTTTATTTGTATTTTTCATTGAAGATCTATAGTAAAACTACCAAAGGAAAACTATCAAAAATTTAAATGAACGTATATTTTTTAACATTTATTTTTTCTTGAAATTTAAGTCTTATTTTATACGTATTATTAATACTCACTTTTCGTAAAAAATTTCCGTTACAAATATATATATTAAAGATAATTATTTAAAGATGAATAATCTTTGATCTGTATATATAATGTCACTCTTCTCTTATACAAAATTATTATTTCTTTATATCTTTGATGTAGAATTTATGAATTGTCTTTTCATTAAGTATTCTAGTTATTTATATTTGAAAGGCTATTTATATATAAATATATATGTATATATTCTCATCAGTATTGACTATCTATCGTCTCTTATTTTTAAATAGAATTTGAATAATTTACGTGCTTTTAATAAAGTTTGCACAATATATTTATTTTAATTTAAAACGTCTGTACACAAATTAGTGCATTTAAAGTACAAATATTTACAACAAAAAATTAATTGAAACATGAAAACTAACATAGTATACACAATAAAATCCTACTAAAACTTTTTAACACTAGATGGAAATATACCGTAGACTTCTCTCGCGATTAATTTTAATGTATTTTTACTACTTTATCGATGATATTTTAAACTTCCTTATATTAAATAATTTCATATCTAATAGTTTTTGAAGGCATGAAAGCAATTTTTAATTGCTCTAATGGAAAATTAAAAATAAAATTTCCTTTTTCTCATTTATTTCTATTGTACATAATTTATATTGTAATATGTACATAGGTATTCGTATGTAAGATAGTAATTAGTTGCTAACAATTAAATATTTAATTGCTTTCTTTATTATTTTTTTCTAGTTTTTTTATTTATTGACGTACATTCTTATCTTCTATTTTCAAATGACTTAACAAGTAAACAAAAATCTAATGGTTTTAAATTAAATAAATGTTAAGTAGATAAAGGTCAAAGGCTTCAGGTAAGGCTTCCATGAGCTATTTATTGATAAAAAAATACATCCAAAGAGTCATCTCATTGCTCGATTGAGATACAATCGAGAAATATCATCAATGATATATGATAATGATAATCCAGGAACTTCGCCTGATAGTGCATTCAAAACTACTCGCGCTTAAAAAAATTGACGCAGGATTCTCCCATTAATTTTCCACCGAGAAAACTTCACGCATTTGATGCAATTATTGCTAGATGGCTACGCATAAAATAGTTTCTCTTTGTTAAAATTTAACAATTTTCTATATTTATATGTTGAGTCAAACCACTTTCAAAATATCTAGAAGCGATGTTATTTTGAGTATTGCTTATGATTTTTAATTTTTGAAGCGATGACTTAGTTAAACGGCTAAAAATAATTTTCGAACAGCTTAGAATATATATTCTTTTGCGTACTGCATGTTGCCCGTCACCTCATGACATTACATGAATAGAGAATATATGTAATTTTGACAATATATGCATTACGTATCTGCATAAATATCCTGATATATAAAGTATGTTTATCGATTTTGGATTTCATATGTGAATATATATATATTCTTATAGTGTCATACATTCAATTCAGCGTATAGGCGTTCACGTGCTGATCGCACAACGCGAGCGCCCTTCTTCTGCACGTGTAAATAAAGATGACGTAGTAAAGTTTCTGCACGCGTGATTGTCCTGGGGAATAAGAGCTCCTTCTGTAATCATCCTAGATTCCGTGATTTTCGATGACACGCTAGAGAGACGCTATTTCCTTCATCCTCGATGTCAGAGGCCCTACCGCTCGTGCTCAGTCACATAGACATATCTCGGGAAACAGTCGTCTGGCTTGCCCCGCTGAGACACGACCGAGGAGGCACCGTCGCGCATAAAAAGCCGCATGCGAGTGAGATAATCCAGCGGACCTTCCCTGATAGCGCGCTGGGAAGCCCGCGCTTGAAAGACTTGACGCGGGATTCTGCCGTTAATCTGCCATCGAGAGAAACGAGCCGGCGAGTCATCGGGCCTGCTCATGCCTGTCGTGCATCCGCATCAGATCGCTATCGGAGTCGCGATCGAGCCGCGCGTGGAGCCTCGGCGCAACGCCGATGCGTTGCAGAAGCCGTTAGCCCGTCGCTGGTGGACCCAGCAACGACATCGGCGAACGCCCGCAGCGTGCGCCGCGCGAGGATCTCGCCCGCGAGCGCCCGCAAGAACCGCGCGGCATCGTCGCTGCGACACGAGTGAGCCTCGGCGCGCCCTCGCAGCCGCTGCACGCGCGACGAGCGCCGGACTCCCGCGAGGCGCGGAGCGCCCTCCATCGCCCCCGCTTGCTCTCCTGGGCGTCTTCGCTCCGGGCGCTTGAGGATCCGCTTCCTTAGCGGATCCCGCAACAGGCAGCCCGCAGCATCGGAATCTTCACCGGGATGAAGCCCTACCTCGCGCACGCTCGCGTGCCCTCTCACACGGCTCGACCTTCGCCGCACGTCCGTCGGCACTCAGCGACCGGATGTCCTGCCTCGACGCGCTCATCGCGGTCGGAAAGAGCCTGCGGATGCGCGTCTGGGATTTCTTGGGGGGGCTTCTTGTCGCTGCGACGTTTCGCGATCTGCGAGATGCCCCTGCCGCAGGAACGATGTCGCGATTTGTAGAGCGAGCCTTGAAGTAGCATCGCGCGGGCATGAGCGCTTTGCCGATCGGGGGATGGAATCTGGAGAGAACTAGAAGTTTCTTCTCGAGCTTCTCGAGGTTTAGATATGTTAAGACGGCAATGAGGGACACGTAGCTTTTGGGGCTCGATCTCGTGTCAAGGCGCTGGAGCAGGTCCCGGAATATAATCGAATCGTAGTCGCTGATGTTGCGGGAACTTGCAAGAACGTTATAATGTTTAACGAGACGTACATCTCCCGCATCAGTCTTACGGACTTGTGTAAAATTTATTACTCGGATAACATTCCGGGATGACACGATTACACGTGTGATTACTGCACTGACAGAGTCACGTGCATTACTACGATGGAAAAGTGGCTGGCGTTGGTATAACTTGCAGGGGTACTGCTCGCAACGCCACAAGTTGTATAAAAATCGCACGATTTAATGGAAGGCAGTTATAAGAGTATTCGTAACGGTCTATCGGCTCGCTTGGTCGTCTTGCGTCGCATTGTCCTGTAATCGTCTTCTGTCTTCTCGTTACCTCGCAGTTCCTGGAAAGGCCGAAGTTTCCCGATCACTTCCGACAGTCGACGAACATCACTGATAACGCGACGCAGCAAGCTGAACATAACGAGCTAAACACCAGATATGTCTGTCCCGCGTTATTTGGAAATTATTTTCCTTCTCCTACTTTCAGATTGCTTCGCTTAATTTAACGATAGATTTTCATGTCATTTACAATACATGTATAGGCTACGGTTACGGTAAATGCGCGAATGAACTTGTGTTCCGGATACGTCGGGACGACCAGGATCGTTGCTATGAGAATAATAACATTGCAACTCCTTAATCTCGTTCTCGCACTCTTGTTTGTCGCTTTAATACATCCGTTTCCTTGAAACGGAGAATACACGTGTACGTATATATTTAATACGTATCGATGCTTTTTAAAATCGATTTACCAAATCTTTTGAAAGGAGTTGAAGTTTTTCAATATATTATTCTAAAAGCAGATATACTTATAGTTACATGAAATGCAACATCTTAACAACATAAACTAATAAATATAAATAAATTATTACTGTAGGAAGCGAATCTAGGATGCTATGCGCGATAACCGGCACGTGAAGAAAACGACCGCGTCACCGTCTTTGTGCAAACCGGGCGTCCGTGCTCGGTGCGAGTTTGACGGCAGTGAGTTGATGGTAAACAGTTAACAGATCGAACCAAACGTTTATATAACCGATTTATGTAGTCTCATCTAATAAATTCATCATTATCCAGTTTCTTTGAATATTAAAATCGCGCTCTTCTTAATCTCAACCTATTCAGTAACACCTATTATTATCCAAACCTACATCACTATTTGAAATATTAATAAAAATTTAAAACGTTGTTTTATATGTTTTATTTAAAATGTTATTTTATATGTAGTAATATTTCATATCTAGATGACAAATTAAAGATAGATTAAGAGAAGACAAATTAAAAATAAAAGCTAATGTACTTAATAAATACATTTGCATTTATTCAATTCTTATAGTTTTCTTCAAGAAGAGATATATAATAATAAATATATAATAAATATGTGCAAAATAAAATAATATTTTGACTAAAATTTTATATTTTATTCTTGCGTATTTTAATCTTGTATATCTTGACAAATTTTATGTATTTCTTCTGATATTTTTTGAAGTGTATAATACGTCAATTCCTCAGAAAACGTAAAGACAAAATAAAATTTCTTGTTCTCATCACTAGATGGAGACGTATTATATCATCTTCTTCTATTCAATATTGATGTATCTTCAGTATATCTTCGCGATATATCAAAAATTTAGCATTTTATAAAACAATTTCATATCCGATTTTTTGTAATGCTTTTCAAGTTCAGAAATTACTTATCGCAATCAAAAATTAAAATTCTTATTTATTTCAGCAAAAGTAATTATTGTGTGTAGCAAATGATTATTGGATGTACAAAAGTGATATTAGGAGATATCAAATGAATATATAATATACGATGTAACTGCATTTCAGTCTGTATGCTTTAATGGAAATATAAGAAAATTTAAATTGAGTAAATAAAAACTGGAAAATATTCATACTTTAACAATTGCTGTTATCTATACATAATTTTTATTATTCGACGATTACTCGTGGATGTGATTTCGCTTTTTCAGTAATTACAGAAGAATCATTGTTGGTTAAAATGTTTGTGATACGATAAGGCAAAATAGAGGACTTGTTTGAAATCTACTTTGCTTAAAAAAATGATGGCTTAAACGAAAATTTGCAGCATTTTGTAGAAAAGAGAGGATAGCTAGCTGAATGGACTCTTTTGATTCATCGCTAAATGGTCGATATTGAAAACTATTTCTCCTTATTAAAGTATTATTTCTATTCTTTCATATATCGTTTTAATACATGAACACTCATATAAGCAATACTCAAAATTTATTTTTGTTACTTTTTTTGGATATAATTTTCTTTTTGAGAGGCATGATCAAAATTAATTCATTTATTATTTATGAATCAATTATCTATGAATTGTAAAATATTTATAGATAATTGTAAAATAAAATTATATATACATATATATATATATGTATACGAATGATTGACATTGTAGCTAATTATTATTCTTTTTTCCAATTAACAACAAGAATAAGAAATTGATATTAAAATTATAAAAGAAAACTGTTGGAGATCGCTGGCCGATCAACGCCGCAAGTCTACCGAACTTGCGCTTAGCGACGGCTGGATGCTCGCATATGGATTTGCGTGATGAAGAATACCCTGCGTTTCGAGCTCTGAACCTTTTAATATCCACAAGATAGCACAAGTAGGGCTCCGTTTACGAGCCTTACGTCCTTCTTGGAAGAGATCCGCGTTGGAATTTCACAATGTATACATTCGTCCAGTTAGAGTGTCGCGACAGAACCGCGAATTGAACGGCGACACGAGCGACCAAAAGGAAAAAATGTTTGACTGTCGGATCGCATACGGGCCGCGTGTTGAATCCGTCATTAGGTCACCCAAATGATCTCCTGCCATCGCGGTGACGAGCTGGGAGCTCTTCCCCTGCTCCGAGCTATTCGGTGCACTCGAAGTCGGAAAACAATCCGGCGTATCGCGATTATCGCCTGTTCGCGACTCCGATCCTCGAGTGCGACGCGAAACGCGGCTAATGCTTGAACAAAAACTCGAGAAGACGCCTTATTTAATGGCGCCTTTGAATCGCTTATGATTTTAATTTCAGATTTTCATTCCAGATACTTAATTTCACGTCATTAATCAATGAATGTTTGAATAAATGCCCAGTAGCAAGGAGTTATATTACGTTCCATGCTACCTCATGCGTGTAATTGGAGCATATAGAGATATCTCAAATCTATTTCTGAGAATTGAACTTTCGATAAATAATTTTGTATAAGAATAACTTGATAATTAAAACTTTAAAATTCATTTACAAAAATTAAAAAGTTCCGAAAGACCTGAGGATTGAGTAAAAATATCGAAGAAAATATTAAATTTTTCACTAACATGTGATTATACCATCGCGGAGTATTAGAAAGCATAAAATTTTTCTGTGAAAAATTATTAGAAACGAGATTGAAGATTATTTCTCAAATTTTAATGCATAATTTGCAATTTCCCAGCTTTCATTATTATTATTATTATTAAAAATATAAATTGATTAACAAACTATGTCGCATTTTATAGTTATTTCCTAATATCAGAACTTCTGTTTCTACAACAAGCATTCATACTGGCACACCTTTCTTATTAAAAGAAAAAATCTCATTGTTAACTATCTGATTACAGGTAGTTCCTCATGTTATCGCCAGATGACGAAATTTGAGAAAACTTTCTCAGAATTAATTTTTACATTATACATATATATAATACACCGACAGGTGTCTCGTGCATTATAAGCAATACTCAATTTATAAATATCTTTTTTTGGACGCAAACATGTTTCGAAAAGCCGTAATACAACCAAGACACAATTTATTATTTACAGCATTCTTACTAACGAGAATTACGACTGCGTTTTAAGCATTTCGGATATAGTGGCAAAAGTTCCATGAAATTCCAGTTAAAAACCCTCACTGGGCTAAGGAATTTGTTATTATTCCTAAGTTACGTCGTTAATTATGTCACAAATGAATACTAGATTACAGGTTATAGCCAAAGGGGATATTACCAAGAAGAGAGCTAACTTGTAGAATTAACGAAGGAATTAACAGATTAACAGCTTGCATTGGCTTTGTATAATAAATTATATCCACACTAGCATAGTAAGCACACACGGTTCGTGAGAGAAATCGGACAGAACTTTTCGTTTGCTTCGCCAGATAGATAGACACACTGCGACTTTTCCGCTCGCTCAACATTACATACCTTCTGACAATATCTTTGCGATAGTCAGATTTATACATCGGTCAACTTTACGTTCATAACGCATTTGTAAGACTGATCTTCGGGACACGTTACCTTGATGCCGTCTGCAATAAAATTTCCTGCCTATTTAATATCTCAGAATCAACAAGGATTTCTTACCCGGAACGTTTAGCCCTTTCCTGCCTAGGTCTTGTGCCGCACTGAGTGCGGAAGAAGATCCGAAGGGAATGATTCCCAAAACGTTCGTCCGCGCAGCGGTCGTCCTTTTTACTAGATCGCTAGATGGAGCAATCGATACGCATTCTTCTCGCTCTTTTCTCTCTCTCTCTCTCTCTCTCGCTCGCTCGCTCGCTCGCTCGCGTATTCAAGTGCTCGCGAATAGAGGACTGCACGAGAGCTTCGAGAGTTTCGATCTCGGCGCGAGTATCTCTCGCGCGCGCACGAATCGCTCGTCCGGGCGAGAACCGACGCTCCCATCGGCGTCGCTCCGAGAGACGATCGAATCCTCGCGTCGTTGAGGAAAGGCACCTGGCGAGCCGCGTATAACTTCGAAAGACGCGGGATTCTCTCGCGGTAGCGGGATTCACGCCGCGATCTCGCGCCATGCCGAGCGCCTCGCGCGGCACGCGGGACTTCCAAATCGCGGAATCGATGCCGCGCTCGATCTCTTCGATAGTCCCGATGCGGCGCGAGCGATTGATCAGGATGCAGCAGGGCATTTTCGATCGGACATGTCGAGCGGGACTCAGATTGATGTATGTGTCGATCGTATCGGCTCTTCGCGGTCGAGCTTTCTCGATGGCCACGCTGCGGAGTGCAAACGGCGCGGGTGAGAAAATCCAGCTTTGCTTTGCGCCTCATCTTTCGACACATTGCCGCGCGTCTTTCCCACCGAGATTATTTCGCGTTCTCTCTCTCTCTCTCTCTCTCTCTCTCTCTCTCTCTCTCTCTCTCGTGTCAAGCGCTCGCAAGTAGGATCGCACGAGCTCCCGCGAGCCCCGATGTTGGCGTATCTCCGGCGCATCGCGTTGATCGCTCGTCGGGGCGAGAAGCCGGCGCTCTCATCGGCGTCGCTCCGCCGGGCGATCGCATCCTCATGGTCGCCCAGGAGAGGGCCTCCGGGGCTCGCGCCCTTCGGAACAGCGCGCTTCCCTCGCCGCGGTGTCGAATGTTCCGCACAAGACTCAGGCGAGACTCGGATCGCGGGACTCGACGGTCCGCTCGATTCCTCGGAAGCCTCGAAGCGGCGCGAGCGACTAAGGGCGCAGTGAGATCTCTGACGGAAGTCGAGTTGACGAGACTCGGACCGATCACGTCCAGTCGTGACAATCCTGCGGTCGATCTTTCCCAACGGCCGCGCCGTGAATCGCAAACGGCGACGTGTGAGAAAATTCGGCTTTGTCGTCGCGCCTCCATCTTTCGACGATGGATGCGTTCGCTCGTGTATCTTTTTCCTTCTTCCCGCCAAGATTATTCTGCGTTCTCTCTCCCTCGCGAGCGAGCGAGCGAGCGAGCTCGATCTCTCTTTCTTTTCTTGGATGGATCCGGCCTGCGTCGAATGACGGCGAAATTCTTGCCCGAGTTGTAACAGCACCATTTAATAAGCATTAAAGTGTCGCGCATACGTGTAGGTAAAAGTAATCTATGTTCTGTGGAGAAATTTAAGATTTTTGTACAGTCGTGGTTTTGTGTTATTCATTTTATATCTGTGTTTAAATAGTACGAAGAAACGATGTTTATTAATGATTTGTTCATCTTTCTTCAAAACAATGTCAAATTTGGAGAATGTTACGTTATAATTAAAGAATTGGCCTTCGTTCTATTGGAGTATAACATAATAATGTGGTCAACATAATTCAGATATCTTTATTGATAATTATGTTGACGCAAATAAACAATTTTTCTGTATAGAGAATTCGATTTTTCAATAATATCAATTCATGTTAATGAATATAATTTCTTAACGACTCTTATTACATAGGCTAATATATCAGTCTATGTTGATTCCAGTTTTTTATAGAAAAAATCAGTTTCTTTTATATTTGTATTCGTATTTTTTTTTAATTTATATAATTCTTTATATTTATATGGTATAAACATGTATATAGATCATAGAACAGAAGTCAAACAAAAATTTTAATTTTCCTCGTTAGATGGAGCGCTGTTATGTTTTCTCGCATTCAATATTATATATTTTTGATATTTATCTTTATAGTATATCAGCTTCATGTATCAAATAATTTCATATTCATTATATTTTTTGGAATGCGTTCCTCGGAAACTTCCGCTTTATGTAAATCTCAAACAAAATTTTCTTCTTTTTATAAGAGAAAACAATTTACCGATACAACATACTCATTGCTTTTTCCATTAAGAATTAGTTATCTTTTTGCCAAATTTTAATTATTCGAAACAATATTTCTAGAATTTAACGTCTTGACGAATATCATTCCATGTTATAATAATTTCAATATATTTTGATAAAAGAAATATAATTACCCATTTTTTTCTCATTTATAAACCTAAGCTATAATTTATTGTTCAAATAAGATTGTTTAAATATATTTTTTATCATCCTAAAAATTTATTGCAAGCTGTCACTGACAGTTGTCAGCTGTCAACGTGACATTTAATAATACATATGATAATTAGCTATTGTAAAATCTTAAGAGTATATGCTCATTGACATATGCCCCCCTAGTATTGCATCGGTCAGACGGTTAGACCTTGTGATAATCTTCTTTTTAGTCTGCGTGGAGTTTTGACGCTTCTCATGAGATTTTTCGTAAGTATGTTAGGATGCTCCTCTATTCTGTCAACATATCTCTGGCTAAGTCTTCTTATTTCATTTCTAATGGCACGTTAAGGTCATGATGTAGAATTAATAACATACCAAAGTGCGTCAACGGCAAATCTAAGGAAATTGTTTTGGAGCCTTTGTAGTATTTCTATGTTGGAGGCCGTGCCTCACAATTGAATACCGTAGGTCCAAATAGATTGTTTAAATAACGGAAAATTAATATTATCTGAGCAAAGAAATATATATAAAAATACATATATACTATTTACTTAAAAATTAAGATCTATCCATGAAATAAAATTTGGAAAAAGATTTGAGAATGTAATTTCTCTTTTGTCGATAATATCTTTAAAATATTATGCATCCATCCAAATAAGTTCTTTGATTCCTCACTAGATGGATAATATAGATGAAAAGTTTCTCGTATTTAAAATTTTATATACTTTACATATATATGTATATACAGAGGAAGTTCAATATTATAAGCAATACTCAATAATGAGATATTAATTTTTATTAAATTTTGGAAGCCAGTTTTTTGAGAACCTAATATATATACCAAAAATAAATTTTACGATATATTTCGAAGCCGTATTTCTGCGATCAGTTGTTAAGTTGAGATATTTTATTCTTTTGGTTAATAAGAGAAATAGAATATATATTTTTCACGTATCTTTTTATATTGTTGATTTGATCATTTTAATTATATAAAATTAATTATAAAAAGAACTATATTTTTAATTTTTTTCATTTAACATATTTATATTATATTAAAATTTTTAATTTTAGACATTTTGTTCGCATTTTTAGATTCAACAAATTCTCTAAATCTAGTTCCGTATTTGATCATAGGATAGAAGAATAAAAAAAAATAGAGAGAAAGAAAGAGAAAAGAAGCCCCTTTCGCATACCCCCTTTTTTAAGCCCCAATGACTGCTGCACCTGGACCCAAAACCGTTCACCCTTCCAACTTTTTAGAGTTCCCCCTTTCTCCGATCTACAACCCCTGATTCGACTCTTCTACTCCCTGCACGATCGCTCGAAGGGTTGTTTTAAATAATAATAACTCAACCCCGATCACACATAGGATGGCGAACTCGATGCTCGTCAGCCTCCAGTATGTTACCGGTGAGGCTACGTGCTCTTTCGCGTCGCGTCACACGTTTTATATTTGATCTCGCATATTGCGATTGTTTCAAATATTGCAAGTTGTTTGAATAATTGTGTAAATTGTGTGTAAAGTGCATTTTGATCACAACTATTGTTGTGCGACATTGTGCGTTGTTATAATTTTTAATTAAAATTTCTATTTTCTATTAAAATGATTCTACTAACATTTCTATTTTATGATATAATACTTATGGTTTCTCGGGAGTGTTAAATTTGTAGAATTTATAATTTTACAAAAGCTTCTCTCATGTGCACGGAATCTTATATAACATATCTACGCAATAGCTTTTCTCATGTGTAAAAAATAAATTTGATGATTATAATCAAACGATTTTTTCTGTTTACTTTAATACTTTCATCGTTGATTCGTGGTAAGTATTATACTGATTGGTGCATACCAATTTTGCACGTTGCACGTCTAAACGTGATTTTCGTACATATATATCCGTGTATTGCTGCAATTTTATTTTGTGTACATTTAAGTGTATTTTTAAACAAACACAAAGCAAATAAAACGCGTGTAGAGAACTAAATAAATATACAACACGATAATGCCAGCACACGATTTTTTTCATTTTGCGCTATGAAATAAAATCGATTATCAATCGATTATAAAATGTTGCAAATGTTCGGGATGCTTTTTCCGTTAAAAAAAAAGAAGAAAAGAGAACTGATTCCCGCTGAGGAGTCGAATCGATGAGCATGTCCGTTCTGTAGCGGCAATTTCTGCTCGACTAATTACCTCGATCATCGAAGTCGACAGCGAGAGTCGCACATATGTCAGCAACGCGTTACAGAAAAGCGGCATGTTAGAAGCGAGGAAAAAAAAGCGAGAAATAAAATGACGGGCATCCCGCGCGCGCGGTTGCAAGGCAGAGGGTTAGTCGGATTTTTAGGGGTAGCCTGCTATACCCCTAACTGCGTTATCCCCTTTCAGGCACGGTCCCTCGAAATTGCGCGAGCGTGAGTTTACGAAAAGACGGAAATAATGCCGATGCTCCAACGGCAAATCCGTCAGCTCGCTCGTCGCTTTTCGCTATCCTTATGTCGCATCCGGATGATCATCTTCGTCGGATAATCGTACGAGCGGAAACGCAGTCCTCTTTGCTCAGAGATAATTATCTTACATCCCTTCTTATCAAAAAAAAAAAAGAAAAGGGAGGGAAGGCAGGCAATGAATTCTGCATTAATTTTTAAGTTTATCTCGGATATTGCTGCAAAGTAGGATAACATTTTTCGGGTCAGCGTATCGCGTGTAAGCACGACGCAGCTTTAGATTTTTCACAGAGGCTTTTAATTGAACCGATCGCTCGCGGGGAAGTGGAGGGTATCAAGGCAGTCTATAGAAAACCCCATTGGCTATTAAGTCAATCTCCGCGCATCGGTATCAGCTTGCGGGCTATTGTGTTTCATTTTCCACGAGTATATTGGCTTCTTTCTCTCTTTTCCGTCGCGCCGTATGGGTCACGTTAAAGCATAGACTTTTAGTGGGTCTCTCCGTCGCTCGTATGCTGCCTCCACGTGTTGTGGAGAAGGAGAAAAAAATGTGGATCAAATCCGCCTACTTATACAATGGAATACAATGCCTGCGTCCCATAAAAAGCCGCGCTTTGTGACAAGAAATTGTTACCTTTCGAAAACCCGATTCGTAACCCGCGCGCAATTTCTGAACGAAAATACGAAAAATCGCATCATTTTGAGGAAAAGATGTTATCTTTCACTGATAAATAAGTTTTCGTTCTTCGGTAAAATTGATAACTATATCGAAATGATCCTCTCGGAGTAATTTTATTTAGCTTCCAATTATTGAACATTATATTCGTTGAGGAAACCATCTTGCGTGCCCTTTCGCTTTCTTCGAGCAGTTTGTTTTCTTCTTTTATTCTTCCGTCCACATAAAACGCATTAAACCATGTCATGTCGTTGACCTAAACTTATTACCGATGATTATTTCGTTCTGGCAGTCCCGCCGCTTTTTTTTAATGCGAATAACCATCCAATTGTGGTCGATTATCTCCTCGCGCTTTCTTCATTTTGTAACAGAGAAATTGCAGGAAATAGATCGATACATCCATTTTCTTAGTCGCGATAAATCAGCCGGAGCAAACTTTGAGAGAGTGATGAAAGATCTGTTTTGCGAGCGCGATTAGCGCAATTATGATGATATATCGTCGTTAGACTTTTATTTCGCACCTTGAAATTCAATCTTCCGTTTTAATAAGTTTCACATTCAAATTAAAAGTAATATCCTCTTTTTATTAGGATCCGTAATTAGATGGTCGTTAGAGAAAAAATAAGGACTTGTACTTCTGTCTCGCGTTGCCTCTCTTTCGCGAAGTCGCTGTATGCGGAAAGAGCCGCAGCAAACAGAGCATCTAATGTAGAAATCGTCTGCGAAGAGTTCCTAGACTTTTTCATTCTTCTGTCAATAATTTCCCTGATAATTGCGCCGTTTGGTTAGCGAAAACGTTTGCTCTCGGTGTCTCGCGAGAATAGAAATGTGACTTGGCAGAAAAGAAAGGGGAGGAGAGGAAGGGAAAAAAAATTGGGTCGACCGTAAAACTGTGGTCGTCGAAAGTGCAGTCAGTTGAAGATGAGAAGAAAGAGAGGAACAACAGTAAAATGCCAGAAGATGGGAGGGAGGTGAAAAAAGTCGTTGGTTCATGCGTTTATAATAGCGCTTTTAAACTAGTCGAGCGTATAGAAAATAATCACGAGTAACTGCGAGCGAACAGCGCTTTGGTTTCGTTTTTGCCCGCACTGCGAATCCCGTGAAATCTTTTTCTCGCGGTTGCGAAATGGTTTCTGGAAAATCGGTCGACGCGATCGGATGCCTCCGAGCAGTAGAATAAGGACGATTTTTTCGTCCTTTTGCAAGATCAGCTCCAATTATGTGCCGGAGAAATCACACCGCGGAATCATTAAAAACGATGAAACGATTATTGACCGGAAAAATAGATTTCGGTTTTAGATTTTCATTTGAGACATTTCAGAATTTATAAAGAAGCCTTCTAATGTTTAATAACTATTTCCGGTTTAAATTGGAGTTGACTCGATTAATCTCGCAATTATGTCAACGTGATATCCAGGCAGATATCGCACAGAAATATGTTTATAAATAATAAATATGAATAATACATGCCATACGGATACTTTTGTACGCCATTTTATCAAGCGGACAGTCATCGGGCATGACAATGGTCTGAAAGTAATCCGGACTGGAGCAGCGCGTGGACTGAAAATAGCGTGCGGACAACACGAACATACTGCTCCATCCTGACGGGGGATTCGATGGGGGTGTCATTGAAGGGATCGTCCTTTACCCTCCGATGGACAAGCCCATTGGTCAGATCAGTGTCTATCCCTGGACGGAACTCTATCGATTATTTGTTACCGATTTTCAGACGCTACTTGCAACAGGACGGTTCCTGCAAGCGGGGGGTGTGGTCCGCCCTTTGCCGTGGGGTTCTTTAAAACCAGCTATGCAAATCGATCTTTAGCAGCTTTCCAGATGATCCCGACGCGGATCTCAGCTGATCGTGAACGGCGACGTCCTTACTTTAGCATTGACTTTGTCATCGCGACGTGTGGGACGCGTCCTCTAATTACATCAGTGTCCCACGCGTCTTATCGTGATTAGCGTATTATCGCGATTAGCATACGCTAATGCGCGAGAATTATCTATCTTCTCATAAGAGTCAAACTCGCGATGGAAAGAATGCTGTCAGTATTTTAACGTTTTGTGTGAGAGCGGTATTCGCGAACTCGAGCGGAGAATGGCTCTCTATCCGAGTGAGATGCATAATTCAAGTACTCGTCACGATTTCTATTCGGTACTATTTAAGTTCTCACTCTTCCTCTTTTCTTTATACAAGGAAATATTACGAGTGCAATCGGAGCGGCATGTTAAAAATTGTATGTTATAATTGAAAATCGCGTCCAGAAAAATGCGACAAACGAGTAATCAGTACAATTATTAGTAGTCATCGTTGTACAGGGAAGATGATGGCTCCTTTTGTCTTGTACGTCTTACTCGCTTCGAGACATCCTTTTATCTTCTTCCATCAACTGTTCGTCAAAGTCTTCGAAAATCGAGAAAACGTTTTAATAAATTACAAATTACAATCATTTTCGCAGAGCTAAATTCTTACAAACACATGGAAATGTATAAAAAATGCATGACTTTGTAAGAAAACAGCATCCTTACGTTTCTTGTCGCGATTTCCATTATTTTATTTTTCTATTTATTGTAATTTTGTAATAATTAATATCGAACGATATAAATCTCTTATCATACGAATATAGTGTTTCGCTTTTTAATTTTGACTATTTCCGTAATTTGGTTAATTGGGAATTTTACCTTAGTTGCATGAAATATTTTGATGGCTTTTTAAAAGTATAGCTTATTTGTATAATTGAAGAGTTCAAAACAGGATAGTCTTCAAGACTGAAGACTATCTAAAATTAAAGACAAGTTCTAAAAGTCATCTTAACATGCTAACTTCTTATTTATATGAATCAAATTAATTCTGGAAATAACGGTTCGTTATTTCTTGCTTTTAAATTGCTATGATCAATGTCTTAGACTCGAGGATTAAAATAGACGAAAAGGTTAATTCCGCGTTACTATATACTACGATCAGAATAACGCAAAATAATACCTATATAACGATGTCTTTTCTTTTCGTTTCCATCCCACACAGCTTCTTAAAATACACATGATATTTAAGCATTGGATAACAAATGGCTAGATGTTGAAGCCATCTTAGGATCTAAATTTAACGATGCGTGGAAATAAAGACCCAAATTAAATTTACATTATAAAATATACGTAAAATATTTAACAAAGTATGTGGTGACGTACACAAATATGATGAGAAATTAATTGCATCTTATGCCCCTGATATAACAAAATTTATGCAAAGAATTATTAAACGAAATCTCTGTCTATCTTGCCTATGCGGGAATAATTGTGAAAACAAATATGAGGGGAATGCGCAACATCCAAAATGAAACATTCAAAATTCAATGAATATATTATAAACGTGGAGGAGAAAAGTCCGCAGTCTAGACAGCGGGAAATGGAGATGCGATTTGTTTCCAACATCGTTGGTGTTTGGCGTTAAAAATCAATCGCGCTCTACCGCGCGGTAATGGAAGCGCGCATATAATTTGTCGCGCGAATGACATTAATTTTCAGACGACTTGACATGCCGGCATTTCGCGTTCGCGCCCGGAATAATCGCGCGAACACGAACCTGAGTATCTATATTCCACAAGAGGAGCAAGACGGTCGGCTAACTCGCCGCCGTCAATGGTCATTGCTCCGTGTCGGGTCGCCATTTTGTGTCTCGCGCTCGCGCTGACGTCCAAGCGGACGCCGTGCGGCACCACGCGAGCGTGTATGCGTGCATATGACGAGTCGCGCGTAGCGTGCGGGGGCGAGGGGCAGCCACGTGACTGCGGAATCGCGCTTCCGGATTGGCTCGCCGCTGTTCCTCGGGTGACGTAATAAAGCGACGACGCGCGGACTGCCTAGGCTAGCGATCGACGACAGCCGAACGAATGTATCCACCCACTAATCGTGCATGTGTGCAAGCCGTATGCGCGCGCGCATATGCGTGCGCTCGCGCGCGGGAAAGAGAACAGTTGAACGAACGAGTGCGCGTCGCGAATTCGCCGGATCGTTCGTGTAATTATTCGGTGTCGCGAATTCAACGACGTATTCTCTGTTGTTCGCGTGATTCAACTTTCACCGGAAGGTATTGTATGATATTTAATCCGTATTGCTTCCCGTTTGGTTTTTTGGTAAGCAGTTTTTTCGTATAAAGCTTCGTAGAAATTTGCTGGGAGCTCATTTCACAAAGTGCTTCGGGCAATAATGCAAAGTTGCGAAGTTGCGAGATGGTAATTCGAGGGAAATACAGAAATCATTTAATGATCATTTAATTGTACAGGCATGACTGTACAATGGTGATCGTTATATTATTATATATTATTTGATTGGTTGACCTCTAAATGTGTCCAATGCATGTGTCGGAAGATATAATTTCATGATTATGTAGATGCATTTATCGAGGTCGTGCATAAGTACATTTTGATTATAATTATCTTCATTTCTCAATTATCTTTCCAAGATATTGATTGCGTGGTAAATTGATAAACGTGTTTCCCTGCTGCGATATAACCGCGTTTATCGAGGCGATTATTCAGAATAATACCACGTACGGGAAATTAAATGCAGAAATTACTTTGCGCTACGCAACTGCGCCGACTGTTTGCGCAATTAATGATTTCCCAATGTATCCGAGATAATCGCGGATCATTATCGGTGAATCATCGCTTTCTTACATACAAAATATTTTCACGTCGATTTAATACTGTCATTATCTGCTATTCGCTTTCTATCGTTTTCATTCGAATTCCGTAGAGAATGTAGACTTTCGATAGAACGTAGCGATTGAAACGAGGAACGAAAACGCGAAGACAACGTTGTCCAATGTAAATTGAAATTTAATATCGCCGATTGGCTCTCCCGCGTACATGATATCTCGGGAATAACTGCAAAAAAATCATGCCGTTATTAGCGGTTGTTTATCATTCGTCATATTAAATTACGATTTTATTTACGTATTATCGCGAAACAATCGAGCGAAATTACCGCGGACGATTGTTTGCGACTGCCTCGGCAGCGCTTCTCGCTCGATAAAATTCATTATTCGGTGATGAATATTTGTTATTCTCATTCGTCGATAAACTCGACTTCAATTAGCGTATAGTTACAGATACAGAAAAAAAATTTATATTCGCCTCAAGTCTATTCTCAAGTCTATTCTCAACTCTTCACGCGTCATACCATACACGCGTCTTCTCTTCGTGCTACTTCATGGCCGAATTATAATGTAATTGAATTTGAATGCACGCGACTGTGCATCTCGATCGTAT
>JAHMML010000004.1:1959923-2177034 GCA_020341155.1 Eciton burchellii
GAGGTGAAGAAGCATCATCGCGGGATTTGAAAAAGCATAAGGGTAACTCCGCACGTAGTGGGGGTAACGAACCGACACAGGAGAGAGAGATCGAGCACGAGTACTCCACCAGCATTCCGTCACGGGCGCTCGTGACCGGCGGATGTGTTGCGTCGGCGTTAGGCGTGTATTCCGTCGAGAAAATCGCGCTGCGTTTTTCGCGAGGACGTGTCCGCCGGCCAGTGACATGGAAAACTCGAGGAAAAATCGTTTCCGACGATCTGCGACGTCTGTGGAGGACTGTGGTCTTTGTCTAGCGTCAAATTGTTAACGTCCGCTCTCTCATTGATGGGACTTCCAGGTAAGAAATTACGTTGTTACAATCGTTATTACCGTCGTAATAGGAGATGCTGGTTATATTAATTATTCTGAATAAAGAATTCCGGAATTCACAGAAATGGCATTAATCATAGCCGACGAGACTCGATAAGATTTCATCACGAAAACGAGCAAAATTTAAAGTGGAGGAAATATTCCGGTTTGAAATAACATAATTGCTATTATACATAAATTTAATGCGTAAACTAACGTTTCCGACTACGTCTGTGACAAGGATTTACGTTGAATATCGATAAGAATTAAATTAAAAATTAGATTAGGTTAGGCAACGCGCATACTTGTTAATTAATAATTCGTTCCGCGAAAGCAGTTCCGGAATTTGAGGTTATCGGAAGTTGGAAATCTCATCTCGCTCGTTCCTATTGTGTTTCCCGTTTCCACGAATTAGAAATCATTTCCAACGATGAGTGCGGCAAAGTGCACAGCGCACAGTGCGCGACTAGAATAACGTATGTTTATGCAATCTCGGTGATGCAACCTAGGGATTTACGAATAAAACTGAAAGCGTCAATAGGGCGTCAGTTTACCTTATTTTCACGTAAATTGAAAATTAGATCTCCTTTCGGATAAAGCGCAGTTTCAATGGATCTAAAGATGGAGCCTCGAAATTCGAGCAAACTCAATAATCGATTCCTTCCCTACTCAATAGCGTAATTCAATGAAAATTCCGGATTTTATCAGAGGAACCTCCTTCAAGCTCTACTCCCTCTCTCTCTCTCTCTCTCATCATCAACGTTGCACGGGAACGTCTGCACTTTAGCCGTCTGGTTTTTCGGCGCGGCGTGACGTCGACAATTTCTCGAATCGCAACGAATCGCCGCTGTTGATCCAAACTTCTTCGCAGCGCGATGCGATTTTGGGGATCCGTTTCGCGAACGGATGGATAAGTGACGGTGGATCGGAATCACCACACGTGGATTCAGACGGGACGGCGACGGGAAAATGCACGGGGCTCGGCAAAAAGGTAGAATGCGCGCGCGGGTAGCGCGCGCTGCGGGAACGTAATTTGAGCGCGCTTCTAATTGACATTAATGCGATTTTCTTTCTCGGCGAGTTTCTCGGCGGCCTCGGCGAGAGAGTTTCGCGAATCGCACGGCGATCAAACAATCTCGCCTTTTTAAATCGGTGCGGCGGATGACGTCGCTCGTCGGCGGGAGTTGAATGACCCCGTCACGGCCCATGTATTATCATGTTATTATAATCGAGCCGTGCTTTCGGGCCACTAATTAAGAACGCGATTAATTAGGGACGGGCTGGGCACGCCGATTCGGGTGCTGGTTTCGCCGTTTTATTTCAGCCGGGCGGCGGGAAGAGCCGAGGAGGGGGTGGAGCGGGGGGGGGGGGCGGGGAGAGRGGAAGCGCGTGTAAACCTCATCTGATAAAATCCGCGTGCGCGGGCACGTAGCTCTCTATCTGGCGAGATGTAATTAATTCCCGCGATAGAAAAATCACGGGCGCCGATCTGAGGAAGCGGCCGATAACAGCTAACGATGTCGATCATCCATCCTCTGAGCGATCCGCAGATCCGCGAATGATAACTCCCCGTGTCTGATAATGCAATTCCCCGTAGGAGCGGGGGATTAACCGAATAGAGAGTGTTATCGGTATAACAAGATGTTTTGTGTTTCGAGTCATTTGTAATAATCGCGCGGAGCGGGCACTCGCCTCGCGAAAAGATTATTCTGCGGAATCTATCGCGACGAGTCGGCGACGCGCCGCAAGCCTTTATCAGCCACCGCGCGGATCCAGCTCTGGAGTAATCTGCGGAGGGCCCGTCCCGCCACTTCAAGATGTTTGCCGAGTCTGAGAGACGGACAAATTTGCACAGCGCGCGAATCCGCGCGCGGCTACACGCGCGAGTCCGCGCCGGATCGCGCGGCGCGATATTCGCATTCGATGCCGAAGGGCGAGGCACTTACGTGCGGCGAGTTGCTGGCAAAAAAGGCCGAGGCGAGGCTGCTGGACCCTCGGATGCTGCTTCGAGTTCGGTTCTTTATGTTCTCGTTACGTGGTCTTCACCTCCCGGCGGCGTTCGTTACGCTTCACCGTCCATTGTCTCGCAGATCCGCGGATTTCTTTATCGAGGGCATCGGAAGGCCAGGCAAATACGCTTCGCGAAATAAGGGCGTAACGGCTCGTCGAGGCGTTGACTCGATGTTCCATTGATACGCTGAAAATATTTGCAGCTTGACGGACACGGCATGAACAGTGAATTGAAGAGATAAAATTTCAAATGCCAGAATAAACGCGCACACGCGCATAAAATGGATCAACGAAACGCAAATCCTGCGAGATTGACGGTTCTTCCATTGTTTTCTTTTTTTTCTTTTTTTTTTTTTTTTTTTCTTTTCACGTGCGGTTTCGCCGTATTCTTCATCGCCGACAATACGGCGTGAAATAATATTTCGGATATTTTCATCTTCAGCGTGAAGCGATCCCCATCACCGATATCTAGATCGCAGTGCTCGCTCAAGAGGCAGTACGCGATTGATTAAAAATAAAGGGAAAATACGCAAGAATATTGACGTGAGATTGATCTGCTTTCGGTATTGTTTCCTCCGGGAACTTTAATTCCATTTTAATTTCATCGGAAATGCGATTCTCGCTCTATTCGAAACGCATCTCTCCTCGTTTCGCGCATTCTTTTCGACCGAGCAGCAACGTCAAGTTTCCCAGGACGTTCCCTCCGATTCCTCAGGGGGGGAAGAGTAAAAAGCTAGTAACTTTCTTATCGACCACTCGAGAAGAAGAGCGTGCCGGAGCGAGCGAGAGGGAGGGAAGGCCTCGGTTAAGCCGATACTCGACTTCTTTGCGAATCTCCGGAGATTATGGCGGCCGATGGAACGCATTCCGTGTTTCCGCGATCTTCATCGCCGTTAATTCCGTCCCTCGTCCCGCTCGATCGGCGATTTGTCGCGGCGGGTTGGACATAATTCTATGGCGGTATAATACGCTCCTTTCCCCTCCTTTCCCCTTGTAAATTCGGGTCGGATTTCCGCGTTTCCGATTTAATACGGCGAAGAAGCGTACAGTCGACAGTCATCGGCACCTGGATCTCGATCTTCCGGGGTGCGCCGCGGTCGGAACGAGCAAATTATCCGATCGATCCTCAGACGGAACTGCGAGTTGCGTGTACTGCGTGATAATTGACGCAAAAAGCCACGCCATCTACTTGAACCCGCAGCTCGCGTTAACGGCGAACGAGCGAGCGAGCGAATGGATTGACGGCTAAAACGAGAGCCGGGATAAATTGTTGCCGGCGCTGGTTGGCGTCATCGCGCTTGCCGCTCCCGGCAAAGATGGTTCCTCCTGACGGAGAAAAAAGGGCGCATTACTATTGCTTATCCCTGTCCTGACCTACGGTTACCATGGCGACGGTGGGACGCGCGGCCAATCCCACCCTTTACGTTAGGGGTGGACCCCGCGCTGCTGCCAGGGCTGCTCGAGAAAGTTTCCTTTCCGTTTGGCCGAGAGAAAAATACGATGACAGCCGCGTTTTCCTTTCGTTTACCGAAATTCTCCCCCTGTAACGTAAAATAAAAATTAGCATCTGCATCTTTGATGCAGAATCCATGATTACGACTCAATTCCTACGTCACTCTGCCGCGCGATCAATCGTGCCAGCGACAGCCGAAAATTCGATACGCGGGAGCTGTCGCGCATCCGCGCGCCGCTCGGGGCGTACAATCGCGACTCGCGGATTCATTAATGGCGGCAAACATAATCTAACCGCGTATTATGTGTATAACAGTATGCCGCCACGAGTCGCTTGAAACTTATCGCGCTCGTGCTGCACGCTTGCACTTGGTGTGCCACTTTACGGCACCGCGGCTCGGCTCCTCGACCGACCGGTCCGGCTTGACATTGACGTGCACGCACGTGTATACACGCGAGAGCACGTGTACTCCGATATCGGAGTATCGGAGTTCCGGGACTCGCCGCAGAATTGGCCTTCGCGCGTCAACCACATTGAAATTTCCTGTCGAACCGATACCTCGCGGCACCCGAATCGATACAGGACGAATAGATTGCTGTTTCGCCCGTTTTGCCCGACGACCTGGAATTTATCTCGAATAAATTCACGCACCCCCTCGCTTTCTCTCTCTCTCTCTCTCTCGTCTCTCTTAATCTCGTCTCGTTTTTAGATTCGTTTTTATTCTTCATCAACGCCTGGAATAGATGTATCGCCATACGGTAACGTCACACGTCGATTGTACACATTGCGCTCATTTAATTTATTCTCGACGATCTAATTGCCGATAATGATCGATGCTTCCTGATTATCCTGACATTTTCGAACGTCGTCGTCTGATGTAACTTTGAAGCGCGGAGCAGCTTTAACGAATCGGATCCCTTGTTTGTCAGTTTACGTCGGGTATTTTTTGGGTATTAATTAAATCAGGTGGCCGATACGATTAATTGTACGAGCGATATTCGGTACAACGCGCTACCGAATTCATAGCGGAAGCGAGGTGGAGATATTTCAACATCGCTCGGCACAAAGGGCGAAACGATGTGTCGGATATTTCGTGGCCGAGGGCATGGGATTAATGTAGGGTCGATGATAGCTGCACCGATGGATTGTTCTCTACCCACGGATATAATTGAATTTTAAACTCTCTCCCTCTCTCTCTCTCTCTCTTCTACACGTATTTCTTCCTAGGCTCGTGGCGCAATTCCATCCAATCCTGCACGATTAGGAGGATCGATATCATCAGTATTCGTATCGTACCATTTCCCGAAAATTAATTCTCGTGCTGGCGAGAAATCAAGATATCTTCCTCCCGTGTTGCTAATAGCGACAATCGGCATCGATCTGCGTTTATCCCGATGCCCCCGCCGTCAATGTTCTTGAAAGACGATGATACCGATATTACCGTTGCTATTAATTACGAATAACAATGCACCATAGGCGTTGCAATCTGCCTCATGCGCGCGGAATTACGAGTGCGATCTGATGACGCGAGATGAGAACGCAGATTTATGTCGCAACACGATACAACGCGCGTATGCATGACTCTTGTTACGGCTCTGCGCTGTTCCTCTGTCCTTCTTCTTCACGTCTCATCCTCGTTCCCCCTCGGCGATGTCGAAAGAAGAGCAAGCAAACCGTGTACCGGTATACAGGGTGGACCGAGTGACATCGTTTCCACTTGATCTTGAGGTGACACTTTAGCCGCGCGAGACGGAGGAGGCGAGTCTCCTCCGGCATACGCTAATCGCGCCTGGTCTTTTTTTTTTCTTTTTTCTTTTCGATCGACGCCTGCACCCGGCCTGAACGCGACTGGTTTTCTTTGAAGGCCCCGACGAGATCGCGAGATAGTAATTTTCCTCGGTCCATACGTCGTATATGCGTTTATTTTA
Organism: Eciton burchellii; assembly: GCA_020341155.1. Taxonomy (NCBI): domain Eukaryota; kingdom Metazoa; phylum Arthropoda; class Insecta; order Hymenoptera; family Formicidae; genus Eciton; species Eciton burchellii. The sequence goes on from JAHMML010000004.1 coordinate 1,965,666, forward strand.
AATGGCTCTAGTGATCCGAGAGCACAGCGGTTGCCAACCGACCGCCAGGCTTGAATGCCCCCGGGGCCCCATCGATCGTTCTAATTTCCATCATAAATCCTCAATCCTTGCCTCTAGGAAGTGGACGTCAATATTCTTATCTTCAAGACCGGGCACTTTGTGCCTCGCGAAAATACCGAGAACCGAGACGGCAAGGAAATGGGATTAACGAAATGAAACGATCGTGTTACGTAATTCAGTCAAGCGCGAAGTGAGACTGAAGTCCGCTATCAACGATCAATGTAATAGTAACGATCATAATTGCACCTGCGTCGGCAGGTAATTTATGCCATCTAGAAAGCTCACTCTCTCTCTCTCTCTCTCTCTCTCTCTCTCTCTCTCTCTCTCTCTCTTTCTCCCGGAGAACGCGACGATTCGCGACGATTTGCGAAGTCGTTCCCGCGCATATAGAGAACTTGGGGATTCCGTTGAAGAGTTCCGGACCGCAGAATCATCAGGATTCGCTCGCAAGGATGCAACTGGAGAACCTCTGCGAAGAATGCGCCCTTCGAGCATGACTCGTATTTACCCGGCGCTGTTTCTCTGCCACTGCCATAGATCCTTAGCCCACTATGTCGGCCCTACGAGAGAGTGCCGAGGGCCGGGCACACGTTCTCCACGCTGGCGGCATAAAATTTCTATATCAATCCGCGGCGGGGCCGCATCGCGGATGGACCGCTTCGTCTCCGACGTTCCTGCGAACCGAGTTAATTACGAATTGGATTGCAATTAAAGCGAACCTCGCGCCGGCGTAATCAATGCGCGTGCGCGCAACCGAGCGCACTTGGCTACGCCGCGAGCTGAATAAACCTCCCGTTTAACAACCGCGTGACGACGATGACGACGACGACGACGACGACGACGACGACGACGACGGCGATGAGAGCGAGGGTTTTAGGTAGGAATGCAGCTGGAAGCTGGGAATTTCTGTGGCAAGTAAGGAGCGTTTCGAAAAAGCGCGACGGAAAGTGGCGGACACATGGCAGATTTTTTCCTCGTGTTTCTTCTTCTCGTTCCGAGCTTCCTCCAAGCTCAGAAAGCTTCGTGCGACTCCGGACTGGTGATCTCGCGGATGTCTTGGCCTACTTTTCCCAAATTTCATCCGCGTCGCGGCATCTGGAGCTCCGAGGAGACGTCGCCGGCAAAGACGGAAGAAATTGCAGCTCGTGCTGCGATCGTGCAACCAGCGTCGTATAAATTTTATACGACCCTGGCCAGTTATGGCCCGAACATTATAACTTGTAAATGCCCCGCTCGCTGGAATTCGCACCTTACCGCGCTTCCCTCGTGAAACTTGTTCTTCTCCTAGAGCGATGAACTTTGTTGTATCGCTACAGGCCACGGCCGGCCGTTCCGCGTAACTATCTCTATTGCTTAGTAATCGCGATTCGCGATACCCCGCTATCCCGCGGAATCTCTCCCGATAAACCGTCGTCGCTTTATGAAACGGGTGTATCTCGTCGAGTTATCGCCCCGCCGGCCCGATTTATACACGCGGTTGCTAATATTTGCGAGAAAAGCCGATCTAAATCACGGCGGCTGCACGCCATGCAAATGCGACTGCCGAGGAGTCACGCTTTCGGATGCACATCAGGGACGCTCGAAGCGAAGCTGATCATTCCTCTCCCTCCCTCCCTCTCTCTCTCTCTCTAAAAATGGAGATCCTTAATTACTGATATCCGATAAATCGATCCGACAGCCTTGCAGATCGACTCCCGCGCTTCGTTACTCCCCGATGCAAATTTCTCCCAGAGCAAGAACGACTCGGCTCTCCTCCCCGGCTCTCCTCTCGCGTCTTCTTCCCTTCCTTCGAGCACGTCTGTCGACGACCGTCGCGGACGAACGTTCGCGAAGCTGGCTGAGCGGAAACTTGCCGTGGCCGCATCTGGCCACGGGAATTCTCGCGAGTGCCTCGGGAGCAGGCCCGAGCGTTGCTCGCTGCGCGGAGACCACCGCATCGCATCGCATCGCATCGCATCGTTGGACGATCCTTGCATTACGTTTATTGCTCGGCTGCTTCCGAGTTCCCGGTACCCGGCATCGTTTCTAAGCGCATTTGCAACCGTGGGCTCCATCGCGCTCTCCATCGCGTCGATTCTCAGGACTGACCGGCGAACGGTGGCAGCCGCGCGTTCCCTCGCTGAGGGATCAGGTAAAGCGCGTGTTCCCGTCCTCTCCTCCCCCCCCTCCGTCCCCCTGTCCCCCTCCCCTCGCTCTCTCTCTCTCTCTCTCTCTCTCTCTCTCTCTCTCTCTCTCTCTCTCACTCGCTTTCTCTCTTTCGCGAGGGTCGCGCCAGCGACGTAAAGCCAGCGCGTGACGGAAACTGGAGCACGCTTCTCGGAAAAGTTGCACAGAGGCATTAGCTCCGCGAGATGACGATCCGCCACGGAGATTAACCCGTGTAATACGCCGTTTACGTTTTAACGAGAAACGGAGGCGGCGACAGAAGGTGGGAAGGAGAGCGCGGTTTGGCGTTGGCGATTCTCGGCGACGCGAACAGCTGATTCCTCTCATGCCGCTTGGCAGGAATGGTATGCTTTATGGAGTATCAATTTCCTGAAACTGTCGGCTTCCCGGAAGCCAACGGGTGACACGGTCCCTCGATATCCGTCAAGCTTCATGAGCTTGAGCTCGATTAGCCTTCTGAACGCTTTGTCGCGTTCCTCGCGCCGTTTTTCCTTCCTCGACCCTGATACACATAAGTCGCAATAACATTTGTTTTCTCCTTATTTGCAATAAATCACGTTAAGCGCGCGCGCTCGCTCGCTCGATGACGATGGCTATGCAAATGTCAGCGACGAGTATGCCGCGCGACGGTTAATTGACTGAAACGCACGTTGCCCCGCGGGAAAATAAACATGAGGCGTCGTTCTCGAGGATTCGCACGAATCACGTGTCTATCGTGACACCGTATTATCTTTACGGCCGCCGACGATGACACGTGCTACGTGTCGCGGTTGGTTATCACGAAGAGGGCATTATTCATCGCGGCCGGGCGATCATCAACATTGTATTGTGCCGGCGAATGACAGAAAATTATCCGCGAAGGAGATCCTTTCCGGTAAGGACCGCCCGTCCGCCGTTCAACGCTGAGAGGCGTCGTTAAATCCGCCTATTCATACCTGGATGAGTTTAAGTTTCCTTATCTAATCGGCAGGCGCCGACATCTGCCATCGCTGATACCGGCACGTGATCCGTCGAAACCGCTAAACGTCTGAAATACATTTTTAAGCGCAGGAACAGGCCGGCTCAGCCGGCAGAATATTGAATTAGCTTCTTATCGCGTAAATTACCCAGGAATAATTAAAGCGCTGATCAGCGCTCCAGAGTTAAGTGGATTCTCTCTTCGGCTCCTGCCGCCGTAAAGGCCGCAGGAACCTGGACCTGAAAAAGTATTTCCTGGTAGAAAAAGATGTTCGACAGGTTTCCCCGCGGGTGGTCCTCTGTATTTTTGTACGAATGAGAGCGTTATAGCGTATCGCGGGAACGGTACGAAGTCTATCAGCTATCGTGACTCGCTACGCTGCTACCTCGTCCGAGACTTTCCACCTGCGCGTCTCACCTTGACCGAACGATTTTTCGTTCTCGTCTCGATACGCGATCAGCCGCGCCTTCCGTAATCCCGGAACGTTTGCTTCGCTGCATCACTTCTAGTACCCGCTATCGGGTATCCGCGACAGATTACGAAGTTTTGTTAAGAGCAATATTGCCTCAACACGCGCGATAAAATGTAAAAACGAAGGAGATTAACGTGCAGTTATTATAACCTCGTATTTAATTTAGATAGGTCCAAGCGGTGATAACGCCGATAAGAAGCTTGCTCAAGAAGAGAGCGACGGGATATTTTCTTTGCTTCTTTTCTCTTTTAATAAAACTGACTGGGAGGAATATCGGGAGTCGACATGATCGGCGTCGTTCGGTAGAAAGTCATTTGACGGACACTTGTGTCAACAGAAATGCCATAATTTTTTTTTTAACAACCGCGTGAAATTCTTCCGTTGGCACGATCGGCGTTTGCCGATGAAATAAAAGTGAAATCGGTCCAGATCGCGGGGCCTCATTTTTCTCACGGCGAAGCGCGCGGCCGCTAAATTCTCGTTTTTCGCTTATTGGCGGCGAACGGCATTGCCGGTTAATTGTTTCATCATGGATCGCTGGAAACGCGTGTAATCATCGAGGCGTGAATTTCTCAAGGCACACAGGCGAAACACGAACAAACGAGGCGATGAACTTCCGTCGAACCAGACCCTGCTACAGTTATTGTTGCTACACGCGGCTTGCAAGACCGTACGGTATCCCGTATCGCTGCAATGAAGCATCAAAGTCGCATCGAGGTTCTTCTTCTTCCCGTGCATCAAAGTATCTACCGCGGAAGAAGAAGACTTGCGTTTCCCTTTTGATTGAATCCCGCGTGAGACTTTAACTTGCCGAAGAGCGTGCAAAAAATTGTGAAAATTAAAAAGCATTAACGTACTCGTGTACTCTGTATTAAAATCCATGGCGGGTAGCCAATATCGCCGCCACTTTGTGGCATAGATTTTATACCTGCACGAGCAATCGTAATCATTCGACAAATCGACGAATTGTCTCGCTTCGCTTCCTGCGCCGCGAGTCCCACGATCGTGACGTTCGATTTCTCGCGACGCTGCTCTTGCCGATCTTCTCTCGAATCCGATTCAGCCGTCTTCCTCAGCGAGCGAGCGAGCGAGAAAGAGAGAGAGAGAGAGAAAGGGAGAGGGGGGGACAGAAAAACAGAGAAGAGGAGTATCCGCGCGTCGACGATTTTTTTTTTTTTTTTTTTTTTTCCCCTCCAAGGATAATAGAACCCGTCCTCTCTCATTTTCTGCCGCATCATCGTGTACAAGCGCAGCGCGTATCTCTCTCTCTCTCTCTCTCTCTCTCTCTCTCTCTCCCTCTTTCTCTCTCTTTCTCTCTCCGTCTCGCGCTAACAGCGCACTAATGCTCCACGGTCCGGACGGGGGCCCTACGGGGTCTCCCCCCCCCCAGTTTTTATTTCATCCTCGATTTTCCAGCCTCCCATTAATGACGCAACTTTTCTCTCGGCGCGGAAGTGCGATCAGACCGGAAAGTTTCGAACCACCATGGGAAAATTGCGCGTGTCCGGCAGCGATTTTCACACTTTGAGCTCCCAGCGCGAAGTCATCCTCCGATACCTCTCAATACGCGCAAACTGGCTTCTAAATAAAAGAACAGAGCGATCATCAACGCGCGTTATCGGTGCAGTTTTAGAGTCCTGTAAGCGCATGAGAAATTTTCTTGCTTGCTGCTGTCTGCGTTCCTCTCGTCTGAGGATCAATCGTAAGCAGAAGAAAAAATATTCCGATGAAACGATAATGCGATGTCGCGCGAGATACCTGGAGATCTCCGAGTACCTTGACCTGGATACGACTTTTCGCCCGTTATCGCCAACATTAATTAATCACCTGCGTTAATCATCCAGCTTCCTCTGATGCATCGCTGCCGCGCGATGTTTTCCGAAGTCGAGTCAAAGTTATAAGTTGCCTCGAATCTATTACGATTGATCATCAGCGCGGGTAATCATCGACCTGCGTCTACCGAATTACGCGGCGAGGCTTCTCCCTCCCTCCCTCCCTCTCTCTCTCTCTCTCTCTCTCTCTCTCTCTCTCTCTCTCTCTCTCTCTCTCTCTTCTGGAATTATAAATGTGCGGACAAAATCCTTTTTACCGTACACCGATTCCCTCCGCTTTCCTGCGTTAATGATCCAACTTCCCGCTGAGGTAAGATGATGGCCAATTAAGAAAGTTAAATGAAGTTGTGCAAGATATACCCGCGCTATAAATTTTACCGCGAGTATTTATTATAACAAAGCATTAAAATACCGTCGGCGCGCGAGTTACAAAGTCCGTCCATCGTCCGTACACTGAAAATTTCCCTCGTTTAATAATCACGATTACGTCGGCAGCGCGTCATTGCGCGTTACACCGTACTTTCGCAAGATCTTTCCGTTTGCGACGATTCGAAGCGTCGATTTATCGATCGCGCAGGGACAAATCGACATCCACGATGCGCTACACCCGAGATGCGTCTATATCCGGCGCGTTTGACGTACGGGAGCACGAGAGAGAGAAAGAGACAGAGAGAGAGAGAGAGAGAGAAGACTACCGCGGCGCTTTTATTAATAGAAGGTCGGAGCTGTTTGAAGAGTTTCAAACGATGAAAGGTACTTGAAATGTTACAGCTGCACAAATAGCATCAGGTGAAGCCGCTCAGGACGCACGTAGCTCTTTTTTTTTTTTTTCACTTATTTCCACTTACGCGTGTACGTACGTGTAGCTTTTTCGAAGCGTGAATGCGTGCGGGCGCGTTTTCAATGATTCCAGCTTCCTCGTCGGACGAGCCGCAAATTTCCCGCAAAGCGAATAGTCCCGAGATGCGATGACGATCTTTCCCTTCCCGTGTCGTGGACGCGAATATTCGCTTGCCCACATTCTTCAGGCTCCCCGAGTACTCGACGACGAGCTGGCGCTGACGAGAGCATCGAACTGGTTTAAAAATAACGATCGATCTTAGCGATTTTCTTCTTCCCGATCAACACACAGAGAGACACACTGATCCCCCGTTTGGTTATCTGTCGAAGCTTCAGGTTTCAAGCAGCCACTTTTATTCTCATACCTGTTACTTTGTTCGATCGCGCAGCGCGGGATTGAATCGCGCTACGGAAGCGCCCAACAGCTGCTTCGAGCCGCGTGATTCGCGGCTCTCGGGGAGCCGCTTCAAGTTCATACGCGCTCATGCCTCGCTACCGGCATGGGAACACCGGTGTTGGCAATTAAGGGCATTCGATAATGATGGAACCGTACGGAACTCGGAACCTGCTAAGCAGCTTAGAGCCGAGAGGGAATCTGTCACTGTCAGTCGTCGCCTATTCACCAACGAGAACTTCGGTGGAAATAAAACGTTTAGCCAAGATGCGATTAAAGTCACATTTCTCTCGGACGGCCTTCACAGGAAGACACCTCTCTTCGGATAACTCGAGTACAGGGTCGGGTAATGACGACAGCGATACGGTGACGAATTTGTCAGCGGACGCATCGCTTGGACGTTTGCGGGAATGTTTTGCGGCTGGAATCGCTGTCGTAAACGTCAATATGGCAATAGCTTGATCTGCGATTCTCGTAGACGTTTAAATCTCACGTCGGGAGCCCGATAGCGGACGCATCTGATTATTACCGCTTGCGAGTGACGCGAGTTGACGCGAATTGTAATGCGCGATGCCCGATGAAACACGGAGAGAAATCAGATGACAAAGTTTGCGATGTTTCCCGCAGATCGCGCAGAGATGTTAAACTTAAGCCAGCTCCTCTTCGCGAATCCTCGATACAGATATCGAGCTGAATAAGATCGACATCCTCGACACGAGAGACCGCACGATTACGAGCTAAGCTCGTTTACGTTTCTCGACAAATTCGTCGAGAGCTTCGTTGTTTGTAGCAAACGATTCGGATTCCCCAATCGGTGCCCTCGATAAAACAAATTTGCCCGCGGCATGTCGCAGAACCTTTCTGCCTTCCGCCCATTTCTCTCTCTCTCTCTCTCTCTCTCTCTCTCTCTCTCTTTCATTCTCTCGAGGACTCTCCTCTTGGAGGAGCACGTGCGGGATTCTCAGCGGCCGTTGCCAGTCGATACGCCGGATTTTCGGGGGTTAAAAAAAAACTCGTGTCTCATCGCGGGGACAAATCTCGAGGCAACTGTGCAGCAACGGGATTGCGCGCGCGTGAAAGAAAAAAAAAAAAAGGAAAGAAAAGAGAGAGAAAAGGGAAAAAACCCTCCCTGTTTCTCTCTCTCTCTCTCTCTCTCTCTCTCTCCCTCTCTCTCTCTCTCTCTCTCTCTCTCTTTCTCCCCTTCATTGGCGCATTCTCGGTCTTTATGTGCGCCTCTCGCGGCGCAGATATTTCTCTATTAGTGATTTATATTTGCTTTCTCCTTCCGCGCTTTCTCGATCGACATAAAGCGCGTGCGCGTTGCGGGAAGGCGCGACACCGCGCGTTGCGATCTCCAGATCCTCCAGGCATCACGCGTATCACACGTATGAAAATGTATCGCCGAAGTAACGCAAAGTAATAAAAGAGGAAGGGAAACGGGAATGGAGGAGATTTGGCTGAATTGCGTTAACTAAATACCGCAGAGTAAAGACAGACGGACAATTCCGACGAGTTAGAGTCCCGAGATAAATCTCTTCCTGCCCTGCCCTGCGCCGGTTAATAACACGGTGCATTTCCGGGCAGCATCGGGGGTCCAGGATGGCTTCGTGTAAGGCTTCGTGTTTCGGGCGTCCTCCTTTCCAAAGCAGTGGGATGAGATGAGACTCGCCATCGCGATTGCATAACGTGTCGTTGACCAGCGCGCTGGCTGGGATTACTCAGGGCTCCTCCTCGCGTGACCTTGGATCACGTGTGACCCCCACAATCGAGCCGGAGCCGGAGCCGGGCGCCCTTTGTACTACGGCCGACCGGTCGGCCGATGTTCTTGGACCCGGCTGGTTGGGCAATCATCGACGATGAGGACGACGAGGCAGACAGGGCAATGCACCTGGTCGCGGCGAGCGGCGCATGCAGCAGTTGCGAGCGGTGACTGTTCGGAGAACAATGGCGCGCTCCGCGGTGAAGAGCTCTGCTTCCTCGCGGAAAATACGCGCGGGGATCTGACTCGGTCGAATCGCGTAGAATGATTCCAAGATCGCAGGTGCAACTCGCGGAATACGCGGAGACAATCAGCCGCGATAAACGTGCGGTGCGTTCTATCCGATCAGGGCTGATGAGTTTAGATTTCTGATCCTCCCTCGACGAGGTAGCTGATGATTCCTCGACTGCAGCTGCAGCACGGCGGTATCTCGCGCAGCTCCTGCTGGACCGATGACTCGTGCACTCGATTTCAAGTTCGCGGCAACGAAAGCGAATGGGATCAGGGAATAATGAGAGCCTCGGCCAGCAACTTCGGAGCAGGAATTCGTGCGACGCGATTGTTTCCCGATTGCGTCCCAGTCGGCAAACGTATCTCGCGAGAGAGAGAGACCGGTTGCCGTAATGGTACCCTGTACTACGGTATCTAATCTCGCGCGGTGGATAATAGGGAACCAGGAGAGAGAGAGAGAGAGAGAGAGAGAGAGAGAGAGAAAGATCGTTGAACTTTGAGCCGCATCACACGGGGAGATTCGCAGGCCAGTGCTCGCGCACTGCTCGCAAGAATGCAATCTCATGCGTGACATTTAATGCAGACGTAATATCTCGCACGCTCAGCCAGGCAGGATAGGAGGAGTCCTTATTAACGCCGCAGGTTCGAAACCTGCCGTGGATCGCGAGCAACGTAACACGTTGTACGGATTTTATGTACGCGTTTTGCGCGCGCGCGCGCGTGCGTTTCGGCGCGTGTCCGCTTCGTGGGCGGATTTTCGAGAGAGGCTCCGCGCGATTAAGCCTCGCGAATCGCGAGGGGGGTTGCGCGACTTCCATCTGGAATCTGGATTCTCGTCGAGTAACCGAGAGAGGCGGGGAGATAATGAGGACCGTGCACCGTTTCCGCCAAGCGAAGCAGTGGTTGGGCGGGAACGCGATGTAATTGAATTCACAGGAATCGCTCGGCGTTACGTACATACACGTACATACATATTCTTTTCTATTTATAATCGCGCGCTCCGCTCCGCTCCGCTCCGTGCAGAGATCGATCCGGTAACGCTGAATGTTTAACGCGCGCTCCGCGTAACTCGCTTAATCCGATCCGCGACGTGATCGCGGCGGATCCGAAGATCCTGCATAATGTAGCCGCGTCTTCCGTTTTCGAGCGAGCGTTAATTAACGAAAGCGAATTGGTATCCGGCGGCGGAGAGAGATGTATATCGCGCGCGAGCGCATCCACCGCGCGTTTCCAGCGTGTTGCCGGGCGCGACTATAGCTTTTCCGGCCGCCGTGAAAATTTCATCCGTTCGACGTCGTCTTCGGTCCGAGCGCGCTGGGCGCTGGGCTTGAAAAATGTATGGCGCGACGTATGCCCGCTGCAAAACGACGTCTCGATGGCTAATTGGGAGCAAGTAAGATAAGATTCGATTGCTCTCGGCGTGACATCTCGCCGCTGCTCTCGCAAAGCTATCATTACGACCCGACAGATACGCTTGTTTCAATTAGCGCGCCCGAGCGCTGATTATTTGCTCCAAGCTTCGATTTTCCGATCGCGTTCGCGTTGAAGACCATTCTGGCAAAATTGCTCACGGACGCTGTTGTCGCTTTCTTTTATCCCAACGGAGGCAACGGCGTTACGAAACGACGAAACGACTTTGCGCGTGATCTTCTCTCGTCAATCAGCATGCAGCGACTCGCATGTTACTCGCGAAATTCGCGAGCTCCATACTCCTCTCGGATATTCTTGCTTCACACGAGATTTGCGAACGAACGCGTATCGTCGACTCACATCATAGCGGCCGCAATGGGAAAGCGGCGGTGGAGGCGGCGGCTTTATCGCGGCTAGAATCCTTTGCTTTTTCGTCGAACGGAGGAAACAGGCGCATGCTCGGCGATGAAGTCTGCCGATGCGCATACGCGCATCGCAGAAAATTTTCGAAGCGTCACGACCGCGTCACGGCCTGCATGCATAAAGAAAACCCGGCGAACGCCGGGTAGACGGATAGGGGGCGAGGGGGAGGGGGAGGGGCATCGTGAAAAAAATATTCCCGGCGTCGGGCATCGACAACTTGATCTCGCCTTTCCAATCTACGCTCTCGTCGACGCGATCAATCTTCATCTGCGAGCAGCTGCGCCGCTCGCCGCGGCTTCCAGCCTCCAGGGGGAGGAGGGTGGCAGGAGGGCGCAGGAGAGGGGGCGGGAAAAGGCTGGAAAATCATCGCGGTATCTCGTTGATATCGCGCGCGCTACCGTTACCACGACACTTGCATGGAACAGGACGCGGGAAACCAGTCTGACGAAGTTAACTCTCCCGCAAACCCGTTCCGCGATCTGTCGCGATCTGCCGCTGATCGCGCGGAATTAAATATCCGCGGAGATCGGGCTTATCGGGCATCAACATCGCATTAACGTCGCACCGTCCTTGATGCGGGCAAGTGCGGCCAACTATCGCTCGTCAAAGTCAATTCCGAGGAGCGAGGACCAACGGCGGGAATTAAACTTTTGCGCGCGCAATATTGCGGCATTTAGAGAAGCATCGTCTGTTAGTCTAAACGAATTTCCTTTCGTGGATGTCTCCCGAGCGTCTTTGCCAGAAACGCGGACGTTGAGATAACGACGTTTCCAAATTATATCAAGTTATCTTTAGTGTTTGAATTGCAAAGCAGAGCATAAAGTATTCGTATGAATATTCCCGCGGTGTGCTGGCGCCGTTGCTCTACAATCCGATATGATGTTCCATCCGCTTCGCGAGCTGTCAATGATCTGTCAGCTTTTTCAGATGCGTCTTGGAAGCGGTGAATTAATCTGGGGCAAAATAAACTGTTTATCTTTAGCTGTCCAAAGCCATGACACGTCGGCATCTCACTCTTTTGCATTTGTATAAATCCAATTATCCTCATCTTCCGTCAATCATCGCGGTGCGGCCGTGGACGATACGGGAAAATAGCTGCAAACGGAATTGTCATTTCTGTAAGCTACGACTGAAAAACCCGACGAAACGTCACTTACTTCCATGTCACATTTCCCGGCGTCCACGAAATTGTCGCGCTGGAGAGAAAAATCCGGAGAGCGAGGAAGAGAGGAAGAGAGAGACCGTATCTGCTCCGGCATCTGCCAGCTAATGAAATTAGTATCTTCCTCGCAGGATACGCGCGACGCGGCGAGCTGTTCCTCGCGGATCGCTATCGCCGGCGTCGCCGTTGCGATCGGTGTCGCCTAATTAATAAAATAAATCAGTCGAGAGCGCGGTCGCGCACAGCGCGATACTCTCTCTCTCTCTCTCTCTCTCTCTCTCTCTCTCTCTCTCTCTCTCTCTCTCTCTCTCTCTCTCTCGCTCTCGCTCTCGCTCTCTCTCTCTCTCTCTCTCTCTCTCTCTCTCTCTCTCTCTCTCTCTCTCTCTCTCTCTCTCTCTCGCTCTCTCGCTCGGAGTGCGACGACCCCGGGCAAGTCAGAGAGCGCGCGCGAGCGGCACTGACTGACTAACTGGCTGACTGACGTGGCATCCGACGTCGGCCGATTGTCAAATTACAGGAGATCGGGAATACCTGCGAGACGCGGGCACAAGGCATAGACGGGATGCCGCGCGGGGAGAGGGGGGGGGTTGGCGGCGAGGGAGGCAGGGGGGAGGGGAGGGGTGGKGGCGAACGCGGGACTCTCGCGGCGTCGCGACGCCGCGCTCCGGGATCGCGCAGAATCCGGCGTCGCCCCCACCGAAGCGCCGTCGCGCGATCCCTACCCCTTTTCCTGCACCTGCAACCCTTCCGCGGCGGTCCGGCGTTACGTCATTCGAGTCCCGGACTCCGGCGGCGATCGTGGTCCCACACTTCCGCTTCCGGCTCCCGCGGTCACGAGGCTCGCTGCTGCGGGGGAGATCCAGTTGCTTCTGCTTCTGCCAGGTAACGCGCGGCGGAGGCCGACGTCCCTGCGTTGCTCCTGCGTTGCTCCTGCGCGTTCTCCGCCTGCGACGAGCTCGCTTCGAGCTTCGGCTTCGCGTTTCCACCGTCCGCGATCCTGATTCTCTTCCTGGACTGCAGTCCCATCCGCGAACGCCCCTTGTAGATAGAATCACCGTTCCGTTCGGATGATGGTACAATCCCCCAACATTCCCCATAGATGATAGTTTTAGCTGCCTGTAACACGAACAGAGAATTATTTAACCTTAGATCAGTGTTCCTGGTACAATCGGCCTTTGCGGAATTCCAGTTCCCTCGCACTATATAACTGAATATTTTACGGCATCTATTCCAAGCAGCATGCTCTCACATTGCACTCCCCCGGAGATACGTTTGAATCGCACAACTCTTTAGATACCAAGCGAAGCTGAAACGTACGTGGCGATTGCACTCGAATGGAATGCTTACGGGTTAAGCGATAAGGAATTGAAGACCGTTTTTCGAAGCGTTTTACGAGATGAGAGGGGAAACGTTGACAGTGGATAGATTGCAGAAAGCCGTAAGATACCTGTTGCATGTTGCGCATTGCCGCAGGCCAGACATGACCGGCGCGCTCGCTTCGCGGCAAGACGGCGCGAGCGAGTCGAATGACGGCGAGCGTATTCGAATACACATAACGGCGTTTTCATTATCGTGCGGGATCGTATCGACAGTTCGGCTCCATTAACGATTACGTTAACGAGATGTCGTCGATTGAGGCCCTCGACGAAGTCGCCCCTTGGAGTTTCGAGACTCCAAGGAGGCAATGACATCACCGGCGATACTCGATAACGGGAAGCCGCGAGTGCGACTGCGGTTTTCGCAGATTGCGCAGGCGTCCACGCGGTATCCGAAAGCCATAATTGAGATAGGGTTTCGTATTAGCGGGATTCTCCGCTGGGCATTCGATACATATCGCTTCTGTGGCAGCGCGTTCAGCAACAGCCTAACGGTTCTCGCATCGCGCAACGTTCGGATAATTCGTTCCGCGATGCCGCGGAAGGGAACGCTCGCTGGTTCTAAAATGATGAAAACTCGGCGATCAAATCGCACGCGCGCGCGCGATACTTTGTCCTCTTTTAATTTCAGCGCGACAGCGCGCCCATCGATAAGATGGGCACAAAGAGGCAAGATGAGGATCGAATCCCTTTGTACGCGTGTATCCGGACATTTCTCCCCGCATGCGCTTGTATCTCTATGCAGAATCTCAGAACGGCGGGCGGATACTCGGGCTTCTTTCTCTCTTTCCTTTTTTTCCTTTCAGCTTTGAGGGGGGAAACTGCAGAGTCCTGATACGGGAGAGGTCACAGGTAAATGGAAATCCGCGCGGCAGGATGGGCACAAAGCGGAAGAGGGCATTGCTTCTCGCTCCAGGCATGGATTTAAAATTGGACCTGAAGCGCAGTTACTGATATCGCCCTCCATGAACGGGCTGAGCGATTGCGATAGCGGGAGCGAGGAGGAGAGAAAAGGGAAGGAAACGAAAGGAAGAAAAGGACCGCCGGAGTTCCTCCTCATCGATACGTGCGATACGTGCGATGTAATAAAATTATGATCGGCCAAACTCGCCTTTCCTCCTGTCCATTCGTCTCAATCGTTTCCTCAGGAAGATTGACGAGCGCGGTGTTCCCGCTACTCTCCTCTTCGTTCCAGACGCCTCTTCGTCTCGCCGGATTTTCTTGTTCCCTCTCGCTTCTGAAACTTTTATTGCGATTGATTTTAAAGTTACAACTGACGCTCACGCGAACTCTGTAAAATTAATTTCGCTTTTGTCCGAGGACTGTTTCACGTGTGCCGTTTCACCTGGCAACAGAGGTGCACGATGAGTGCATGAGTGCAGTAAAACGCGATCGATGTAATCGCGATCATTCATCAAGATGCATTTTAATTGCAGAATTAATTGCAGAAATTAAACGACATTTTCGCCACGTCGTTTAACAAGCAGCTGCCCGTCCGGCAACATCCTGGAAACACGAGCGAGCTCTTTATGCTTTTGATTGTTGCTCAGAAAGCCTTGTTTCGATACTGGCTTTCGGGCAATAATCATAATCACGGAAGAGCCGACCGCCATCGTTGTTCGCTGAATGTCGTGCTACGTCTGCGAAGACATGTATTATAAATTTATTATAAGACTTTGACATTGTACTTACATCGTGCAAACATATTTATGTCTATCTGCATAAACTTATTTATATCTTCGTACTTGGCATTTCTTGATATTTCTTAAATAATGGCACATCTCTGTTGTATAATACTTTCATTTGTATCCGTAAAATAAAATAAAGAGGTAATATGGAGATATTTATTATTGCTATAAACATGATTACAAGATACGTGTTAAAAATAAAGCATCTGATACATGTATATTCATCAATGTCTTTTTCTTGATTCTATTCGCTTAATAAAACTTCTTGTCTCTTTGTGCTTTTTATGCATTATATTCATCTATGCGCGCATAAGCAGTATATCACGATATCTCCCGACTCTTCAAAGTCAGTCACGTGTATCAATCTCGTCGTATCAGGAGTCCCAGCGTGGGAATCCCCTCGCGAGCATTATATCCCGAGGAAGTATACCATTCTGACCGATTACTATCCCTTTAATTACAATTATTATGATTACGGATAACTGGATACGTTATAAGATACAACGTGACTAATGACTAATATTTCCGTAAAGACGTTAAAAGTAAATTACAATTCGCGTTTACGATCGTCGAGAGAAACGTGCCAATAAGCTAAGCGCTAAAAAGCGGATCGCTGCTGATAATATATAGCATCGGTGACAAGTAATGATATGCTATTAATTAATGCAGGGGATCGTCGCGGCGGGAACTGGCGCGAACGAGCGGACGTCTCTACAATATATGTTTCCTCTAACCATCTGCGTCTATTTGAGCACAGGATATTTGATAAGTCACGTTGTAAAGCAAAAAAGGGAGCGTATATTTTCGGCAAGAGCAGCTCGAAAATGTAAAAGGAAAATTCGACGCGTAAAGTTATCGTCTCTCCCGGAAAATCGATGACCGATATCTTCTCTTGCCTCTTCTTTTCTTTTCTCCGTAAGCATTCTTTAGGAATATTACTACGTAAATAAAGGATTTCAATTTGTGCTCAATTAATTCAGATAGATTATTGTTAATATCAGTAGTGAAGCTTATAAAGGAAACTTATTTTAGAGGAAGCAATTATTCAGTCACGGCTACTTTTTGTTTTGGAAAATTGTTATTGTCCTTTCGCAAAGCGAATTATATATCTTGTACAGCAGAAATGGCACGATCTTTTATGCAAGAAAATCAAATTACCAAAGCACATAGTATTTTAATTATAGATAAATGAAAAATACCGGCGGTCTCTCGATGTCGTGATTACAAAATTATTTAAAAATTTTATCCAGGAAAGCATGAAATGGCATTGTTTCCGCAGATTTTAATGGGCTGGATGTTTGCCGTGCAAATGTTTCAATACGCGTCTAACTCCTAAAATTATTATTATCATTTCGAAGATAAATATTCCAGTGGATATATTTTGTTTTCTTTCATCAATATGCCGTAGAAATAAAATGTCACAAAACGCACACGAATGCAATATTGCTAATTATCATTTGCATCGATACAACGTATTCTTTTCCACAATTTTCAACAACTTCATAAATTTTTCAAGCTTGACATTAAGTTTTGACAAAATTTGAAACGTTACCGCACATTTCAAGGCAATATTTACAATATCTATATTAAACAGCTTGCAATATAAATATGGAAATTTGTTCGATAAATCCAGGCTTTACTGCATATGTTTACAGTTTACGCACGGTACCAATAATCCTTCTTCCACATACATTTAAAAATCCTTCAATAAATTCCTCCTGAAATTACGGATGTATATAACATGCATTACAGAATATCTCTTCGCAACGTATATTCGTTCGGCTCTCTTGATATCGATAAACCCGACATTATTGTCAAACGGAACGAAGAAAAAGAAGCCGAGCCGAGAAAAGGAACATTTATAAACGACAAAAGAATCTCAAATTGCCCACGAAGCTACAGGAACGAATCATTTGTCGCTCGATAAGTGTTCGGGAGAAAATTACGTCTCGGATCCATATAAATTGATGCTCAGGATAGAAGCAGCGCGGCCACTATGTCCAATTTATCTCGATGTCGGATATCGCGGAGGATTAATTCCGAAGGATGCATCAGCTCGCCGGTCGGGGCGGCTCGCCGCAAAGTTTCTTCTTCGTTTGTTTCGCATTTCCTCCGTGAAAATTACACGATTCCTGATGCGCGTCGATGTCGGTAGCGACGTTGCTTCGTCGGGAACTGCCAAAAACTCGGCACAACGAGGGTCGACAGCCAGCAACACGGTAACACGGGCATCGTCCGAGACGAAGTAACAGGCGGGCGGGAGGAGGCGAACGGGCTCCGGCAATGATGCATTATTTAAATTTTAAAAGCCCCTCAAAGCGTCGGCTTAATTCGCCGGGTCTTTCACCTTATCTCCATCTGCGCGACCGAAAACGCGGGAATCCCGCAGGCGAGATCTTCACACGTGCGTCGACACGTGCACGGATGTGCGTAACGCATTCGCGATTCCGCGCTCCTCCATCGAATTTGTCGTACGATATCAATGTGTCGAGAGATGCATCTGTTCCTCCTGTAAATTTTAGAATCGAGGTTGTCGTTATCGCATAGTGAAAGAATTGCGAGGAATTACGTTACATTTTATAATAATGTTCGATATAGGAGAAGCAAGTAATTTCATTAACTGTGAAAGTACTCGTTCCTGCGCGGTCCTGCTATGACATTCGCGATTCATATCCTTTTCCAGTTACTTTTTTAGGATTCAGCGTGCAAATTGAATCCCAAAGTTTGTTTTTATCGAGTTATTTTTCGACGCGTCACGTTAAACGAGTCGCGTTAAACACACTGTGGTGTGCATTTTGAGTTGAAAAAGTTTCCGATAATCCGAACGAGAAGTGACAAAATCGCGAGCGCGAATCGTTTCTCAGCAGACACGAGAAATAAGCTTGCCGCCGAAAGGCAGGATTTCATATGTGACGTGCGTGACGACAGACAAAAATATATATCACGAGATTCGTTGCTGTCTCCTATAGATTTTTCGCACGCGGGACGCGCGTACGTTCGATGGAAATATTATGTGTGCAGGCATGATATAATCCGCGTGTCGTTATCTCACGAATCGCGCTCAATGAAACGAGTGAAACGAGCGAAAATATGCAGTTAGCAGTGCGCGGCCGTCAAATGCGCTCCGCGAATGTGAGATCTGCATTCGTCGCTTCGAATCGATCTCATCTTTCCATATAATTGCCAATATAACCAGCGGCGAAGAGACGTGCACGACTGTGTGCATACGTGTGCACCGCTTGCGTGTGCGCGCGTGTCGGTGTACGTGTCGCGAGTGATCGAATACGTACACGTGCACTCTCGCGCGCGCGCGCACACAGGCGCACGGTTGCAGGAGTCGCGGATACATACGCGGATACATAGCGGGCTGGAAGCAGGTTGACAGATTGACGTTCGGTCGCGCCTCGTTCAGCCCAGCGTCCGATGAATATTTCAGGTGCCCGGCTTCACCTGTCAGCCCGCGGGATGCTACGCGGCGCGGCAGAAAGAGCGAAAGAGAAAGAGCAGCAGCGGCAATGGCAGCAGCGGCAGTTGGGTTGCTTCTATGTATAGGGGGGCCGTGCCCTGGCGAACTTTCGACCCGAAATGACCCGAGAGAGGCGAAGAAGATCCAGACTCCGCCGTGGATCTCTGCCTTTTCTCTAGCTCGCTCTCCCTCGCTCCTACGCCTTCCTCCTGATGACGATTCTAATTTCAGGATACGGATCGATCGTCTATGAATATCTGAGAATTACGTATTTATTTGCACGTGTCCCAGTTCGCCTTCTCGCCCACCGACCGCCCGAGGGATGCTGATGTAAGAGGCGAAGCCGACGAGAAGAAGGACGCGTCGATTCGTCGTCGTTGTTATTCCGCTGAAGATTTCAATAGCCTCCTTTTCTGACAATTAGCGCGACTGATCTGCTGCAGGAATAGTCGCGTGCGTGCTACGTGAGGGCTACGCTCTGTGTTTCCATGCGCTGATTGTCAACTGGAAAACAGGAAATTATGTCGTTATGTAAAGTGTACGCGCGTCGACTACTCAAATTTATAACTGATTTTTCGATCAGGTTTGTATTTCCGAGGCGGACTCTCGGCGCCGCTTTTAGAACGAGCGGTTCATATTAAATTCAAGATCTACGTGGCGCTGAATATTAATCTCCCGTCGATCCAACTAAAATATTCTATTATTAAGGTTCGCCGGAGAGATTCGCACGTGGATTCGCGATCTCCGCCGATTATTCTTACTTAAACGTGCGCTCGCGTATTACAGACGCGATTATCCGCAAGACGACGTATGTCGGATTCACGTAAATCGGCATGCAAAATGAATGATGCGCCGCGGAGATGGCTCGCACGGCCCTGACTGACGGCAAGATGATACCGCATCGAATCCGTCGTGCTCGTCGCAGACGCGATGTCTTAACGATGTCAAATCAGTGCGACAGCCGGATCTGACGTATTAATCGTGACGCTGCCTGCTAAAAACACAAGAGAGTCCACGTTTAAGATCAATCGTACCGATATGGGAGGAAAACGGTCCGATCGTTTCGAAATCGACGTCTCAAGTCGCAAGTGAGATTAGAGCGCACGAGACGAGGGCCTTCGCGGAGAATCGAACAGCGCTGATTTATTGTTTTGCCTCTGTGCTCTCTGTGTTTCGCGGATCTCTCTCTCCTTTGCGATCTGTCCGTGTTTGACATTCGGCGTCTTACGACGACCCACTGAAATATGAGCCTTCACGTCGCGTACGTCCAGCCGGTCTGGTCCGGTCTGCCGAAGCGGAGGAACTGGATTTCACTCATAGACGCGCGCGTACAAAGTTGAAATTGGCACTTACGATGGACGCCCATTGCGCTTTCGCTGAATATTCATCCGCCACGGTAAAAGGGTTATTGAACCGCTCGTTGAACCATCGCTTGAACCTTGAACGGGCTGCACAAAGATCGCAAATGGATGACTGACTGACTGAAAAAACTGCTTTTCTTATTCCCGCTTCGAGAGTAATTAATTCCACTGCAAATGATGAAAAGCGGCTCGTGAACAGTGAAACGTTAACGCATAAATTAAACTGTTTTCTAAACAAGGTGATCGATCAATAACAAGGTAATAATTATTAACGGTACAATAACCAGTAAATGACTAGAAATTATCCCTGATGGTTGATCGAATTGCGATCGGATTATCGGTTCAATTATCGATCGACCGAAATTCCAAGCTGCGCGAAGCGTTCTCCCATCGACTTCCTCTTCCTCATTTTTTCATCATGAACTTTTCTTCTTATCTTTACGCAACCCTTTACGACGCTTTGGCTCAACGTTTCGACATAGGGCTGCGAAAGCCCTATTGTCGGTTTAGGTATCATAAAATAGCATTGATTTCATTGTCTGTCGGAGGCGGAATATGTACCGGTCGCGAGTGTTCGCGTGATTTTCGTTAATTAATGAAATAGATTAAAACATGGGAAAGCGCTCTCGGCGCTGCCGGACGCGGTCACGTTAGTTGACAGCGCGAAAAGGTACAACGTCGTCTGCATATCCGATGCAAGTCCATTTATAACGTCTGCTGCATCGCGCTGCTGTTTCGCGCAATTGTACGCTCGAGATACTTATCGACGCAATATCGCGATCATATCGGAAAACGCGATCTATTTTCTATTATCTCCATTAGCGCTTCTTACTAATCCTACGAATCAGATTATGCAATGTTTATGTCGTTTACGTTTATCCGATATAGATACATAGATGACGCGATATTTGAGAGACCGAAGATGTAAATGCGCGTTAATTGCGGTTATACTTTATAATAGTTAATTGGACGCAAGTATAATGGAAATCCTGAAAATACAGAGTTCACAATTTTTCATTAATTATGTACCGCAAGTATCACGGGTATAACGCGATGTTAATCGTACAAAGTTAATAACGCCAAGTTATGTGCGAATAAGTTTGAATCTGGACAGTGCAGCCAGTTGAAGAATTAAGATCCACCGGATATTATCTCATCTTTATTTTATAATTTACAGCTAAAACTACATTGAACTAATTAGAACGTTATAAAAATTATTTAAATGTATATCATAAATATTTTATGTTCTTATCTCGCGCAGCTTGTTGTAAAGTAAAGGGGAAAAATTAATGCGCACGAACAATTAGCAATGGTAATTCTATTATAAAATGGTTCAGCAGAAATCTGATTGCATTAGCATTGTATTAGTGCTTTTCTGTGCTAAGAAAATCTACAAATCTCGCAAATTTACAGATTCATTGATAGCAGCGTACAAAAATAACGTTGATATGGTGTTAATTCAGCAGCGATCCGATACATAATGCAGATTGCGGGCAGATTCGGGGCAGAAAATAATCTGGGAATTGCGGAGGAATGAAACGAGGCAGATGGGGAAATAAAAATTATTATTTCTCGATATAACGATACATAGTTTATCTACATTATGAATTAAGCGCATAATGCTGCACTAATTAAACGTGTCTTTGTCTTTAATAAGCTGGGCTAGTCGCTCAGTATGTTGCGAAATCGTAAATCGCGAAATGGTAATTCGGCAGAAAATCTTCAAATTGCTTGCTTAAAATAACATGATGAACATTGATTAATTCTTGAATGATTTAACCATCTGAAAGGATCATAGAGACATACATAAAACTTGTGTCACATGACTAAAAAATCGAAGAAAGACACGGAGTGTCTTGTCATACTCCATAAAAAAAAGAAAGATCCAATGAAGTGGAAACTGTGATTTTTGTATTGATTTTTAAAATCATCATGCATTGCTATGATCACTTCCTTCCAGACACTTGAAGAATTATGTAAATCATAGGAGATGTACGAATACTTTGAATTTAAATTGACAAGCAATTTCGTTACTTTACCGTAATTATAACACCGTAGCTTCGCTACTTTTTTGTAGTAACGATATGTAAACGAGCAACAAATTAAACAATTATTTTTTTGCCGCCCTTTTATGTAGATTGATCGGTAGAAAATTAGCGATAATTAATTGTCGAAAGATGAAGGAGGGAAAAAAAAATCGCGGAAAAAAAGTGCGAATCGCGATTACGCGAATATCTAAAATTACAAAATCACGTGCCTGCATGGCAGTAGATATAGAATAATTCTCGAGGCTCGACTATAAGCGTTCGCAATGTTCGTTGTCAGCGATTTAAATGAGTCAAGCCTTTCCGATCTCTTTGAAGAGTATGCAACGAATCCTGATATTCTCATGGTCGGGACTACCGTGGCTACAGGTATGAGATATTTATGCGAAACTCGTGTTCCTGAGACATAACCTACAATAAATGGTCGATCTATGCGCAGGTTTCGAATGGGAGACAATCGACGAATGCAGAGAAAAGCTGCAAAAGGATTTGCGGATAGTCAAAGGACGCGGGAAAGTCTACTTTAACGTAGATTCGGACCAGTTCGCAAAAGTACATCTTTAACGATCAGATACCTTGTATATCCCTTTCTTTAATGTTCATCGTATCGAGAATTATGGTGCATCATCTCTTTTTTTCTTTTGCGATGATATTGCAGGTCCAAGAGATGAGATCTATAGATAATATATACATAGTAGCTGATGTAGCACGATACAACTTTGGCCAGAGCGAACAAGATAAAAAAGCCGACCTGGAATCGCTCGGAGATTCTATACGCAAGAATACAAACTTGATGAGAGGTCTTGATGCATGGAAGCGTGTGACAGATTTCAAGGGAAAGCTTTATCCTACAATCGAGGAATACACTACAGCTAAAGAGCAGATTCTTGCTGCCAAAACAGAGATGTTGGAGACAAATAACAAGGAAGAAGAGAAAGAAGAACCAAAATCTGAGTTTAAGGAAATAGATTTCGCGCTAGACACGCGTAGGAAGAAGAAAAGGGGACAAGATCCCTCCGAATCCACGGAGGATAATGTACTCAGATATAGAGTAACCTGTGAGAGAACCGGCAAACATTCGTTTGAGTCTAATGATGTTGCCAAAGTTGTCGGAGGAGAATTGCAAGAAAAATATCATTGGATCGTTGATTTATATAGGTACTATCTTGAGATCGTTTGCAAAGTGATGCAAAGTAAGAAGAACACACATTTAAATTCTTTGACAATAATGGGCGAACTATTACATCATTTTTTCTAATCTCGAAAATGATATAAAACATTTAATTTTAGATTCAATGCTAACACATTTTCGTGTGACGCACGAATCCAAGCATCGTAGGAACATTGCAAATTTTGGACCAACCACCCTCAGATCAACCATATGTTACAATTTACTAAGACTGGCACATCCTAAACCAGGAGACTTGATAATAGATCCTATGTGCGGTGGAGGCTCGATTCCCATAGAGGTATTACATATGTCATATACGATGATTAATTTATGAATTAATTCTTATTCTTGGATATTCACACGTAAATTTTAGGCGGCATTAGCTTATCCGCAGTCGTACATTTTATGTGGTGACAATCATCCTAAAGCTGTGAACAGAACAAAATCCAATGCCTCAGCACTTGGATGTGAAATAGGCCTCGTGCAATGGGATGCTTCAAAATTACCGTTTAAGGATTCCTTCATCGATATTATTGTTACCGATATGGTATTAATATCAAATTACATTGACTTGTTGTTAATTGATTCATTATTTTTTATTTTTTATTATAATTCCTTTAAAAAATAACTTTCTTAACAATCCTCAGCCTTTTGGTAAAAGAAGCGGTACTAAATCGGATAACAGAGTACTCTACAAGCAGTTTCTGTTAGAACTCGGACGGGTGGTAAAGTTATCATCTGGACGAATAGTTCTCCTCACTTATGATAGAAATAGTTTTAAACAGGTACGTTTTCACGTACGTCATCATACCATTATCATGCGTAAGAATTTTAATAAAATAAGAAAATTACTAATTTATTCGTATAAAATATTTTAGGCATTGCAGGTAGCCGGTGACTTGTTCTGGGTAAAAAAAACAGTTGGCGCAAACATCGGAGGTCTGCAAGCTGTTGTTTACGTTCTTAACCGCACACATGTACCTTACAATGATTTTAAACCGCGTATCGTCAAACAGTACAATCGCACGAAACCTCAATGATCAAATGAATTTTAAAAAAAAAAATCAATCATAATTTCATAATAATTTATTTGACAATAAAATTGGAATCTGCAGATGATTATTATAAGTATTATGATATTTATATTTTTATATAAAAGATTTAATGTGCAGTCTCTACAACTGTTTTGATTTCTTTCTAATATTGTGCTCTGGAAATTTTTAATATGTTTTAATTCTAATATACAGAATTCACAAGAAGAATTTCCTTCTGCTCGTCTCCATCTCGTGTCTGCGACCTTGTATAATCCATTCATAGTCGCCGTATTTACTATCGAATGTTCCGTGCTGCAGCGATTTTAACTTCAGAGTGAATCGTGGTCCCAATTCTCGCAATCTTGGTTTTTGCGTTTTAAGATTGAAATCATACCTGCAAGTTCATATTTTACATTTAGATTTCAAAATCTGCATCAGAATATTTTAAAAACTAATTGCCGCAGGATTACCTGTGATGTCTGAAGAATATGTAATCTCTCTGATTGTGAAACGTTACAGCTCTCCTGCCTTTAAATTCTGGCTGGTAATGAAACAGTGCTCCCAGCATTCGACTGATAGTAAAACCTAATCGCGTAGTGAAGTTATTTAAAATGACTTCCGGCCTGTGCTCCGTAATCTCTTTGTGACTACGTTTCAATTCCGTCGTTATTTTTACATTACTCAGCTTAAAATATGCGGTAGGACCTTCCGGTAGATGAATTACCAACATTCCATCTAAAAGTTTAAAGCTATAAGAGAAAAATATTCCAGAAGACCATCAATTTTGTTTACATCTATATATGGTGCAGAAACATACTTGGCCTACATCGGTCTTCGTTAACGATTACTATATCCGTAAAGTTTTTGGCGATAGCACTTTTTACAATCTTCTTAACGCCAGAACGATTCCTATATAGCGAGAGAGAATTTGGTATCATTCTAGTGAGCTCTCTGCCAAAGATTCTCGTTTTCTTGTTCGGATTATCTGCATATGTGATCAGAACTTTAGGTTCGTACTCTTGTCGGTAATAAGCAGCAAATTCGTCGTTATCACATTCAACTTTAAGCTCCTGATTCGTCTCGTCCTCCAAATCGCCCACTATCATAGTCTCATCCTTTTCCCGTAAACTTTCTATGGTGTGTGGCGTTTGTTTTGGAGCATTTTCCTGTATCCTCTCCTTCTTTGCTTGCTTCTTCGCCTTGACTCGTTCTTTCAATAATTTCCGACATTTTTCATACCTCAAAGTCTTACATTTGATGTGATTAAAATTAGTATCCGAAGGAAACAGAACCGAAGTGCTCGGTTGATCCTGGATATCCGTTTCATCGCTTTCTTCTTTCGGTCGGCTGAAAGGATTTTTCCGCAGATCATTTCTTCTCTTCATTGTGCACAGTACTTTCTCTGCTAATAATTTTTATTCGATTAATCTATAACTCTTGTTTTAAATCATAAACGAATAATTCTTACTATATTTCTCATATCTAACCTTATGCCAAATATTTTAAAGATACCACATGTCTACATAAAACAGCGCCGCCAACGTTATTGTATACATTCATTTGAATTGGGGAAAATAGCTAGTTATGTAATCTAGTTTCTTCTGGTGACAAATATGTCATCAGCGGTATTCAACGATTTCTTTACATGCAAAAATAAAACGTATCTATTAAAAAAATAATATTTATTTTTAACGCATGATGTTTAACTTAGAATAATTAATACGACTTATCATAAATGCGCATGACATGATAAACATATATAAAAATATAATCTTAAAATACAAGAAATTTCTCATTGAGGGAATATAAAAGTCTAAGTTATCTAATTATATATAATACCTTATTTAAAATGCCATTCATTATAGTTTTATACACATACTGTTTTAGCTATAAATCTTATATACAATCATTTAAATTTCAAAACTATCCAAAGTACAACGAATACTGCCATCGAAAAGAGGAACAAGTACAGGATGTAGTAATTGTGACCTGCTTTCCCCAGCCGTACGATACGCGCTACTGAATTAAGTAGAGATCCACTCGTTCTTTCAAAATCGTCATCCTGAAATAAATTTTCTTTCTCATATCATCGATGATATTTAATGCTTTGTGTAAAGTGCTTATTAATAGACTTACCATGCTCCCGAGCATTTTGTCCTGATATTTTACTTCAGTACCAATGTCAATGGATAATGATTTCAAGGCATGAATCTTATCCTTTAATTCCTCGGTCATCCTTTCATTTTCATCCTCCATAGTATTGTGATTGGATGTATTTGGTAATGGTTCATAATTATAACTTCCTAAGAACAAACATTTTATGTCAGATAGAAATTAAACAATGTCGAGAAACATGCTCAAACTTACCTGAATGAGAACGTCGCATTTTGTTAGCAATCTTGGTGGCTTGAGGTGTCAATAAATGCAGGAAATATTGTTAATCTCGTTTATTATCTCGTTAATCTCGTAAGCAAATAATCTAACAATCTGACAATTTGCAAATTTTCTTAATTACCTCAATCTAAAAAGACATTACGCGGTGATCTCAATTATTTATATCTTTCTTAATATGGATTCATTTATGATACAATACTAGCTTATTATATTAAAGTCGTAGTAACATACGCAACAATAACATATGCGTATAATAAAAACAAGGAAAGTATATTATTCACACAAGCAGATTGTCTCAAATGACGAAATCACTAAAACGCTTATTTTTGCATAAACATAACCTTACTCAGGCAAAATTACTGCACAATCCGCTTAGAACTTGGAAAATTTTATAACTTGATGTTTGTTTATTTATTATTTGACAATAAAGCGGCTAGAAAATAGATAATACAATAATGAACCTAAGTATATGGTCGATGTCACAGTGACGTGTAATAAGAAGCAACTTGGAGGATGATCACGTTAGGTTATGTTAAGTTAGGCTAGGTATCAGATTTACGATTAGATGACTTCGAGGACGAGATAAATATTTAAACGATAGATAACTGGAAGTTATGGTTGAAATTGTTTAAGACAGAGGAACCATAAAATTATAATCACGAGATTATTACAGTCATGTGGCTTGGAAAGTCTGGTTTGGAAAAAGAAGAATAAATAACATCCATAGTATGATATAATACAATAGCAAATATCAATTTACCAACGTAAATATGTTTATTTCAAGATATATTTTCAACTTCTTCAGTAACACGGATTATTAGTTAGATCATGGATGCGAAGAGTGTTTAGAATCGTGTTCTCTCTCCAGTTTATTATCGATAGTATCGTACGTTAAATATAAAGGCACAAACAATAATCTCTATTTCTCTAGATTCCTACAGTATCAGTGTGTTCACATACGTTATACAGATAATTGTTTCGTGCCAACAATCATCATAGAATCTCTCGGAGACGAAGAAACACTTACGTTAATGTAGATCTTTGATCGTTCGAACTTAAATAATTTAATTACAGCTATCTATATTCACAACCTTACAAGAAAAGAAAACAAAAAAAAAAAAGAAAAGAGAAAAAGGGTAGAAACGCTTAGTATACCTGATCCTCTGTCTCGCGTAAACCGGACGTAATTCCTAATGTCGCAACGACGACACGAGATTCGACCGAATAAACTTATATTAACATCATATTATCACGTGTATAATAAAGTTCTCGATATGAAAACCATTAACAAGTTCAAAAAACAATTTTCTCATTTTATAAGACTCCAGTCGCGTACACGTATCTCGTAACTACCGTGTACATCATTTCTTCTCTATGTATACGTTTCTCACTATCTGACACTTTCTATCTCTCAACATAGAACAATGATAAGTACGCTTGACATCGCTTGCGCGCAAAAAACGCCAGGAATTGTCGTATTTCGTGAATCTCACACTGCTATTATTACATATGTCGCTATGTAATGTCTCTCTACACACATCGGTACGATCTATTTGACGATTTGATCCCAAGGAGCAATTTGTGATTAGGCCTGAAATCTACGTATACTGTCGTGTAAATTTCTAAGTTTATAAAAATCGGATCGTCAATCGTTTGCGCATTGGAATGTTTAAACGCCACAGAGTTAAACAAAAATCACAACAATTCGATCGATCGTAAATTGTATCGTTTCATGGGTAGTTTAAATGTTTTGTACTCTCACATCTTTTGCATGAGGGAAAATCTTTTCATTTCCCGAAGGGTGTGTTGTTAAACAATCAATATCATCATTATATAAAAGTTACAAAGGGTACGAATGATGCATCGAATATCTGATAACGACGGATTGTTAGTAAGAACTGTCATTAAGAGATACCATGAACTAAACTACGAGATTTTTCGACATTACCCTGAAATAGATATATACAACTTTGAGCATCTCGTTCTTGTCTTCTTAAATTGTAAACAGTCGTGTCAAGGCGAATCGATCGCTAGATAAGAAGACTACAACGTATCGCTATGTGCTCGATGACGGACACAAGGAATATATTAACCATAATTTATAGAAGAGTATAAAAAGAAAAGAGCATGAAAAAGAGAAGGAGTCGCATGTTAAATGCAGGTTTTCAGTTGCTCTGCTGTTCGCTTCGCAATCTCGCGCTGTTATGTTTCAAACAGTGCGCGAAGAGAAAACATCACGATGAGAGGAAATTTAAGGAGCAGACTGTAAATCGGATTTGCGAGTTATTTGGCGGGATATTTCGATGTGTTCAGAGAAACGCTGGACGTGTGAATGCGTCGCGTGGGTGCCGGGCTGACCGGAGCTGATGGAGACGGTCCCGTGGGCGTCGTTGGCTTCGATCCTCTTCGGCTTCGTCGCAGAGTCGAGTACGGGCTAGTGCCGCGATAGTGCTCGTGTGCATAGAGTAGCACGCCGATGTCGCGGTTACTTGCCTCTAGAGCGATCTTCAAAGCTGAGCTGCCGTCCACATCGACGATAGAAGGGTCGCAGTCAGGATGTGCGAGCAACAGCCTCACAATGTCGGTATGACCATGCTCCGCGGCGCACATCAGCGCGGTGCTGCCGTCCTCGTCTTGAATATTGACCGCTGCTCCAGCATCCAGGAGTAACTGCGTCATATCCTTGCGCCCATGCGAGACCGCTAACATGAGTGCGGTTTGTCCATGCTATCGAGAAAAACGAAAGAATTACGAATGTATGCCATTAATGCTTTATTTTCAAAAATCAAAGATCATGCGAATCATCAGAATGCATCAGAATGCAAAAGAATGCATTCGAGAAAAGTGAACATTTTTCTCAGCACTCTTACATTTATGTATTATACTATGTCGTACTTTTTTTACAAAAAAATAAATTTTACCAATTTCGCCCGGATGTTAACATCGGCGAGTTGGAACAGTCTGTTCGCCACAGAGGCATGAGTGGAGTTTCTGACTTCCGCCAGAGCGGCTAACATCACAGCCGTGAAACCAGCCGCATTCGTTTTGTTAATGTCGCAGACTTTCGAATCCAATAATATTGATACTACGTCAAAATTGCTGTGAGATACCGCATAGTGCATTGCCGTGTTACCGCTGGTATCCGTCATATTGACGATGTATTCCAGAAGCATGCCAGAGCACTCCTCGAAACAGTCCAAATAATCCTCGACATCTAACGGATTCGCATTAGACGTACTGGATATTTTGAACCATTCTTGTTGGATGATATTAGTCGATTTCTTAAGTTGATGCGAGATGTTCCTGCTGGGAGATTTCTTCAGGCTGTCGTTGAGAACTTTCATGGCGGCTTGCATTTCCTTCGAAGGCTCGACTTTTTTTCTGGGCTTATCCTGGATCGGCTGGAACAAAGCTGACTCCGGCAGCTCGGACTTTTCCTCGTTATCCGCTTCCTTCTCCACGTTGCACACCTCTTCTGACGCAGTCTTCTCATCTTTGCTCTTCTCGGACTGTAATTGCTGAATGCTGAAATAATCAAAGGAAATCATTACTTTTCCCGCATTTTAAAAATATAATGGATACATATACAATCTCTCTCAGCTAATCATAATTTTTTACAAAAAGAATCAATAACTTGTGGGAAATCAACGGCTACTTGAGAAAGTTAATGTTATAATATATGTTCACCTTGTCGATTTATTGAATGATAACTTTCTCGCAGAGATATCTTATCTCGACTTTCTACGTTGAATTTCAAATCGGGAAATTATAAAGATATTTAATTAAAGTTAAATTAACCGTATAAATTGATTGTACAAGCTATTGAAGTGCCAATGGCTGAATGCAATACTGATGACATTAACAGCAAAATTACTAAGCGCAAGTAAACAGATGCAGCGATTAGATAATGGCGGGGAAATATTATACCCTTTCGCGGCCAGGCAAGACGGGATACCGGCAACTTCGAGATTGCTGAATAAACGAGGAGCGGCGCGCTGTGGCTGCTGCTGCTGTTGTTGTTGTTGCTGTTGCAGCATCGATCTGTCGTGAGATCGAAGACGCGCTCACTTATTCACCATAGTAAAACCACTAATACGACGCGAAACGCGCGCCGACATCCAACTTCCGCCGCGGTATTTATGTCTTGTTTGTCGTGGAGGGAGAATTTCGATGACGCACTTAGAACGCGCGCAACCATGGACTCGAAAAAGGACAACAAACTGCCTGACGTGTTCAGCCGACACGTCGTTCGCTGCTCTACAATTCATTGGACACGCAACTCTCGGATTCCCATCCCCTTTATCGAGAAACATCCCCTATGGCGACCTTCGATCGCGAAAATAACAGATGGCGTAGAAGTGTAGTTGAGCGAGAAGAGTGGAGTATATGAATGTTGGTTTTGAATGCGTCTATGCGCGATTATGAAATATATATATAATATATGGTATATATTTAGTATATATATGATATATATATATATATATATATTTGGAAAAAAAGTTTAAAATTAGCTTCTGATTTAATTTAACACACAAAATGCTTTAAAAATTTAGATAAATTTTGTTTGAGAAAATACAAGATAATATATCGAAAAATTTTAGAAAATATTTGGGAAAATTATACAATTATATTAAATTTTCAAAGAAATAATTAATGTTTCGTAAGCTCTCTTGTGCGTAGATTAAAATAAACTTATTCATATATCACACTATAAGACACTATTCTTATTTAAACTTAAATGCAGATAATGATATGCAAAAAAGTAAGCAAAGGAAGAAATAACTTGCCGATTACTGTTGTCATATTGTTCCTTGTTGTCCGCGTCGTATCTTATCACTCCGGCGGCGGGTATCTTCGTATATGTGTCCTGACGTTTAAATTGCCTTTTGTGGTCGCTGTTCAAAGGGATATGGGACGGTCTCGGAATCCTCGATACCATATTAGTATTCTGGTGATTTAAACTGTTTTCCGTATTGTTCGCGATTTGCTTTGCCAGACTCTTGATAGTCTCTTTACAATTATCGCAGTAGTTCGCCGCGCAGGAAATCGATATGTGTGGCCTTACGGAATCGCCAACCGATACATCGACGTACTTCTTTTTCATCGTCGAGGTGCCAAACTCGCGATATTTTGGCGCGAGACCGGAAGTATCAGTGCCACGAGCGTTAGTCCTCACCAAATCGTCCACCATCACTCCTACCGATTTGCTGGTCGGCATCTTGATTCTCGTGTCGCCATAGTTGAATGAACGACTCCTCGAGTTCATCAAGTTCAGAGATACTGGCGGTTGGACCGCCACTGGATCTGGTCCAACGCACATGTTCCTAGTGCTAGGTCCAACTCTGACTTCGATCCCGATGTCCGCCATCGTCGGCCTGGCAGTCACGCCTACATGCGAGCGCATTCGAAACAGTTCGTTTACCTGAACCGTCTGGTCTCGCTTCTCGACAATCTGCAAGAGTTCCGGAGTGCATTGACTGCCCGTGGAAGAAGTGTTCTTTATTAGAGAAGATTTATAGCTCCTCAGAGCATTTCCGATGAGTACCGAGGCATCGTGCTTCGTCAGAACGTTCTCCATAGTCAAATTCGTTGCAGTACCACAGGAACGCTTCCTGACCTCCTTCTTCGTCTCTGGTGCAATATCCTCGATCAGGAAATGACTATACTGAAGAATCCTGGATCTGTTTTTCGTATTGGTGCCGGTGTCCTGTAACTTTTTCACGTTTTTGCAGTTGCAATTTAAATTACTCTCGTCGGGCGGTATCGATTTTACTTGAATCGGAGCTCTGATCAGATGCCTCTTTTGCATTTCTGGCAAGATCTCCTGCAGCATTAGTTCACTGCGGGACAGGCTCGACTTCCAATTACGATACTCGGAGTCGCAGAGCTTCGAGAGGTTCGATGAGTTTTCATCCTTCAGCACGGTGCTCTGATCTTGGATCTCCGGCACGATCTCCTCGATTCGCAAGCGGCTTTTCTGCAGCAACGGCTTGATCGGCGTGCTCGTTATCATGCCGACATCCCTCGTTCGCACCTGCCCCATCCCGATAAAATATAAGAAAATCATAATTACATTCTAAAACTATCAATGGAGATTTAAGAATATTAATAAAAAATCAAGATGGTTTATTAGTGAGTTTATTTTCGTCGGAGGTTAATTTACTTTGCACACATCCTCGATATGCGATTAACTAATATCGACGCAGCTGTAACGCGCCAAAGAGCGAATATCAATTTAAAATTGTGTACAAGAGAAATAATTAGAAATCGTCTTGTTAAATATTACGAACCGTTGCATACCGAACAGATTATATTATCGATGATGTATCCGGGAAGTTTCAGAATGAAACGCAACATGCTACCCAGCATCACAAACATGTTGGTATCTCTCTAATCCTCACAAGTTTCAAATTTCTATTTAGGGATATTAAAGCGAACTGAGACGTTTATACACGCGAAAGTCACTTGGCTTCGGCGAAATGCCGATATGCGAAATAACGAGAGTACACAGCAGAGCTGCGTGTTGCCATTTGAGTACCGATTTTCACTTCTAATTGGACGCGATCGCTGCTTACTTCAGTACGTATGCAAATTCGATGGACGATGGATACAGGTCGAGGAGTTTCTTTGCGGCCAGCTCTAGAGAGGAACTACGTAGTCGGGATACCACGTCTATGTCTAACGATACGATAATGACAGAATCCAATGACAGAAAAACGTCAACAGCGAACATCGCAGTATCCATTTTATCAATACCGATAGACTTAATCATAGCTTGAGCTTCAATAGCCAATCATTTTTTTAGGTAAATTTAGTTTCAGCCATTAAGATAGCAGATTTATCTGGATTTATCTATCTAAGCACGGAATGATTCATGGGGGTTATTCAGACCTGTTGATGCGATACCCCGACATCCCTCGTCATCACGCCGCACATAGTTCCCATGTCCCTGGTAGTGGTGACATTTGGACACTTTGAGTTCTGCTGGATGCTAGCGCGTTCCGAGAACGACTGGCTGCGATGCCTGTGTAGGGTGTCATTGCGGGAATTCGTTTTATTCAGCTCGTCCACTTGCCGCAGGAGATTGCGTTTCTCCTCTTTCAGCACCGAGACCTGCACCTGTGAGAAAAAAGGTCGAGAGACAGATTAGAGCGCGAAAGATAAGTCGCCGGCGAGCGCGGGCTTTTATCGAAGCTGATAAAATCGAGAGTGAGAGCGTGAGAAGAAATGATGATTTTGTTTTTCGCAAACGCGGAACGCGGAATGGAACTCGGAGAACGTTGCATTGTTCTCCGAGTAAACGAATAACGCGAGACTGAAGTTTCTTAGCGTTATTCGTTAACGCTATCAGATCGAGAAGAAGCGATGTTAGAGTTACGTCTGCGGCGCAGATGCAAGTTCACGAGCGTTTCCTCGCGAAGGTGACGTGAAAATCGCTCGATCGCGCATTAACGCGTTAACGCGACCAATCTTTACTGCGGCCAGAATAAGAAAATCAGATAAAGCGTAAAGAAGAATATCTTACATTCAACCGTTTCGCTAGAACGGAAGTGCACGCGGCTGGCTGCAAATTACGTGTCGGACGATGCGTGTTACGAAAGTATAGTTAGGATACGAAATTACTGGGAGCTTACCTGCAGCATGGGAATCGCCTTGACCTGTTCCTCCAGCTCTTTCATCCTTTCCAGCGACACTGCCATTTGTTCTCTGATATTCTGCAACGCGTATTTGCAATGTTTACGTTGATGATGCATCCTCCTTTTTCGTCATATTTTAAAAACAAGCCGCGTTATTCAGCTTGCGAAAGTAAAATCTAGATACAACGATCGTGCTGCTAACAAAATCGGGGAGCTCTAGCCAGCTCTAGTCAAATCAAATAAAGAGAAAATAAATGCGAAGATATACATGCGAAGATTGTTATTGAAACGACGATACAGAGATTAGCCTTGCGCGCTCACGCGTAAAAATCTCCTATCAATTGAAGTTTATTGTAACGAACAATACACAAGGCTTCACGGTAATAAAGATTCGCTACCTGAAGTGCACCGGTGCTGAGATTTGAATTGCCACTTCCGACGCTGGCATTGTCGGAATCCACTGGGTGATCCGTCTGGGCCGCATTTTGCATCGGAGCTGCCGTCCCGTTTGTCCCATCTAGCGAAAAGAAATCAGTCGTGCTCAATTAGCTATCGCATGCCAGACATGTTGAGAAAAATAATTCATTAATCACGAGAACGTTACGCCGAGCTGCGCTTAACATCAAAGCATCCGCTTTAATCGGCCTCCCCCTTTTGATCAAGTTCGCTTCGCGGCTTCGTTAACCCTTTAATTAGAGGAAGTAATTTGAACTGATTCCACCCGAGAGAGAAATTAAAAAAAAAAAAAAGAAAAGAAAAAATATGCTTCTGGAGGGCAGATCTCATCGATCCCGTCTCGGAAATGAGAGTGTCACAGGTTTTCCCTTTCGGAATATCATTATGCTACTGATAGCGCTCGTTGCCACAGTACGATTACCGTTTTCAACGTTGTTACGTCACTCTGCAATAATAGCATAATAGATGCGGAAAAAATAATTCAAGTGTTTTATTCGCGTTGCTGCACGCGTCTCCTTATGCAACATTCATGACGGACTGCGTTCACCTGTCTCTAATCGCGCTTGCGCAATGAGTCAAAAGACAAAGCGTTATCTCGAGTAATAAAGAGATAATAAAGAGATGCGACCAACATCACAACAATATCGCGAATTCCCTCAACAATATCGCGATATGCCCCGTGTAGTCGACCTCATGCTGCATCTTCGGCATGCGATTCTTGAGCTGCCTGTCTCGCAATGCTAATGGAGTCGGGATGAATTTTGCTTTAACGAAAATGTCGAGAGGCTTTCTTCGCTGATCATCGAGAAAGCGAGGACTCTCTGGAGTCTTGAAACCGGAAGAGGAAACGGACGAGAAGATTTCTCGGACGATTCAGCGGCTCCGAATCGCGAAAAGATTTCAACTTGGCATCGAAATTCGAATATCGAGAAGCCAATGATCGAGTCGAGATCGATCGGGGAAATCCCTCATTAATCTCGATCTCGATCTCGCGTGACATCTCGTACATCTGCGTTCAAAACGCCGGACTCGCGCGCCACGCGCGCTGCACATGTGGATTAGGCGAAATGAAAAAAAACTAAACGTCGATCCCCCAGCACCGTGAAAGTCCCGCGAAGTAGAAACGAACGCACTGCCGCGTGCCGATCGCGAGATCGCGATAAAATTCGTTACGATGGAAGAGCGAGAGAAATTAACATTGGCGACCGTTCGTCCGTTCATCCATTGCGTGCCGGAAGAATTACGCGCTCGGATGAAGTTTCTTCTGGATCGGTCGCGTCGATGTTATTCCGCTCGCGGATCCCGCGGAAAATCGCGCTTCCTGCGGAAACAATGCCGTTCCACATCCCTTCGCTCGGCTGAAAATTTTACTAGAAAAAAATATAGAATAACAATAAAGAACAGACAATAAAGAAAAACGGGACACGCGAGAGGACGCGCGGACAAATCGCGATGCAATTTCTCTCGCGAAGTCGGCGAGCGACTTCGACAAGTCTGTTTATCGCGACGATAACGCGACGACGCGATGGCGATGCGCGAGAACTCGCTCTTTCGAATACCGACACTCCGATTCCGCGGCGTCGTCGTCCCTGGCACTTCCGCTCTTCCCGGCCCGTCCGCGTCTCAGGCAGATGCACTTGTTGAATACGGAAAACGGCGGCATCGCGCCCGCCTCGGTGCGCGCGGGCGAATGACGAAAAGTCGATCGAGTTGCGTGCGAGCGCACAAAGACAATCCGCGAGGTCGTCCGAGATTTCTCGGACCGACCGACCGGGATATCTCTCTCGCTCGCTCGCTCGCGCACTTGATAATGAATTCAACTTGTTTGGACTTAGATAAAGTATCTGTTAATTACTCGCGTCACCACCACTCGCGTCACGTGAATCGTAAAACGATAAATAACAACGAGCTCGCGTCGATCTCGTATCGATCGAATCGCGCAACGAGTATCGCGCGCCTGTTTTGAAACGAGTATCGCAATCGATACTTTTCTCTCTTTCCTACTTATTTCATTCGCGAGTTCACGCGTGGACAATAAAAATGTCGCCGACATGAGGAGCGCTCGCGACAATTTTTGCGTCCTTCGCGGACGCACGCAGAGAGAGAGAGAGAGAGAGAGAGAGAGAGAGAGAGAGAGAGAGAGAGAGAGAGAGAGAGAGAGAGAGAGAGAGAGAGAGGAGGGAGGAGACATTCGAAATGCAGGACTCACGATATTTCCGCTTCATCTTCATCTTGCAGAAGGGAATCCTCTTCATGATGAAATTCTTCACCCCCATTTTCGTTGTTCGATCGAATTCGATCCAGGAGAAAACGCGCTCTTCAACTCGCGTCGATGCTTCCTTCGCGATCGATTTATCGACTATTACCGCGCCAGTTGCTTACTTTACACTGTCGCGATATTTTTTCTTCCAAACGAAATTCAGTCTTTGCATCCGAAAGCATAACGAGATAAATTGGCGATCATATTATCGTTGAATGCCTTCGTAACGTTGTAATTCTCATGTTACAATTGACTATTTGACTTCGGTCTGGTCGGCTTGATCACTCGAACTCAAAAGAGTAAGATTTACTCTTCGAGACGCGTTCCAGCGTGAATCTTAAGGCGATTATCATATTTTTCGTACCATCTCGTTCGAGTTTATCGATTTATCCGAGGATGCAACGCGATCGTCGTATGGAATAACGCTCTAAGGTCTCGCTAGCGTGCCGGCGCGAGGCATCGCATTTACATTCGTCGCCAACTTCGCAGCGATGCAACTTCACGGATCTATCGGTTCGAAAGCAGAGCGTACTGTTATCGATTCGCGCGCGCGTCGCCGAGACTCTACCGGCTCATCGATCGAAAATGATCGATCATCTGCCGCACTAGCAGTCGCGAAACCACTCTCTCGCGATCGTCATCGTCATGGTCGTCGCAACGTGTGTAATGATTTCGCCTGATTTCCCGCGATGACGAAGTTGTCGATGCCGAGATCCGTCCGTCACTGCCGTCGAATCGTTGGACTCATCGTCGCGTCGACGTCACCGTTAGCCGAGGTGAGTCTCTCTTCTTCCTCTCCCGCGCGTATTTCCCAGCCCCGTGTATGTTCTATAAATTTCGAAAGAGCGAATTGGGTCGCCTGTCCAGGCGACGGTAAGCGAGCGAGCTCTTTCGAGATCGACGATATAATTGGCTCGCGAAGCTGATCGCGATGTCACGTAAGCAGACGAGCGCGCGGGCCAATTCGCTCGTTCGTTCGTTCGTTTTCAACGTATCTCGCTTACTATCTCGTAAACCACCGTGGTGTTCAATGCCGGTTGCCGCTCTGTTCGCCCCACGACGACAGTTTGCGTTTGACTACCGTCATGCCGTTCGGTGCTCGACGAGCGCGCCGGAGCTCCCTTCGCTCTAAGGTGAACGGAGGTGGGGAAAGAGAGCTGGACTCTTCCACCGCCTTCGTCTCTTCTTCATCCACCGATTTAATAATCGCAGGGAGGAAAAAGCATCCCGTGATATCCGGTCCTCCCTCTCCCTTCTCCCCCCACCCCCCACCCCCCGCGCGTACTCGCTCGTTCAATCGTAACGATGGAATGGCGCTTCGCGCCGGAAGAGATTTTCATGCAAACGGGGAATTCGCGGGGAGACGATTCGAATGAAATAATTGATTGAGCTAGCGAGAGGAAGGTATCGATTGCGGCGCGATTGATCGATAGAGCGTGATTTCGCATGTCGCGGATTCGACATATCGCGACGGGAAAAGTAGATAGCCGCCGCTTTCAGCCGATTAAATTTTTTAATCGGCCAACTTCAGACCGGGCGGAGAAACGCGCGAATTTTGACCTAGTAATCCAGTAATCAGCGCCGCCGATTAGATATTCGCCGCGTTGTTTTTTAAAAGCTTTTATCCACCACTTCATTATTCCAGGAATTTCGCACTTTTTTATTTCAAGGGAGCAAGAAAGATCGGTAATTAATTACGCGCGCTAGTTGCGTGCGAAAGAAAGTTTCGGCCCGGGGGAAACTCCGTGACGAACGGAGTAATGGTTAATGATGTGTAGAAAATTAATGAGGGATTCACATCCTGCGAAATCTTTGTGTTCCTCGCATACGTTAATTTATATTGCATGGCATTAATACTGCATGCAATTACGTAACAATAGATAATATCCAGCTAGGCAGTTAATTGTTCTTACCGTTGGAACAAAAATTATGTATGCAAGATATATATATATATATCTCGAATATATAAATATTTATATCATCAAGATAACAATAAACAATAATATTAGCATGCTGATAGCGTGGGCGATTTTGAAAATTAAGCGCACCTGTGCCGCAACGATTTTGATTAAGTGACGACGATCGTATCGCGCGTATACAATACAAAGACACCAAAGACAGGCGATTTAATCATCACTAATAAATCGCCCTCTCGGGCGGAGGGAGGGAGATTAATCAGGCTATCTGTCGTGAGGCGCGTAAATACGCAGGCGAGCGCGAATCTTGAGCGTGATAAACGTTAATTACGCATGCGCGACTCGCGATTACATTATGATACACATCCGCCGCGGGAATATCGGCGAAACCCGCTTACATTATTTATACGCACGCACGGGAGGTGTCCTCGCCACGTATTACGTCGTCGTCGGATTTACATCGCTCCCTTCGCGGTTTCGCGGTCTTATTTTCGTTCGTTCCCGATACGCGCGCGCTTCGGAAATAGTCGCGCGGAGCAGTTGCGCGCGTGTTCAAGCCGACAGGTGCACCGGCCGACCATATGTGACCACCTTGCCCGCACAAGGTTGCCGGGAACGGACTGAAGTCACGTTACTGATCGATCCAGCGATCCGACGAATCGCTTCGCGCGATGCTCACAGAATTCCAGTTTTAATCGTATCCGAAACTATGCCGCGGCTCTTGTGCAGGCCGCGGCAGCGGCTATTTTCAGAGCGGCGAGCTAATACTTTGGCGGTATCTGTTTACGACCATCGGCTAACACCTCGTCATTACCGCAACGACACGTTCGCCGTTCAACGTACTTTCTTGATATTTGCTGGGAATCAGGCCAAAATTTCGCGGCGACTCGCGCCGCATTAACGTCGAACGCGCGATGGCTCTCTCATTTTAGAGTCGCGCGATTTTTATACCAAGAAATCCTCCGTACAAAGGGGCATCCCCTCTATTCATTTAGCCACATCGCCATGTTGCCCCTGAAACTATGCTACGCGTGTAAGTTCATCTCAGATTCCGCATTCCCGAGCAGGGATGCTTACTCCCTCCGTATATCGTTTCCAATCGCTGTCTCCCTTGGATACCATCCTTGTACGATAAACCCACGAAGAGGCAATATCACGTGGCGAGATGTTATCGCGCGCACCGATGTTGTCACCGCGAATTCGCCAATTCGCAAGGGGCGTTCATCATCCGCGCCGGCTGTCGACGCAACCGCGGGGTAACCCGGTTGCTGGTGGAAACCCGATGCAACCGCCGTCAGTACGATGACCGGAAGCAGGTGGTTCCAGCCACGCATCGGCGGCTTCCCCGTCGCGTTCCGCAGCGCGAGCTCCACGTACGCTCTCGTGCTTACGTGCTCGCGACAAGGAGAAACGAGCCGTTCGGCTCCTACCATCGTCGAACCGCGACTTAACAGCGCAGGGAAAGAGAGAGAGAGAGAGAGAGAGAGAGAGAGAGAGAGAGAGAGAGGGGGGGAGGAGTTGGCAGGTACAAGAAAGCCGCGGCGACGATTAAAGGTACATCGCGCCGTGTTTTTCTTCCGTTTTTTTCTAATCGGCGAGCGGTTAGATCGCGGAAGCTCGTCACGGTCTGATCTCCGGCGAGATGAATCGAGATGTAAAATGTATTGTTGTTGTTGTTGTAGTTTAAGATCTGTTAATTGGCGATTTAGAGTTTGCGCATCTCCTTTCTTGCGGATGTTACGTCTAAAGTTAGCGATGTATCTTGCGATCTCCTCGCGTTGCATCGAGCCGGGTAATTCCTGGTTGTTTGATCTTCCCGCCGATACGTGTAACGGATCGCTCCTCTTTCTTCCGGCTGTTGCATATTTATCGCATATTTATGTTGGGCTGATATTCGGTTGCACCGAGTGCAACATCTCCTCACTTGGTGATCTGAATCGTAGAACTTGTTTTTCTCGCCTTTGATATCACGGGATGAAAGTAAAAGTGAAACTCTCAGTATCAGGAGAGACGTTACATCGTTAAAAGAGTTTGGCTGGTCTATTCTCGTACCTACCCGAAGAGATGTATCAACGCAACGAAGAAAGGCTCATAATAGCGCTCTACGCTTCTATAAACCTTTCGTCATCGGAACAGAAAGATTCTCATGCATGAAAGAAGGCAAGGACCCATCTCTTTGGGCCCTTCGCCCGCGGTTCTCGCATTTTCCGCGGCATCTTCGTTTCTTTATACCTGCGCGAGAATTTTGCAACGTTAATTAAAGACACAAAAGTCGATCGGCCAGGGAAGATACCGAGCTGTTTTCTCCTTTGCGACACGCTTCCGTTCTCGGCGATGTGCCTCCGGTCGCACGATAAATCGTGAAACGAGAGTAAGAATGAGTCGTCTCGTCCCCTCGTCCTCTCGTGAAAGAGGAGCCCTCCTTCTCGCGATAGAGCTCTCTCGTCACCGTGAGAAAGGGACGCGGGATTGTCGTCGGAGACACAATCGGCGAGCGGCAGGCCGAGGACTGTTTTCATTTTAATCGGTGAAAGAGTGAAATATACGCGCGAGGCGATCCGCCGTTCTCGAGATTACGTCGCGCGAGAGTGTCGCCGATGGCGAAACGAAAAGCCGCGGTCGTCTCATTTCTCGATCATTCCCAAACGCGGCCGACTCGACCGCCGATAAAACGATGCACTTCCGAGTCAGTGGTTTCCAAATTGCGCGTCCAAGATTTCCCCCCCTCGCCGCGACTCGAGGCATTTTTACGCAACGTCTTTATGTAACGAGATACTTGATCGTTTCTTTCCTTCGGAAGGATGAACCAAAGCGTTGCTGCTAAAATTTTCTATGCAGCTATCGCTTGCATCGTGTCCGACTCTTTCGATCTTCTTTAATTTAATTTCTTTAAATATGACGTTGCTACAATTAACAGACGGAACTTCTTGATCGCGCATTGATACAGACACTCGCGGGGAATCTAACAACGTCATTCGCGTTATACTGATTTACGCGACTTTATTCATGCGATAACAGAATCCTGCCCCAAGCAAGATTTGGAGACCACTGGCGCGAGTCGCCAGAGATAAGCTGTGCTTTTAAAACGTTTAACAGGAATAACGGTGATCGGAGCAGCACTTTTAAAAAGACATCTGATAAAATTAAGAGCCTGCGAAATAAAACGACGGTGCGCCTAATTAAAGACGAGCGGTACACTCGCCGCAGACTACCCGAAGAAGTTATAAACTCTCAGATTTATCACGTTTGGATGGGTGTTCCTCGTCGCCAGGTCGGTGCTAAAAGTCGCCCGTTAATCGCGAGCGCGTTCTTATAAGCACGATAAAAAAGGGGAAACGGCACGTCGGTTCTTCCCCTCTTCCCCTCCTGTTCTTTATCAGCCGGTATTGACTGCTTCCCGAGGGATTAATGAAATTTTAACCGTCCCGCGACTCGCGCGAGACAAGAGAAATCTGGGTGATCTTAACGTTTACGCAAGGCGCGAGCAAACGACAAAAGGTAACGCGAGGATGATCCGTCGAAATTTCCATAAACTTCGACATTACGTCGAAGAGAGAAAATATCCAACAGCGAGCACGTCGTTTGCATCGCGAAGCGCTGCGGAGAAACGCGCGCTCGTTGCACGTTCGTTAACCTTGCTTCGCTAACTAATTATAGCCGCAGACTGGCACTTTCGATCGGCGAGATGTCGTTCAATCATCACCTCGGAGACAGAAACGTTTCTTTCGTTAATTAAGCAGTTCGAGTCGGATTTCGAGCGGTCTCCGTTTCGGCGACTCGCTCATCAACTCAACGCCGCCAATCTCGCCACGGTGTAACGAACAGACCGCGTAATGAAATAATTAATGCGTTCCGGTGCCGTGGCGACTTTGGAACGGTCCTGAAGACGCGGAAGAGCCCGTTTCTCGCCCGGCTCGCATAGAAGGTCATCGGGCCATGGAGAAGCTGAAGATTGCCCCGGACGGATTCAGCGCGAGGCAATCCAATATGCGTGAAATTGTCGGTGCCCATCTCGCTCGCTCATCACAGCTGATAATTCCTCGCGCGAGTGTTTTTACCCTCCCTCCTCGCCAGGGTTCGAATCTTCCTG
The DNA here is from genome assembly GCA_020341155.1 of Eciton burchellii. Lineage (NCBI taxonomy): Eukaryota > Metazoa > Arthropoda > Insecta > Hymenoptera > Formicidae > Eciton > Eciton burchellii. Next base: position 2,008,267 of record JAHMML010000004.1, read on the forward strand.
AGAAGATCCACAAGCTCCGGATGAGCCCTCGCGACTCTCGGCGATCCCGCGAGGGCAAACGGCAAGGTTCGATTGAAAACGACGGAATAGTCGTTGAGAAGTGTGCATGTCTCTCGGCTGTAGCCGAGCATTCTTTGTTGAAGAGAACACGTCGATAACGCAATAACGTTTCCTCGCTTCGATCGCAAACGGAAGCCTTACCTGTCTCCGGTCGGCGTTCGGAGATCTTCGATGATCGGCTGGAACACTTGAGGATCGCCTCGAAATCGTTCACCACGTCGCTGATGTCCAGGACCGGCGAGGGTTGCGAGGTCGCGTGGTGCCTCGGCGGTGGCGGCGGCGGGTGATTCGATCGCGGCAGAGTAGCCACGCCATTCGTGCTCGGGCATTCTGGTGATATTTTCGGCAAATCGGTCTCTAGGCTCGCCAACGCCGGACTCACCTAGCACCAGAAATAAAGAAGATGGTTTAGCGGAGCAACACGGCGACGCTTGTTCCCGGCACGTCCGCGATGTGAATCATACCGGCGCATCGCGTCGTGCTCCGTCGAGTGATTTATCTCGAATCTTCACGGCTGCATCGCCGGGCACAGTTATCGGAGTCAGTAAACTCTAACGGAAGCCTCTCAGAGTTTTGCGGAGCGGACACAATGTTCTTTCGCGAAATCGTTTCATTGTTTCCATCGCGCTCGCGCGTGATTGAGACTCGCACGCGAATGCATCGGATGAATTTTAATTAGGCTCGTTCGGTTAATCTCCTCTATTCGCCGATGCGTGATTTTATATCGCGTATTAATAGTACATCCAACCACGTGACTTCAAGCCACGTTATTCTCGCGCTCATTGGTCGATTGTCGCGCGCGTTGCTTCACGCTGTTTGTTTGTTGTTCACGCGCTAGCGCCTCTCCGTATTGCGTAATTAGAAGCACTAATTAATTACCAGACCCAGAAGAACCTCCATCGATTGACATTGTCTGCGGCGTTCCCGCTTCCGGCGTCTCTCCACGCTGGATCTGTCACCGGCGCTTCCGGCCGCGACGGCCTCGCAATAACGCACGAAATCCAAATCGATGTGGTATCCGTAAGGGCAGCACAGGCATTTCGAACCCCTCGAACCGGAAGCGTACGCCTGCGTCCCCGCTGCAAAGGAAAACAGCAAAACCGTCATTGCCAAATACTTGTTTCCGACAGCGAACGCGATTTATTGATCGAGCTCAACGTCAGATTGTTCCGTTGAGATAACGCGAGTAGTATTTGCGCAGTATTTTCTGTTTCCCTCGCAAATATCTGCCATTCCGAGGCTCCTCGAGGGATAATCCAATGATCGATAATCGTAAATAACGATCAATCAAACCGCGCGTGCTTCAAAAATACATCAACTTCGCTGCTTTGTTTTGCAACTGCTCTTTCTGCAGAGACGTTTATATCGAATCGATAGCCGAGCATGAGCGTTATTCAAAGTCTCAAGAATAATAGCCAGTCGCGCGCCAATCGATCGATTCGAATAATCGACCCGAATAATCGAAGGGACGAATCGCGCGCGCTTCGATCGCGAAGGGAGACATTTTCGGCGGGATTTATTATTGGAAGCGAATCAATCGGCCGTTGTTCACGCGACTTTCATCGAACGAACGTTTTGTTCGGGGTTAATGACCGCGGTGCAACGTAAACCGAGATATGTTGTAACCATTGGCGGCCATCCAGAGAAACACGGTAATAATAATCCCGCCAAGTTCGTTAGCCGAGTGAGCACGGGATTCCATTTACGTGTCGCCCGCGCGACAGTATCGCGATATGCGTGACAATGACTTAATGAACTCTGCATTTACGGCTCGGTGCATCACCCTGCATTCCGGATCGGATTCTGAATTATATCCCTTACGTGCCAATCGCCCGCGTCTGCCTATTTGCATACAACTGGCAGAAATAATTTCGTACGAGACGATACCGCGAGCGGAGACATGAAACAAGCGTTGAATATGATACCGCATCTCGCGGCTATAACAATTAGAGATACGCAAGAATTTACGCATTAGAGATAGAGGCAAGAAATAATAAAATAGCGGTTACTTACGCCATTAGTTCGCACGGTGTTCCGAGGGGTAGATGTCAGCAGTCAAAAATCACGGAAGGATTGATATTCTAGATTAAAATAATTCTCAAGGTCGGCGAAAAGGAAAAGCAAGGAATTAACTTGTCAACATCCGACAGCCGTTACAATGGAAGACTCAGGATTATTCTTTGGTAAATCTCACATGTTATTCCTCCATCCTATTATCATGCTGAGTTTTGTTTCTTGCTTCAATTATCGTGCCGCTGTTTGAGGAAAGCAACGATAAATCGTTGCGTCCGCGCGCTTCACCGCTCTCGTCCCGAACGCGGCCAACGATCTCCTATTATAGTCGCATGCACTTTTATTAAAAGTGACTCACCGTTTCCATTGAAAACGCGGGTCGAGGGAACGACAGTCAGGGCCATGATCTCGGTTGATCGTCAGACTCGTTCGCAGATCCGCATTTCCATAATCCTGCAAGCACCGAATAAAACCGTCAGTCGGTCGCGTAAACGTCACGCGCGCAGAGAGGAAGACTCGCGTGTCGCGACGCGCGTCGGCGGAAAGGAGGGAAGAAGATTCACGCGAGGCCGATAGATTTTTCGAGTGAAAGTGAAGCACGAGTGTTCGTGCACGCCCTGATTGCAATAATTGCACAATTGCACAACCGCGGCCGCCGCGGTTTCTCGGAACAATTGCGTAATCGCATCAAGGATCGCGTCAGGGTGCGCACAATGTGATCCGGTCGGCCGTTTCGCCCGTTGAATTCTCGAATTGTCACGATCGAGCGAAAGCTCCCCCCGAGACTCCCGCTAATATAATCGCAGCCGTGAGGGACAATTAGCGTGGCAATTACAGCATGTAATTACAGGACGTAACGCGAAACGCGTCTCCTTCGCAACGCGGCAGTTAGCGGGGGAATTAATTGGACGCAAGAGCAGGGAGAGAAAAGAGGAGATCCCGCTCGTGCCTCGCTCATCTTTTCGATGCTTTCTATCGCGCAACACACGATTTTCGTAATTAATCCAATTACATGGCGGCTCATGGCGCCCAATCTCCCGCTGAATTATTCAGAGGCCGGACGAGCGGGGCCCATTGTACGGGGCACGGATTGAACCCGGCGACACGCAGGCATTTCGCCGCTAATTGGCACTTTTATTCGCGCGGCTCGAAAATTTGCGACGACACCACGTCGCCGTGTGTCATCCGCGCGTTTGCACGCTGAAAGAATTATCGTACGCGGATGGTGTGCCGAGGACACTCTTAAGCGCCGCGCATTCGTCACACTTTAAACCGCAGAAAGGTAATAAGCTCCCTCCCCTCTGCCCCCTCCTCCCCCCCACCTCCCACCTCCGAGAGCGCGGATCTCCGCGTCGCGAGCTAATTCCGTACCCCGGATTTCTGGTCTGACGACGGTGCGTCCTCCCGCGCCCTCCCGTGCGCCTCCCTCTCGTCTTTTAATTGTTCGGCGCGGCGCAAGGTGCCCGCCGAAATCCGGATATTTTTACGATACGCTTCCGGCGGTCCTAGGGGTGGTGGTGGCGATTTTTCTGCCGGCTTCTCGGTAACGTCGGTACGAAAACGCGCGTGACTCCACAGACGATTAAAGATAATTGAGATGCTGCCACCGCTGAGATCTCCTCTCCGGCTTCCTCGCAATTCGGCGGACAATAGCCTTTTCGCGTTTTCATGCGCGTTCGCCATCGTGATCTCGAGGTCTCGATGCTCTATAATTGGAAACGTTATCTGTCGGGCGAGTGAAAATAGGATGACATGCGCATACACGGGTATTTATCGATAAAATAAGCGCGTTTGCTTGTTGCTTCTTATCGCCTCATAGCTAAAAGCTATATTTAAAAGGAAACTTTAGCTCGATAGTTTCTTTCGATATCAGGCAGCGCTACCGAGCGTCACGTACGCGTTATCCCCGGTTCTGTTTCAGTGTCCTCGAGTGAAAGCATTATCTCGTGTCACATACCGATTACTCGCTGATAAAGGAAATTACTTGGAGATCTTCGTCGACTGTCACGTAGACTGTCGAACACTTTTCCTCGCTGGACCGGTTCAGGGAAGAAGACTGGCAGAGAAAGAGAAGGAGAGAGATCTCCCTCTGAGCGAGGGAGGTTCTCCAAGTTCAAGTCGGTGATGGGAGCACGTTCTTCCTCTCGAAAGTCGCCTCGACCGGCACGAAGGGATCGCTTGAAGGCGACTCACGTACACTGCAGCGACGTAGACTTGACGACGACTCGTCACGTCGTCGTTGAACGGAAAGTGAAGTCGTTCAGCGTTTCAACTCGGAAATCACGACCCAATTCTCGAAAAACGCGCGCCGGAAACACCAAAGCAAAGGAGGCAACGCGCGAGAGAAGCTCGTGAGAGCACGACTCTGAACACGTCTGGCCGACGATGTTAAGCCGGATCGATACGCAGTGTTTCTGTCGCTCTGATAAGCCCCGACAAGCGGCCTGATAACGGATCGTACGCCCCATATAGCGCGCGTATCGCGAGAATTGGACCGCCACGAAACGCACCACGCGAAAATCAATTCCTCCTTGAGCGCCTTCAGCAGGCATCTTTGAAGGATCCTCTTTTGTAATAAATTATAGGGGGGAGGAAGAGTGGAAAACATCTTGGATTACCTGCAGATCTTTTCGCGTCACGTAAAATTATGCATGGAGAGGCCATGTAAACGCAATTAATGATAACTGGCTGGCAAAAATCGCAAAAAATGGGAACCAAATACCAACGAGCCTGCAAAATGTTGATGCGAAAGTTGGACATCAACATCACGAGAGAACAGGCACACTGGATAAGATACAGGATATGGTCCTATAAGAAAATGAAGAAGAAGAAGAAGAAAATCGAAAGAACTTGAGATCTATAATGATTTACGTCATTGAAACAAGAAACACCCATCACCAAAGGCCTACTAGGAACAATAGAAATGAGCTTAAGGTGCATCACTGGCAACACTCTGCGGGATAGAATTCACAGCGAAGACGTCCGCAACATCTGCGAGATTCAAGATGTCATAAGATGGACCAGAATCAGAAGACGAGCATGGAGAGAGCACGTAAATAGGATAGATGATAATCGGCTGGCAAAAATTGCAAAAAATGGAAAACCAAACACCTCCAGGCCTCCAAAACGTTGATGCGAAAGTTGGACATGAACATCACAAGAGAACAGAAACTTGTATAAAATACAAGACATGTTTCTGTAAAAGAAAACAAAAAGAGGAAGAAGAAGGAGAAGTTTAGAAGAGGAAGAAAATTATGCGCTTTAAAAATGTTACATCAGCTTCATTACGTGATCCAAGAAGATCGCGCTTTCGCGTTATGGATTATTCATGCAAGATGCAGTGATAGAAACATGTGAGTAGACGCGAGGCAGTCGGCGGATGGCGAGAGTATGCGTAACGATCGCGTTCGTCCTTGCAAGGCTAATGCCTCTGCAGGGCTACTCGTATCCGATTACCTATTAATGTCGCCAGAAAATTGTCTTACGACATCGCCATATAGTGCACCGCGGATATAACGGGACACTCAACGGTACATTGCACGCGCCTCGTTATATCGCTGGAGAAACGCGCGTGTCCGCGTACGTGTGCACTAGATGAAGCGACTTTCAGTTTCGCGGCTGTAAAAAGCGGATGATATCACGTGGAACATCGCGAGATGGCGGCCGATCCGATCTCGAGAATTCCGGTAACGATCGTCTCGTGTCTGATAGCCTCTCGTTAGCGTTTACGACTGGATGACGTAATTAAGCGGAGATTACACGCGACAACTCGGTCGCATCTCGGCTATGCATTATGCCGATTCCACGACGATACGCGAGATTTCCGGGAGATCGAGCCGATCTCACGATTCCGTTTCGTCGCAAGGGACGTTGCTTTGTCAGGTGACCAGATGAAGACGGCGAGAACGGGATTTACACGCGACATCCCCCAGATATCCTCCGAACCATCGCACCGCCGCCGTTCTCCAGCGAAAGCGAACGCCGTGGCGGCACTTTTATGCACACTAAAGGCGCCGTGACGCTCCTCCTCGCTTGTCACGGTCTTTTACGAGAAGGACCGAAAAGGGAGCCTGCTCGGGAGAGCAAGCAGCGAGGCGAGCGCAGACCCTTTCGCTTCGCCGCGGTTCATACGAGCGACTCCATTCCGCGAGTACGATTTTCCGCGGCGGGGAAATCCCCGCGCTATCTCGCCGACAAAGAATGTCGCGATTAACCGTCCCTCTATGCGTCGGATCAGATAAGAATGCTCGTGCATTGCGCACACGCCGGAGAAAGAATACATGCCACGTCGCTTGTCTCCGCAATTACGAGCACCATGGCTCGTAAACAATAGGGAAATCGCGGGATCTTCTCCTTCATGCGCGACTATCACGACGCCGCGTTGTGAATTTATCGCCCGTGGCGAATGCAATCGTTCGCATCTGTGCGACGACGTAACGTGCTCGGGTTCTCTCTGATCTTCATAGGCAATATTGAACCTTGGCGCGGGACTATAATTAGATCTCTCGGAAGGAGGCGAGCAAAATATTTTCAATGTAATCACTGCAAGGAGTCTTCGTTAGCAAAACAGTTGAAACGCAATTGCTTTCGCGATTGAATTCAATGTGATTTTTATCGAAACGTTTATCGGACATATCTCGGGAGAAAGGGAGGGGTGTACGTTACCTGGCAATCCTCTGATTATCGATTCCCTCCTCGACTCCTTCAAAAAAGAGCTTAATCACGTATACATGACGGAGAGAGGCTTTACACGAAAATCTCCCGATGTCAGAAGTACACGAGATCTCCAATGAGATATTCCTCCCCATTCAAAGAACGCATTCTCAGACGTAACGTAAATGGAAGCGTACAACTTCGGCAGGAACTCGGACACGCGTTGAATAATTAATCCGGCCATTCTCGAGCCACCCTTCGTCAAAGTCAGGTGTCTGGTTCACGTCGGTTAATTGATCGCTACCGCCACCCTTGCAGCATGCGGATGTAACGCGATACGCCGCGGGATGCATAACAATCATTAACATTAGTGGCGCGGGGGGTTGGACGGAGAGGCACTGAGTGCGGGAGGGACGCATTAATATCAGTTTCCTGTTTCGCCGTCGCGATCCCGGACGCGCGTCGTTTCTTTTCCTTTTTTTTTTTTTATTCTTCTTCCCTTCTCAAAGCGCGTGATATTAACCACGGCGCTTGCGGAGAAGCAGGACGACTCCCCGGTGCGTATAAATAGGAGGGTGGAAGATAAAAAGTCACGCGCGCTCGGTCCAAGTGCAGCAGCCGCGTGTCTGCGGCGGAAGAGAGAGAGGGAGAGAGAGAGAGAGAGAGAGAGAGAGAGAGAGAGAGAGAGAGAGGGAGAGGAGGAAGGAGGAGGAAGGAGGGACCGGATCGCGGCGATCGTTTTCCCACCCGGGCGGGGATTATTCGATGTTGGGGTCATCTTTCGGCGGGTCGTGACCCGTTTGCCCTCACGTCGTTCGCGGGCGAAACCCCAAAGAACCCTTCGCCACGGAGATTGCATCGTTGAGACAACAAACTGCGAAGCTGGTGCACGTAGGTCGTTGTTGCCTTTACACGCCCGGCTGTTTCACCTAACGCGGTTTTACGGGCCGATAAAGCGCGCGTATAAGGCTCAATATATCACGCGAGCTTCTCGGACGACCCTAACCGCGCGTCTGTCGGCGTCTTCTGAGAAACGGCGAGTTCTCTCCCGCCGTGTTTTCGGCCGTTCGTTACTCCTGACGCGCGGAAACGCCAACGATAGCCGCGCGACGAATTTTTACAAATTTCCCTTGCTGTGCAGCAGCGATCCACATTCGTCGTTTCACCGCACAGGTTCATCGTTCTACTTCTGATTCCTGACGCAAGATGAGATACCCGTGATGAGATCCGCATCTAGCCTAGAAAGAAGAGTAATTCAAGTGCCGAGCACTGATTTGGAATTCGAGACTGCGCTCTTGAAACATTTTTGATGTACTCGAAGTGTATGCCATGTGCGCAGGATGGATCTCGTCCTGATCCAAGAGGACACCTCGGAGACATCAATGCGCGGTCGGTTATCCGGTTTCCGCTTTCCAGCAAAGTGAGAACGACCTGCTCGACCCGGTCACACCGCAGAGAGGCATTCCGTCTTTCGCGGCAAAGAGACGAGAGTACACACGCCGGCAGATGGACGGACTTGTGTGCCGTGGACCCGCGCCCACACGCGGGCGCGCTCGCGCCCATTAGGGCCTTTCTCAATGAACACGGCGTGCACGCCGAAAATACTATCCGGCGTCGCCGGCCGAAGCTGTTAACGTATTTTTGTTCATCCTCTCGCGGCGAGGACGCAGCAGACCGGAAGTAACGATACCGCCGCGCGATGACAACGAGACCGCGCGAGGATTTCGCGGATGTCTTAAGCGAAAGAGAGAGGAAGATTCGATCGATGTAACGAATTCTCGCGAGTATTAATAATCATGAGATGTCGCGTGATAAAAGAGCGACAGGAAATCAACAAACAAATTTACGGCACATTTGTTCCCGACTGGCGGCTGAATTTCGCGCGATATCGATTTCGCCGGTAATTACCGATTAAGGGGATGAAAAAGCCGCGTCGCTGCGGCCGTGAAAGCGGCGCTTTTGTGCTCCGAATCCCGAGACTCGCGTTAATTAAGTTCCTACGGTTCATTGTGCGGCCGCGCACAGTCGTAATCGCCGAAACAATGAATGGACATTCTCGCACGCCTCGAGGATTTCCCGATACACGCCAGCCGATACAGCGCGATTTAGTTGAGCGTGAAATTGATCCCCGTTTCGCGTCCGCCTCCGACAATGGGACGCATAAATAGAAATTAGAACCGCCTGTAGATCGCTATCGGCGGCGGAATTGGATCGAGACACACGGAACACCTACGAGACGTGCCTCTCTTTATCCGCGCATGCTTTTGCAATCGATTAGGCAATCGACCCACTCCCGAACAGCGCACGACGTCTTATCGGAGAACGGACTCCCCGATAAGTTGTTCTTTCATCAATTCTTTTTAATATCCAAAAATTCTAAGATCCTCCAAAAATTTTTAGCATGTATATATATATATATATATATATATATATTTCATGTATATATATATATGATTTAGTCACTCTTCGTTCTCGCGGCTTTCTTCGCGTTCAGTTGCGCAAGAAGCTAAATCTTTCATCGCATGACGTTATTCTCCTTTAGATCTAATCGATCATAACTATCGTTTAGAAATCCTTGATTTGCCTGAGAACGAGAAGACGGGCCACGTCAACTTTGATCTAGGCGCAGTCCGTTAAGGCGGAGTTGGAGAAAAATTGCCGGTTGTCTATTTGCTGTGGATGTAAAATACGAGTCGTTCGAAGGACGATCGTGCTTCTCAGTGCGCTTGCAATATTTAATTTGCGATTATCACCGCCCATTACGTCGCAAAGTCGCGAATAGCTGTCAAGAGCAGCGTAGATCGCGTTGACGTTTCGCGAAAATCATTGATCGTTGATACTTTACAGCACACACTGAATGCATTTCTTTTTTTAGCTACTTACGCGAAAGTAAACATGGAGAACTGATTCTTAAAATTTAGGAATAACATAAGGAATACGTTTAAAATTCTGTTTGACTTTTTCTATCCTCTCCAAAAAAAAGAAAGAAAATCATTCCTTGTTATTGATTCCATCGACTTTTATAATTGTTAAAAATAGCTAAGAAATCGGAAGTTAACGGTTAACGAGCGGCAGCGATCATAGACAAGGAATTTCAGACACCCGGAAGAAACGAGCACGAAATCGCGCTCGTAAAAGCAGCTTTATACTCGCCACAGTGTTGCCGATTTTTAACGGGCGCGGAAAACGCGCAATTAACGTAGATAACGCGATATTATCGTCGAGCCGCGATCGCGCGACAGATAGATCGATGACGTACTTGGTCGAATTTCGATAGCGCGATATTACTAAGTTACCATTATTGGGAGAACCGCTGTCCGATATCTGGTAACTTCGGTGACTCGTCTAATCGACCGTCACATGAATTCTGCGTACGAGAAAAGCGCGTGTCCCGTTCAGAGTATCTCGTCGAGAACTCTCTCTTGCGTTTCAGCATTGTTAGAGGTATTCGGCGTTACATTAAAAAAACAGACAGGCGCGTTAATGGGCGCGCATTACGTGCGAGTCAGTGGAATCGTATTTATACGCGGCTATTGGCGATAAATTATTAACGCCCATTTGCTTTCAGGCATAAAAGGTAAGGGCACTTAAGGCAAGCTAGCACGGCCATAATCTCAGCTATTAATCAATATTAATAAAGCTACATCCACGCTACCGATCTCAATTTTTACGCATTTCATCTTCCTTTGGGGCAGAACGTCAACAAGCAACGAAGCAACGAAGATAGCGAAAAATATCGTTCAGACATCGCGAGAAATATTTTGATTACGAGTTTAACCGCGAGATTATCCCGCAGGAAAAATACGGGGGCAGAATAGCGAATCGTGCGGAGGAATGCAGAATATGGCCGCGGAATGATCGAGGACTGCAAAGTGGAACTGCTCCTGAAAGGCAAGCGGTTGTTGAAGATTATTTAGATTAATTCAACCGCATCCCACCGTTGTTCTCCCCATTCCACAATATAAAACGTCTCTCCCTCTCCCTCGCTTCCCGACGAAACGGTGTGAGTGCTCCTTTATTGGGCCTGCGGGGGCCTGATGCAACGAGGCCTCGCGCGGAGGCGTGCGGTGCGTAGGCGTGCACGTAAGGACTTCTCTCGCGCGTATTTCTCCGCGTGTCGGCGTGTCGTAAACGCACATGTGCGTACGCACGGACAAATGTAAAGGGTGCTTGGAACATTCCGTCACCTGCACCGTAACCCGGGAGGATTCTATTCATTGATTCGCCATGCCGCATCGCGGGGAACCACGCTCGATGCATATCTGCATGAATTATGCAGCGCGCGTCGCCTTGCTTCCCGCTCGACGCCAGAAATCACGTCGGTCTTGTTGATGTTTCGTTCCCACCGTCGGAACGGGCTCCTGTCGGCCTCTCGAACAAGCGAAACTAGTTTCTCTGAAGGGCAATACCGTGAGATTTCAAAGTCTTTCTGCCAAGATGCGAAGAGCGCATGCGCGAACCAGCGAAGACCCGCGAACTTGGGCTCCCTTCCGAGGGAGCTGATTCTCTTTCCCTCCGATTCTGTGCGAATCAATTCCCCCGATCTCTTCTACATGTGCGATGTGCGTTCAGAGGAACACGCTTCTCATGCATATAATTTCTCTGAAACGACATATCAACGATTTTTCCTCAAGTTAAAGGTTTACGTCGAGAATGCGATCGAACACGCGATCGAAGCGGAGAAGTCCGCGCACCTGAATTCTCACGGCTGTCGCTTCTCTCCACCCGGTACATGCCTGGGTAACGTAAACACACACACAGGGCCCACTTATCGTTCGCCCATGCACATTACGCACACGCGTGCGCACGGTATGGCTCGGATAATACGGCTCGGGCATAATGCGGCGCGAGCACACAGGCCTGACTCCTTTAAGAGCGTTTAAAGCCGCGGGAGAGTCGAGAGCACCGACGACCGTCACCGCACTCGTGGAAACCGCCATCCGTGAGTTCCGTTTGGAACTTTTCCATGATTCTCGGCGAGTACCTCGAGGGACGTCGCATCCTGATCATCGCTCCTGTCGGATGCTGGTTTCGATTGTTTCGGTCGTTTACGTGACAGGAGATTGCATTTGTGCGAAAAGCAGAAAGAAATCAGAGAACGATACGCGTGATCGATATTAAACTCCTGCTCGAGCATTTAAGGGGTAATTTTTCCATCTGCGGCGCCGCGAAAGCCATTGAATCTCGCGGTCCCGCTTTGACAAATGAGCCTTCCGCTTTGCAAGTTAAATTAATATCGCGGAATCGGCTCCGCTGAGCGTGCTCTCTCTCTTTCTCTCTCTCTTTCTCGTTGCTGGTCAAATTGCCGGTGTCTGTCTGTTCATTCAAGCAGGTTTACGACAATCGTGAGGTTCGTTAAAGCCACGCGGCCAGCTATTATATCCTTCCCGCCCGTGAAACGACGAGATTTGGTAAACGACGAGTCGTCCGGAGTCGCCTCTGAGATCTGTCTGCGATGAATGTTAAATGCATCGAAACGATCACCGGCGATCACAAAGGTCGTACGTTCACCTTGGTAGTTAGCTTGAGCGACGCGAGTTGCGAAATTTGCGAGACTGTCTGGTCTTACATTTCCAGGCGATGTCCATCCTTGCGGTCAACGAATAATGTTTCTCCGTAAAGAGATAACATCGACGAATGAAATGCATCGGGAATACTCGTAATACTCGTCACACGGATTGTTCAAATGAAGATACGACAGTTATCTGCCGATCGCGCGGCATGTTTAACCGCGAACGAAGCTCTTTCTCTCCGAAAGAGACTTTGATCCCCACTGCGTTCGTACAATTAGCTCTTCTTCTTCAAAACCAGATCGTGCTAATCAAAAGCAAAGCGGCATGTTTGGCCATTGATCAGGTTCGTCAGAAATTCGTTGCTATTTCTATATACCTGACCGTGACCGCGTAAGCGCGATCTGCCGTTATGATGTTAACTGTTCGAGGACAAACATCAATTTCACACGTTATTATTGCCAATCGCTCTTGTTGATAACAAACAGAAGCGGAAAGTCCTTCATGACGATACCAATGATGTAAGATAGGCGAGTGCGAGTGAAAAGCTCGCGACTGTATTGCGATTCGATACGTACGAAAAGTACGATCTTTCCTGACAAAATTCTGCGTTCAGGAAGGACGATATTATCTAATTAACTCGCACATTTGTTTTCTCCGCAAATGAGGAATAAATAGATAAATAAATAAATGGTCCGATCTCTCATCTCTGCGAGTTTAAAAAATCCGAGACTGCGACAACTCTTTCTCTCTTCGAAGACGAAAAGAAACGCTTATTTGTGATAGGAAACTGCTGCATCGCTTAATGAAATCGTCCGGCGATAGGAAAGGGGTTAATGGGTGCTCGAGGTCACGCCGATAGTCACGAGTTTAATTCCGATGCGTGTACGCGCGATGCGCCGCCGAGAATCGATCGAGAATACGATTGAGTAAGAAGCGAGTTCTCGGCGATCGTGCATTTGCATTTAATGTCCGGCATTTGTGCGCATGCGCGCGCGCGCGCGGGCGCATGTCTTGCTGCAGATGAGCGTTTATGTTAATGAGCGAGGCTCATCAAAAAGCCGCCGCCAGCGGCTATGGATCTCTAAATAAACATACGCGCGCGCGTGATTTTAAATAAACCGCGTCGGAGATTCGACGAGCGAGATGCTCCGCAGCGAGATTTATCGATCGGATCGCGGCTCCAGCGCGGAATCGCGATAAGGTAAAGCGAGTTTGGGATCACGTGTGCATCGGCACGCAAACATCCGCAACGCGTTTTCGAGTAGAGAACATTGTTATTTCGATCGACATCGCCTCGCCGAGACCTCCGTGATCGATCATTAATCACACGTAACAACTTCGCAACTTATTAGTCGTACTTTTTTAGGTTTTGATAATAATTATCTGTCGCTATCGCGTAATTTCTCCCTGATAAACACGAAAAACATCTCTGCCTTGATAATAAGGATGAGGTAAAGACACGAGCTTGAAGAAGCTATATTAATCCAGCGATCCGGCGCGTCATCGTCTGGCCTGCCCCCCTGACCCGCGATTATCATCGCACGTATAATTATAGGAGTGGGGGGCACGTACAATATACGGGAACAAAAACTCGGCCGAGAAAGGCCGACTAAGCGAGAAGCAATTTATTTCGCGTTCACCGGATTCGTCAGAGATACATTCCGCCTCGTTATTGCCGGCACCGGCCGTGTCGCTGGGGACTTTTTGCGAGCGCGTGTTCGTGCTGCATTTTGTTTATGGCCGGGTGTGTACAGCGCAAAGTGGAGAAAAGTGGATCGCATAAAGCGAATTGCGGCCGCAGGCCGCATTTCACCGGCATGTCGGGAATATCGGCCCGCTTTGTCGAAGCGGAGGATTGCGCAATGAAACGGCGCGCGCGGCAATAATCGAGATTCTGGAATCGTATCGTCGCGCGGCACGCTTCAGAAAATTCGAATCGTTTCGGAGACGGAGTGCGCGAACGTTGAGAATAATTCATCGGCTGACTCGTTCGCGGGGAATCGCGAAGCGTGATTCGATCGAATTCGCGATGATTAAATTCGCGAAGTATGCGATTCGATTGATCAATCGACTCTGATCGGCTTTGCGCGGAGGACGCTGCCGATTTGAAAATATCCGCTCGGCGATCGATGAAGAATAAAACCTTGCCGATAATCAGAATGCGGAGATCGCGCATTCAAGGAACACGCGCAGTTACGTTCCGCGCGATGACGTCGCTCGCGGAACGCCAAAGCTGAATAATCTCGAATGCGCATCCCGCGCGATCGTTCGCGCGAGTCAATCGCGCCGCCACGGAATAATGCCAAGGTCCTGGCATTGCGCGAATAAAGTTGTTCACCCTCCCGCGCGTTCTACATTCATATAAACGTGCTCGTCACGTACGCTAAAGGCAAGCCGGAGCGAAACGTGCGGTCCATGAATGCGGCGGATGAAGCTGATCCGCGACGAGTATTCGACGAGAAACTCGGATTCCCTTTTCCAATTCTTTCCCTCCTTTATTCAAGAAAATACAACGCGCACGGACTGCCGCGAGTATCTGGCATGCGTCCAGGTAACGTTGAGATAACGGAAAGCTACTCGGTTCTCTTCCACGCGTCTGCGTCCGTTTTCACGAATCTCATAGACGCGCCTCTGAGATCGCCGCCTTCCAGATGCGGGAGAATGGCCACTCGATGCTTCGACGGGAAATCTGTCGCTGTGTTAAAACTGCAGCCGACAGCTGCGTCCACACGTGCGAACACTCGATGCTGCAGTCGTGAGAATGCACGTGCCGCTTCATCTCGCGCGGCCTTCCGTCAAAGGGAGATAAAGCGCGCCGATCTTCCAAGCAGAGCGGCGCGGTAAATATTTAACCAGCGCGAATCCCCCTCGAGGTCGAGGGGCGGGGCGGTTTACTGTCTCTGGTGCGTCGGGTCTCTGAGCATCTTCATCGATGGCTCTGTTGACGTCGCGCGAGCGTTGCGTGCTCGATACTCGCTTTTGTCGCGAACCGCGTAGACTTCGGATGTCGAAAGCCGGTTACGTAAGAGTATACATGTATGTGTGTGCGTGTATCGGCACGCATGCGGAGACTGTCTTTCTCCCTCTCTTTCTCTCTTTCTCTCTCTTGATGTCATCCACCGGAGATCGGCTGAGAGACGAAGACGAGGATCTGTTTGCACCTGCCACTGCATTCCCCAAGCGCGCGCCGCGAGACGTTACATGGCGATGGCTCGTTAAGTGAGAGATAGAAAATAACGAGGGATCGGATGAGGATGGCCGATAGCGGCAACCGGGAGGAGCCACGCGAATTAGGATGATTACAACTCGGAATCGCCGATCTAACGCGGATCAGAAGGCCGTTTTCCATCGCATTATCCGCGTCATTATCGACCTAGATGCGATTATATATTTACTACGTTCCTCTGTCGTTTTATTTATCGTCGTGACGTTGCTCCTTGGCTGTCCGTATTATTATGAATTATAATAACGAGCGATCGCGATATTTTACGCGATACCGGTGTGTAATTAAACACAATTACACTGCGTTCGAGCGTTGATTCTCGTTTCTCCGCGGGTTCGCCGTCGTGTTTACGAACGCGGCGTTACGTAAACGCTGCAAACGAATCAATGCAAACGGATTCTCCGGGTGCAACAGCCCGTCACGTGCGCCGGCTGTTAATGGCGATGCGGCCGACGAGCCATTTCATCCTGTTTCACTATCACTTTCGGGTCGCGGAGCGTTATCACGCGTTATCGGGAATGGAGGCACGATCGCGGCATGCGCCGGCATGCCGAGTCTAAATGCGCTTCTACACGCTTCGCGGAAATAGCGTTTACGCTATCCTCGCTTAATGGCGCGAGCCAATTACGTAATTACGCACCACGAGGGGCGCTAATTACGCGCGGCACGGAAAGAAGCGCGCCGGAGGCTGCGCTCCTGAAAGAGATGCGAGCGCATCCGCGGCATCCGCGATCCTGCGGATCTTCGTAAAGTCGTCGGCGCATTGATCATGTAAGTCGGACTTATCGGCTCGCTGAATCGGCGGAGAGAGTGAGTGAGATGATCTTCAGGCCGCTGAATCCATCGCGGATTAAATCTTGGCGCGCGAGGGTCACGGGTCAATCGCATCGGCTCCCTGGCATTTTGGCTCGTCACCTTCGGCTTCGTTCTCACGACGTCGTTTATCAAAATGAAGAGAGAAGGCACTCGATAAATGCCAGCCTCTCTCACCGCCATCAATAATGTTACCTGCGTTACTCTCGCGGATACGATCACGTCACTGTCGCTCGTAATGATCGCTGCTCCATGCTTAGCATACGCACGCGCTCTGAAATAATTCGTATGCAGCTATGATTAGCCGGCAACGTGCTCGAGGCGTGTGTAATAGCCGCAATGTGCCTGGTCGCTCCGAAAAGCTTTCCTCTGCCGCGGAAAGAAACGATCTCGATGCGAACGATCGAAGAGCAAAAAGTGAAGATTTATATCCGCAAATAGCGGCATCAACGATCGACAAGATCGAAGAGATATCTATCGGATAACCGATAACGCGTGTGGAGAGATAAGTACGCTCGCGTACCTGGAACACGAGCAGCGAACGGTGCAATCGCTCACACGCATAAATAGACGTTCCGTAACGTTCCGCGCCGCAATATGCAAATCGATAACTGTCGTGGGTGTCCCTGTGCCTACGATTGAAATATGATAATCATATCGTGCCGAAGTGATATTACGGCGATATCGGGCCCTTGAGCGAAAATGGTAGATAGCCGATCGCCAGATGGCGAATTCGCGATTAGTGTCTTACCGAGAAAGATGAAATAACAATGTTACGAAGCTGCTGCGTGACCTGCTTGGATCGCAATGTTCCGCCAGTATCTTTTTTAATCGCGAATGTCCATCGAACGGCGAGACATCGCTGATTGTCTCATTAGCGCGAATATTGCGATAATACGTGTCGTGGCGTGTAAATATGTCACTTGCAATATAACTAGCGCGATATAATATATTGTCCCTCGGAACGGCGAGGCATTAACGGCGCCGTTCCTAATGAGGGTTTATCGTAAAATAATAACGCAATCGACGTCATCTAGCGCGGGTTATTGACTCCCGCTGGTCGACGACCAGCGAGCCGGCCAGTGTGCAACAAAATGCACACACGCATGAATAGACGCACGAAATGTGCGCGGAATAATTAGTCGATTAAATCAGTAAGTGCATTAACGGGGTCCGCGCGACCTTGCTTGCGAAAGGGTAAGTGCAACAGGCTATTAAAACCTTTACCCAGCCTGGATGTTGATTATTAAGCACAGAGCACGAAACTAGCTTCGAAATACGTTACATCGCCCGGCGATGTAACGTTCAAGAAAAAAAGGGAAAAAGAAGAAAAAGAAACAAGCAGAGATCGGCGTTCGCCGGCGGACCAAAGAGCAGGAACTCGGTCCATGCAGCATCCGTCCCGAAGTGGAGGCTTCCCCGCGCTCGCGTCTTCCCTCATCTCGCTCCCCTCAAGCCGATCCGCCGATCCGCACCTGTCTATGCAGATACAAAAATGCCTCACCAACCTGTCAGTTCTCTCCATCATCGTTCGGTCCCATCTACGTCGTCGCCGATTTGCAAGCCGACGTAATGCAGCGCGCACGAGGACGGCGACGAGGATGATGACGAGGACCAAGCCGATCACCGCACGTTACTCCGATCGAGCGATCGATCCCTACGCGCAACACCAGCGGAGATCTCGCGCGCACGCGACAATTTCCACGCACACTGTGATCCCAGCGCAGACTCGGAGAGGTAACTGGGAGATTCTGAGGACCGACGGTTCTGGTTCACGACTGGTTCTTCTCCTTCTCCTTCGGCCTCTGGCCCCTTCCATCGTGCACACCGTCCGCAGCAAGAGCGCGGAAAAAGAGACGCGGATAATGCGCGGCCGCACGCTGCGGAGAATCGTAGGGAGAGAGAGAGGGAGGGGGGGGGGTGAGAGGGGGATGGGCAGGGGAGGGAGGGGGAGAGAGAGACGCGCTATGGCGGATGAGGATGCTGGGGTTCTCGACAGGTTGCCCCGTGTACCCGAGGAAAAGGGACGAGCCGGCCTGGCAGGATCCATCGCTCGCCGTAGGGGAGTCGATAGGGTCAGGGTCGGATTTGCAGATTTTCTTTCTGCTTCCGTTAGGTTTCCCGCTTTGTTGCTGTCAACAGAAGTCAACGCGCGTTGATATTGCAGAGGCTGCAACAGTTGTTGTTAAAGTATAATGCTCCTGATGCCCACGGTAGCCTTCGGTGCATGTTCGATTGGTTTGCTGCTGCTTCGTTTGCTAGCAGGGGGAATACCAATTCCCGTGGATATCAATTCGATAGTTATTCGTTCTCGTAGCGGATGCTCATCGCTATCTGCCGTGCATTCGGCGTGCGTAATAGAATCCTCAAATGTTTGCTTCTATCAAGCATTTCACGTGTGCGAAAGTGTTATTGCTTATTGGCACTTTACGAGGGTATTTGATTGAAAATGACAACAAAATGATTTCTGGGAAAGCAAGGCGAATGTAAAAAGATACAAGATACGATTAAGATGAGTTACATTGAATTTCTGTTGACTCGTAAGCGAACATCATTCTCAGTTGTAACGGCGCAGAAAGCAGAATTCCATCGATTTAAAGAAATCGATAAACTGCGTACGTTGCACTTAAAATTCGCCGTAAGGATATTCGCCGTACCAGCTGCTGTGTGATTCGTTTAGCATTCAACTTCCACATCGTGGAGGATGAGGAAGGAACATGCCAAAGAAGGAACCGGCGAGGTGTCGTGGTTCCGGCAGGAAAAAAGAACCATTCGGCCGGCAAATCTTCGGCCCTGAATGGGGCCCTTCAGGACCTTACTAGCCGGCACCGACGTGACCCGACGACCCGTCCGTGAACGTTCGCAGCTTTGTCCCAAGTAGAATACCGACAACCTCGCGAAGGTGAAAGGCTGTGTTTTAGAATGAAAAGATCCTGGATGGGAATCGTCATTGGGAGCTCCCTCGAGAAATTACTCCCGAAACTTCCCTGCGAACGCTTTTGCCGTTTATGAACGAATTAATCACGCTGACGATTTATCTCGCCGCGTTTTCTCGTGAGCCGAGCGCGTCAATGATCATTGCTTGCACTGACGATGCCTTTCGATAACATTACGATCGCTATTGGACATGGATAGCGCAACGACGCGTCTCGCAGTGACATGAAACTACGGATCCATGATGGTTTGATGATTGCCGCCTGCCGCCGAATGCCAAAGTCAACAAAGTTCAATAAAGCAACCGGGCAACTGCGGTGGCAATGACCTGGCCATGCGCGGATTCAACAAGTCGATCGGCTCCAGCTGCTGCACTTACATAGGCAACAAATAGATTTCGCCCTTATATCTCCCGACTTACTACTTAAACGCTATCTTTATCCGCTCGCAACGCATCCGGGCGAGACTCGCGATATGCGCGCGTATCGCGCGTCCCACACGCGCTTTAATTATTGTCTCGTCTGGCAATTAATCGTGAGACGAATCTGCGAATCGATTTAAACAAATTTATATCAACAGTAACCAGGTAATTTTTCGATACAATGACATTAAGGCATGATAAGGCACGTGCATAATTATCGACGATCCATCTCCAAGAAAATCGCGATTTTTAGATGCAGATACGATTCACGTTTATTATTTATCTCGCTGTATGCTTGCCGATCAAACATCTCGGAACTGTGCAAAATGTGTATATCTTTTTCATGCTCTGTCCGTTGGGATGCGACAAGTCGATTAGGTCCAGCTGGAGCGCATCATTCGCAGCCGTACAAATAGATCTTGCGCCCGTAGCTCACGGCGATGCTATCTTCGTGCGTTGAATCGTTGTTCCGTATTTAAAGAGCGCGGGTCAAGTACCCGGGCTCCGAACATTCAGGCATCATATCCGCGTCGAGTAATCGCGCATACGTAATTAACGCGATCTCCCGTTAATCGGCGGAATTTCTACGAAGAATCGAACGAAAATCGCAATTAACGCGTCCAATGATGCTCTCGTGCACGAACGCACTATTATTCATAACAATATAGTAACTAATGTTTCATTTCATCGAGCAGCAATTTATCGCTACGTAGATGCTCGGCGATCATCGAGCTGCTTTTGAACGATGATCGCGCTTTCGGCTGCGAAACTCGTACCTCAATGGATGCTGAATGAAAAAATCTGGAATTCCCAGTGGGTGGACCAGTTCTGCGTCCCCGAAGATCTCTGCATGATCGTCGTGTCCTTTCACGATGAACGTGCGACTCGTGTCGCTCTTTCCCGACGCGGCGAGTTTTACGAGAAACGCCGCGCACAGATTCGATCATTCCTTTTATATCTTACATTCCCAGCCTCGATATCACATATCCTCGCTCATGCTGTATTCCGAGTTTACCATTTCCTAAAACTTGTCGCGCCATTTCATGCTGTTCCAGCCGGGTCCTTCGAGGAAAAATGACGTATAAGTTAAGGTAGATCATGCATAAATGAAAAAAAAGAAGATCATTGAGGATGATTGAGGAGGGATGAACGTTGATTGAGATCAGCAGAATGTAAGTCTGATTCAGATCGTTTTATTTCCAAAGCTTTTATGCACATGTAACGATCAACTGTGTAACAATACTGTTCCTAGTGATCGTAAAGGAATGATCTCTCTCTCTCTCTCTCTCTCTCTCTCACTCTCAATACATACTGTGCGATACATTCGATTCTCCGCTTCCACGGTTATAGTTTCTCTCGGCTCTCCCTCTCTTATTTGTCGCGATATAAAGTAGTCAAGAATTAAATGGCTATCCGTCGTGTGTGTATATGTGTGTATTTGTGTATGTATATATTATATAGAGAATATATCCTATAGTTTCGTTACACGTGGCTTTTTTTTGTAATCGAACCTGGCGAGCCTGGCGAAAATCGCTCGTACAATAAATTGTCGCGTAATACTGTCTCGAGTAAACGTACCGGAAACGCGGGTCTATATTAACACTCACATTCTGCAGGAGATCGACGAAAAGAAGCTTAAGGATTATGTCATAGTGGCATTCATACGAGATTAGTTCGAGTCGGGTCACTGCGCGTCCGACGAAATTCACCGATATTCTCGTCTCATATCGTTCGATTCGTGTCATAATCAATTATCTTTATATGGGATCAACTTATCGGGGCCAGACGTCAGGAGTTCGTTTGTCGTGATTCTCGGCATTCGCCCCGCGTCTCCTAAGATTAGGATTTTACAGTAATATCTTCGTAATAGCGAAGACAAGACCGCGTGAAGCGTTATGGGATACGCGAATCTCCTTACGCGAATCTCCTTACAGGAATCGCTATGTTCTTAGGAATATGCATATATATGTACATGTAACGTTTGAAAAATTCGTTTATGTTTCTCGTACTGGAATACTTTCGGATTCTGTCTGTTCTGTGCACCAACGACGCATCGAATTTATCGCAATAAAAACGGAACGTCCGTCTTACTCTAGGAAAATCGCAAGTGCGCGCTCGTCTCGCGATTCGCGCGGACCGGGGATCCCCCGCGAGACAAAAATATTGCTCTTCGAAATAAATATTCAGAATATATATATATATATATATATATATATATATATATATATATATGGATGTGTGTGTGTGTGTGTGTGTGTGTGTGTGTGTGTGTGTGTGTGTGTGTAGAAATTCTTTGGAGAATTGACTATCTATCTGATTTTCTGCACGTTCAGAAAATTCGATTTCACGAGGGACAGTCCGCGCGGAAACGCGAGATCCGCAGAGATTGCTTCTTGCTCTTTGCTCCTTGAGACGTGAAGTAATGAAAAAGCTGTGGTCTAGAAAACTTGCAAAAGAGCGTGCGACAAACATCAAAGTACGTGTACTCGTCGACGAGTGTATTCGCGGATATCCCGACTCGTGCTCGCGAGAGGAATCAATCATCGACGACGATCGGGGAGAGACGAAAAGGTATTTATTGTACAAGCCTTTTCAATGGCAATCGGCTAGCTCCGGTAAGCTATTACGGGAAGGAATTACGTGATTCACAAACACGCTAAATACCTGAGTAAAACGTGATCACGAGCGCTAGCGAGCCGAGTTGTGTGCTCCGCCCATTCGTATCATTCGTACGTCCGGTTTTCCTTACGATGGCATTACGTATGCTGTTTAGTGACGGGGTCATCAACGTTATCTACGTAAAACTCGAAAATCACCGTGCGAGGCCACGGCGAAGATCTCACGAGGCGAGAACGGGCGCACACGCGTGAAAAGAAGTAAAAGTTCAAGCGGTCACATCGAACGCTTTCTCTCGCTATAAACGCATTGCGCAATTTTCAAATTGATATTCACGTGGTCACTTTGGCGTTTCAAAAACATCGCCTAAATGTGCATACGGACAAGTGTCGAAGGTCGTATATGAGCTGAGAAATTGCCTCGTGCCCGAACCGCGGCGGACATTCAGCCTGTCGTTATCAGCCGAAGCTTAGAAAAAATCAGAGAAGCATGAGGCTTTTATTAATCATTAATTCTTTTCACACAGTGGATTAAATATAATGTAGAGGACGAGGTCGACTTTGACGAGAGCTGCTAGTAAATGAGCTTAGCGGTAGCATGAAATCTTTCATAGTTGAAAAGTTAAATTCCGATTTCCTGAAAATGCGGAATGATATATATATCTCCTTCCTTTCTGGAAAATATCCCTTCTTTTTTAATTTAATTGATAATAATAGTGCTAAGGTTTCATTTTGACATTATAAGAAAAATACCGCGCCAGATGTATCGTATGTATCTCCGAGTTTGCTTCGAATAAATGTTAATAATTATTTTCTATATACATGGTTAAATCGATCTATAAATAACAAAACATATTTCATAAACTTTTGTCCAAAATACAAAAGCGCCCATGGATACCATCAACGAATGCAGCTTCGAATGCAAGCGTCATGCAAGCGTCATACTGAAAAATTACGATCAAACTTTTTAAGGCTAATCCTTCGGGTATTACGTTTCCTCGATCGGTCTCTCTACGCATTTACATAACATTCTTTGACCAGAACGAGGGTAAAGGGAGCAATAAAAGTATGCATATTTTAGTATGCATATTGCCAGTGGCCACGAACTAGATAGGCTCTCCCGAAAATAATATACGTCAGCAGCGACATTCTTTTCTCGTGAAGATTTGGAGAATCGATCTTCGGATAGACGAGAAATGAAATCTTGCTGCTGAGCTGCCGGTCTTCTAAATCGCTAATGGATACGATTAGAAGACACAATGCGTCTTTTTGCTTTTTTCTTTCTTTTCTTTTTTTTTCTCTAGAAGAGAAGAAAGGATTCATTCGATGTTAAAAATTTCTGATCTCCTTAGGAACACGTAGAGAGAACATTCTCAAATTAGGCGAATCCCATCGGTATCTCTAATCCGTTGCGCAAGCGACGTTAATAAAGTTCGTACATTAATAACAGATGGAGAGATTACGAAAATCACATGACACAATCTCGGATACTCGGCGTATCTAATTATCGATAATCATTACAACACATCGACACGACATAATCGGAATATCAGAATATCGACATAATCGCACAATATTTACACGTGTGATTGATATGTGATAACAAGCAATAGCTTATGCACGATGCATACGAATACCTTCACCAGCGCGCTCCACGATCCTTGTGCAAAAGTTTGATCACGCGCGTAAAGAGGGGAGAGAAAGGGAAAAAAAAAAAGAAAAAAAAAAGAGAAAAAACAACAACAAATAAGTGGTGAATACGGGTGGACGTATAGGTGAGCGGACAAATGAAAAGAGATCGGGATTTACAAATAAATATAAAACATATATTTAAATTAAATGCCACAAAATATCTTGTTTTTAAATTCCAAGTAATTTCTCTCCTCTTTTTTTCCTTTCCTTTTCCTTCCTTCTTGGATTCGCCACGTGCAATTACAGAAACAAACAGATCGGTCATCGAAATATTGGAAATTAAGTAAACACTATACTTCCTCTTCTCCTTTTTCTTTCTTTCTTTTTTTTTCTTTTTGAGAAGAAAGAAATTTGTACAAAAGAATTCTCTAGAAATCATCGACAATATCTAATTCAACGGACGAGTTCCTTTGCTCATCGATATATTCAGTCTTAATCATTTGCTGTGCATCATCCGCCGCACCACAGTTTCACGCGCGGATTCGTTAGAATAATTAAAACATTATTCGCTTCCTGCAGTTCCGCGCGCGCGCGCACTAACAAAGTAAGCGGAAGTCGAGTCGAAGAAAAAATACATCTTTCAAATACGTCTTCTCTCCTCTCCTTTTCTCTTTTTCTTCGTTCTCTTTGTCTTAAAATAAAATGGAACTTTCTTAGGTATATATCGGAGCGACTCGATTCGCGCGAATGTTCACTTCTACGTAAAAGAAAAAAGGAAAAATAAAACAAGTGAATTAAAAAAAAAAGAAAAGATTTGCTGAATCTTTCTCGAGGGTAGAAATTATTTAAAATTTTATCTTCTTCTATCTATTTCTGTGAATAGAAGAAAGAATATCCCGGTCTGTATTCCAATTCTAGTTAATGCGTTTTGATAGAATGCGAAATTTAAAAAGTTTTCAGAAAACACGAATTCGCGATTTCGGGATTTATAATTCGCGTTTCTTCCGCATTCGTTTCGATTCGTTAAATCCTTTAGAGGGACTTATTCAAAGTGATGCAGCACCGGTCGACTCTGATCATCGTTTGACTACGAGGAACACGAAAACTCTCCAGAATGTTCCTTCAACGATACGTGTAGCTTACAAAATTATTATCGTTAACTCGCTCAGTCGTGGATCATATTATTGCTCTGCGGGATAGTGAAAAAGATGGAAAATTCGAATGTCGACTCACTGTCGGCTGGAAGCAAGTTTTCTTTAACTTATCTCGGCATCGTATCCTTCTTCGTAACCGCTTGAAATTCACTGGCATGATCTCGTCTCACGCCGAGCCATGAACACTAATTCACACGGTGGTACGCATGCGCATATAGATGATTTTTAAGAAAAATTGCAACCTCTAGCTGCCTGATTCTCGCCTTACTTTTAATAAGCGAAACTCGGCATCGCATTTAGCATTAAACGTGGCTGTGCGAGCATCATTTCATGCACCAGGAGGATCATAATACCATGGTAGCACGGAATTTCATGCTTATGAGTTCCAGCGGGATCCTCTGACCTTCACACACAGTTACACGTACGTTACATGTTATTACACGCCCTTACACAGCTAATTGCGGTTAATCGATGTCCGTAGGCTAATTAATTAATTAATTGCTCTTACATTTATGTACAAGTTATGTACGATAATCAGATAGCCAAGAGAGAATCAGCGGCGACGGTGTGAGACATCGCTTTGTGTTGCAGCATTGCGCAATAATCGAAAGAAATTCTACGACCTTCAATTGTCTGATATTAAACGCGCACTGCAATACCTGCAATTTGCAAACGATTATCGCAAAATAGCCTAATCTCTTTTTTTCTTTTTTTCTAATCTTCTCCCGACGTTCTTGCTACGCTCATTAAAAGATTCACTCATCATCGCGAGCACAGCGCCAAGCGGAGCAACGCAAGATTTGTCTCCGCCAGATTGGTATTTTTTTTTCTTCCTCTAATAATAATAATGATAATAATAATAATAAAGGATAAGGCAAAATCAACAAGAGACGGCACAAAAGCGCTCTTAAGCATAGACGCATACACACATGCATTCGAGCGCGTCGCCGATCAGGAAAAGAAAGAAATCGGAACGCGTCACGCGCTCTTCTGCCGTCGAACACATAGAGACACATGTACTATTAGCCTAATAGTCGTTAACTGTTAAATATCACAATCTATGATAAGAAGTTCGCGCACATGCGTCCTGTCGCGATCGCTACTAATCTAGACGTCCGCCCTCCTTCAATCTTTTCGCCAAGGGAGGAAACTGTAGTGCGCGCGGATGCAGAAATCAACGGGTACGTACAAAAATAAATAATCGGCTTGGATTAAATACAGCGGGATCGCCTAGCTCAATAATCTGTTGGTTCGGAGCTGTGCGAAAAGCCACTTTACGTGGGTTTCAGCACAATCTGCTCGGTTAACGATCAATCATCTGTGTTAGAACAAAGGCAGACTTTGCATTGTAAAAAAAAATGTCACGAAACCATACAATTCTGTCAACTCACGTTCATTGAGAATGTATTGATATATTGATCGATATATGCTGCCTTATTGGAACACAGCATGATTGATATTATTATATCGTTATGCGGCATTCCGATATGTGACATTATATCTATAATGTCACGAAACTCCCTGTGTCCCTTTCTCATCCAGATCCAAAAAGAAAATTAATGTATTTGCGAATAAACGTTTAGCCAAAAGATCACTCTCAGCCGAGTCTTGACAGAATTGTTAATTCCATTATTATCTCTTCAAATAATTATTATCTGGGCGGTCTACAATTTATTAATTACTGTAATCTAAAAATAGAAATCACATCATCATCATAATCATTAACTTTAATTAACGTATGATCGATCGCACCGTGCAGTTGTTCGCGTTGCGTAGATTCATGCGTATACAGTTTCGCTGATAAATTCGTATCCGTGAGTGGAGACGAATTCTAGCTACATATCGAAAGAACAAGTGAACAGAAGCAGACCTCTCACGATTTTGCGAAATGTTCAACGAGTATCCATATTTGCTAAATTAAGATCAATAGAATTCAGCTTTTATCCGCTGGTCCTTTCAATTGATACATGGAGGCGCGATTCATGCATAAAGAAACGATTCTTGTTGTCGTTGTTGTTTACGTCGCAAACCGGTCTCATCCCGCCACGAAATTCAGCAACGCAGGATGAAGCCACGTTCGAAAATAAATCACACGAAATTACGATTTCCGTTAGAACCTCTTCGGGAAAACGGTAAAAAAAGGAGAAGGAAGAAGCGAATATAACGTTAAATAAATGGCGCTTCATGTCCGCAGTACATACATATGTATAAAAGAGTTAAGAGATCGTGATCGATAAAAAATATATATATATATATATGTATGTATGTATGTATGTATATATATGTATATGTATATACACACCATATGTACAATCGAGGCTCGCTATACGCTCTTCACGTTACGGGAGATAAATTGTTTCTTCCTTCTTTTTCCTATGCAAATACCGTATATGTAGTCAACGCTAAATACTTTTCTATGTACAATATAAAACAAGTGGAGTGATAATCTGCAATCTATTTACAAAATTCGTGCACAATTCAATGAATAAAAAAGAAAAAGCGGAATGTCTGGCAGCATTCCGCACTGTCAGAATAATCACATTGCGCGTCATCAAAGGACAATTTTACCGGTCAAGAAGGACGAAATCTTCATTCGATAAAGCTTTGAAGTCTAGTAACATATGCATAGCAATTTACAAGGAGTGCATCTGAACTGGATTTAAAAATATAAAAATCACAAGAGGATCTTCCCCGAATCATGATATAACTTGTTCAAAGAGGATTCCACATCCTCGAAAACATCTAACACAGCAGTACGTTTCAGACTAACAGAAATGATTCACGAAGCGACGATCTAATAATTTAAAAAGTTTCGATAACCGAATAAGAATTACAGACAAATCTACTAGAACGTAGGCGTGCTTCAACTGCGAAAAAGAAATTACATTCATCCAACAAGAATGTAAAATTTTCTCGAACCGCAACATAGCTCGGTTCATACATAATGAATATTCCCACACGAAACGCAAAATTTCTATTTCAAAGAGCACATTCTAGGAATCATTTAACAAAGAGCTCCTAAGCTGTGCGCCCACTGAGAAGAAGTTATGACGCACATCACTGAAAAGAGAGGAGGAGGAATGTTCTGCAGTGTCACAAGCGGTACTTAAACGTAGATCACACAAACAACAACACACGATATACCGCAAAAATTCGGTGCAGAAATATTACACGATACCGCGGTGTTACATTCATTCATGATTAAGATTGCATAGTCTCACTCACTCAGTCACACTCTCTTTTTTTCCTTACATTATAAATTTAACGAGCAAACCGAGATGGGATATATATCGACCCGTTCCTTCTCTTTGTGAAGTTTCTGAAGTTCAGGTACACGTCCAGACAATCATCATGGACTACCGATCGACTGGTCTGCCTCGATGCGGCACAACGATCAATATGCTCGTGAATTGAGGCGAAGGAAAAAACTTCGCTATGCAAGAGCGAATTATGCTTAAACGCGATATAGATGAACATTGTTCAAAACATCGTCCAGAGCGTCGTCCAGATGGACAGACATGTCCTATTTACTTTGTGCCAGATTGATCGTAAGAGGATGTATCACTCGTGCGCGCAGTACTCATATCGTGATAATAGCAGAAAGAACAAGAATATCTTCCCTCCTCAACGGGCTGCGAACGCGACATCGACGACAAGGACGATGGCGATGACGATAACGACGACGGCGATGACGATGATGACGATGACGACTAGGATGATAACGATGTGGGCGGCGATAATCTCGCAAGAGAAAAGAGGTAGACGAATGACGCCTGCAGCATTCGGTCCTCAGCCCGGGGTGGGTGGGGTCTTGTGTCAGTGAATATTGAAGTTGTACTGCTTGCGGTTGGACGAGATACGAAGCCATCGGCTGACTGCCAGCGGCTCTGGATGACAACTTGACCATGATATATCACCAAAATGCGGATATGGCGACGATGTAGTTGTGGCTTCCACTTGCATTGATGCCGATGTGGAGAAGTCCTGAGATGACTGACACGAAGAGAGATCCATATGTTGCGATTTGGGCCTCTTCTGTTGCCGTGACGATACCGAACTCGCATGGTTTAGCCTCTTGCCGTTGATCTGACTGGCATGTTGCTGTTCTAATTGTTCCATTGGTTCAAACATATTGATATTCGACATGGAGGCTTGTATTTGTTGATAGCTTCTGGACATGACGGACGACTGCGCGTGGCTGTTTGATCGTGGTTGCATCTGCATCATTAACTGCGACTTGACATCTTTAGCGGAATAGACGGGTGAGTACATGGACATAGCTTCAGCATCAATGTCCACAGGGGTCTCACCCTCAAGTACTGTAGCAACAACCGTTGGGGGTTGTATACAAGTAGCTGGCAGTGCTGCCGGCACAACTGGCATCACAGGTGTCGTAGTGGTGCTCGGTATTAAAGTAGCCTGCGGCGATTCTTCGCTGTTGACGCCGGGTAATGGAGACAACGACGGTAACATCACAGATATCGGCGTCATCATTGAGCCAGATTGCTGCTGGTGTTGATGCTGCTGCTGTTGCTGAGATTGTTGTTGCTGCGACACGCTGCTACCGGTAATAGTAGAGTTAACTACCAATGTGGACTCCAGATTCCGCAAATCCTCCGCATTGGCGAAATCTTCTTCGAGTTTGGTCTAAAAAAGAGAAGTATTGATAATTAGTAGAATAAAAATCGTGAAATATGAGAATGTGGCGCTTAAGTGCCAAAAAGAAACCATGCCTTACAGGTTTAGTGGAGCCATGCGGGGCCAGACATCGATAAAGCAAATCAACAGCCTGCAATAATAAAAACAGAAAACAAGTATCAACCGACACCCTCTGCCTTTATCTTTGCGCGCGCTAATTCGCTGTCGCATCAATTTTGATTCGACTGGGTCGATCGATCCATGTTTATCAGCAGAATTCTTTAGCTCTAATTCTTTTAATCTCAATTTTGATCTCTTGTCTTTTTGTGATAAATAAATCGTAAATAAGTAAATACGTAAATAAATTCATTTATTTCTTTAGCAAAAGAACCATATTTGTAACCATCTTGATGTTTTATCTTAGAAAAGATATAACTCTATGTAATTCATATTTATAAGTTCCTCTTTAATTCTGATTTCCTTACTAAAATTTTTTGGATTCCTAAAATACTACTATGCGATATTTTTTCTACATTTTTTAGCTCGACCAAGAGAAAAATCTTTCTTTAACAAATGCTACTTCGCCATTTCTCTCAACCCAGCTTTTCAATTCCTAACATTATAATGGTACATAGAAATGAAAGTTCTTCTTAAAGCGCAATGCAAAATAAGAGAGAGGACCACATCATGCACATTGTCTCAAACTCATTGGAAGGTAACACAATAATTTTGAACGAAAGTGAGGCAGTCATAAATCTCTCGCTCACATCTTCGTCGAATATATCCAGGGGAATAATTGTGCCTGATAGACTAGTAAATTACGTATAATTATATCTTTTCATATGAACTCGAACGAGATTTCTCCGCCCCGACACAAGATCAGACCGAAACTTTCATTTCGTCGCTGCGCCAGCAACCTCGTCCTTTTGGCGATAATTGCTTGTGCAGTTGAGACTAACTGTAACATTAACATGGCAAATGGAGGAATCACACTGGCGAAATCACTACAAAGAGGATAAACAAGGAGAGGAACGTGTATGAAGAGATTCAAGATACAATATCGTGAGAATGAAAAGAAAAACAATCGTTTGCTTACCTTTGGCAGTGGATACGTGTCTGGCAGCGATAATACGGGTGGCGAACTTGGCGCTTCCGGTTCGATAATGGATACTGGAGTATTAGGAGCATGGGGATTGTTTAGGCTAGATGCGACCGAGGAGGATACGGTAACAGCGCCAGTAACTGTCATCTTCGTCTGCCGGCTATTCCCGCTATTCGGTTGTTCTTTCGCAGCACGGTGTTCTGCGAGAAGCTTATCAAAGGTTTTACTGCGACCGACAACTGTTCGACGCAGTGAGACGGTATGCGCTTTGCATGTGAGCGATCTAGTACAGGGTTTGCCAGTTTCTTCGTTCCATACACCGCAATGTCGATCGGGATCATACTCGCGGTCTTTCAGCAGCGAACGATCCGTTTTGAGCCTTTTTCGGCGTGGCTGGCCACTGCTATTTCCGTTACCGCTAATTCCGGGACTTTTACCCGGACTGCCGCTACTCGTCGACGCGATGGTGATATTCGAAGGGCCAGCCACGTTACAGGAAATGGTACTGGTCTGCACTGGGATCGACTCGAGAGGCGACCTGGGTGATGATGAGATTGACAGCGTACTACCTACAGACAGACTTGTTTGATCCGCGGTACGCTTGACACTTGTATGATTCAACTTCGTGCCACCAACAGGTATCGAAGACGTAGTAGATGCAGAAGTAGTGGTAGAAGATGATGCAGACGATAACGTTAATGCTGATGATGACGATAATGAGCTGGACGATGTTGAAGAAGAAGATGGTTGAGTAGTTTTCTTCAACTTGGAAACCTTATAATAAGAAGTTTTCACGGATGGCTTTGCGGTTGGGGTAGGAGGAGGCGGAAAATTCGTCGTGCCGGAAGAATGACGACTCTCTAGAAAAATAAAAGTTGTATGTTCATGAATGTATTGATGTTATACTCGCGAATACATACAATGCAAATAGCTATTGAATTATAAACTCGCAAATATATACAATGCAAATAGCTATTGAATTATAAATGGAAAATCTTTAGGCAAATTTAATGATACATCTCTTTAATGACACAAGTCTCAAAATGAAATATGTATATATATATTTCTTATTAGTGCATCTTATTAAAGTAGCATCTTATTAAAATTGTTTTTATCTCCTTGCAAAAAAATGATAATTCAAATTTTAATTTTAATACTAAAGTTAATATTAAAATCATGAAGCAATCAATAAATAAATCAATCAATAAATATTTGCGAATATATTATTGATAAAATACAAGTTTTGTATAATAAATTATACATTTTGCAGTTAAGTTTTATCACACTATAATATCAAGATAAAAAAATTAATATGATCAAGCTGATTCATTATATTATATCATATTTATATATCTACATCTAAATTGAGATCTAGATTGAGATATTTTGTCAAAACTCTTTATACAGTTAGTGAATATATATATTTAGTTCATTTTAAATATGAAACAGCTTAATTATATTTTCATCAGACTGACACGCAGTAATAAATTGAGCATACATACCCATATGTTGAATAAGAGCTTGTGGTTTCACTATGGCATTGCATATTTCACATACTACACCGTAAAAAGTATCTCTCTCGGGACAGAAGCCATATAGATCAATGTCTGAAAAATATTTTGTTAAATTGATATAATAGATAAATTAATAATATAGATAAAAGTCAATGATAAAGCAATATATTATATAATTATTTACATATTATTACATTGAACCAATATATATATATATATATATATATATATATAGAGAGAGAGAGAGAGAGAGAGAGAAAGAGCTAAATTAACACATATATCATTACCTTCTACAGAAAGACGCGTAACTGAGCTTGATGGTTGAGTTTCTGTTTCTTCATCACCTGAAAAATAATACATTTTTAACTGTACATCACACACTTTTTATCCTTCAATATGAAATATATGTATCTTAAAAGAATAGATATTTTTTATTTTGTATATATTGTTTAGCAAAAAAAGTCTCATACATAGATACACGCACATATATAGTACACATATAATATATCCATAATATATATGTAATGTATATAAGTTATAATTTTATATATATAACAAATATATAAATTTTATAAAGATTTATGCTATTTACTTTAATATACGATAAAAATGCAAAATGCATTATATTTATAGCATTAATGCAACATCAATCACATATAAAATATCTTTTTATTAAAAAAAGACCACATTTCACAAAATTGCTTTAATTATTCAAAATATGTCCTGTTTAAAGCAATACAATAAAATGTGAAATAAAGAACACAACTTTGTAAATAAGCAAGTTTTATTCTTTTATGTACATTTTATACACAATAATTACAAATTATACCTGTACAAAACTTCTCAAATTCAAGAGAAAAAAATATATGCACATATAATAATACAAATGTATTGCATGTGCATGTGTGCATGTATATGTATCTTTTTTTTTCTCGTCTTTTTCCATTCTTCTTACAGTCAAATCTACTAGATATCATTAAAGAAAAATAATTGACGAGAAATACGCATCTTCCCTCCCGAATGATCAATCTGTCGATTGTTTCTACTCTGCTTCATTCAAAAACGTGCACGTGTATTCGAATTACATAATTGTCAGTCCTAAAAAATCATGTGGCTATGATCCGCATCAAACATAGGGGCGCGGAGGGGCACGCGCGCGATTAATCACAGCATGCTCCTCGCTCCCCCGCAAATGCATCGTACATAACATCCCCTTCGATATCGCTCCCCCTCCCCCCCCTGCCCCCCCGCACGCGCGTATCGCATGTCGCGCTGTCTGCCGACTATCGGCCGGACAAAGGAGCGTCGAAGTGAGGTTAGGTACACGCGCCCCCGACGCCCGTAGCCCATCGTGGCTGCTGGCGTACGGGTTGGTGCAGTTGCGATGGACAGATTAAAGCACACTTACTCAGCGGCTTGTCACGTCCGATTCTTTCGATCCAGCTGGACCAGGGCTGGCCGTGAAAGAATGTTGGACTATCGCTTCCCGACATTGCCAGTGGCGCTCGCGTTCCGAATGAAACACGGCGCGGTTTCGCGTGTGTATAGCGTGGCAAAAGTGTTTTTCGGGGATAGGACCGCGTGGACTGACAGGCGCGGCGCGACAGTACACCTCCCGGTATATCCACCACCCTCTCTCGTTCCCACCCCCGCCTCGGCGTTCTCTGTCGTATCGTCCGTGTGTGCGTGCCGCGCCACGACCAGGCGCATTTGCTTCTCCTTCGCCTTCCTCTTCCGTAATCTATCTGTCTGTCTATTCACAGAGTCTATTGTCAACACGATTGCGAGCTGTGTAAAACGCGTCTTCCAAACGGGATTGTTATTTCGCGATTTTTGCGATGCGTTATTACGCTTGGTATACTGTTCCCTCCGCGTGGCTCTCCTCGCTCACAAAATACACACAGTCATATGTAAAGTTTATACACTAATGCATGCATACATCAATGTGTATAGCGAGCATTACGGTTCTGTGTGATCATTGGCTACAGGCTAACATCACGCGCGCCCTCGTGCGTACAGCAAGCACATGTGCACGGTTAAGCGAACGAATCCTGTACGGCGCTGCTGCGCACAGCTCATTGGTGTGCCGACTGCCCCACGTGATGGGTGTTTTACTTTTTGCGTTTCCGGCGTTACTCTGACGCACAATGTCATTCACGTGCGTGATTTCATTGATAAAATTGCATTATGTGTATGTCACAAAACATTGTCGGTTTTCTTATAATAATTTTAATAATTTAACTTATCTTTCCTGCCGATTAAATGTATCCATTTTAAAATTACGTTAATAGAGAAGATTTAAATGTCATTTTAATCCTAATTTCGTTTTTTCCCGCAAGGAATACGTATTACGATAATAGAAAGATAATGTGGCTTCTCGAGATAATTACGATTATATTTTTGTTGAAATGGTTGAAATTTATTCTCTTAGACTTATAAAATTATATAACTTTAGTTTTTTTTGTTTTCACATGTAAAGTTTCAATTCTATCACAAAAGCGCATTTTAATCATACAAGTATCCATACAGTCGTACAATGTTCATTTTGAACATGTCCGAATTCGTTTTACATATGATCGAATCGATGTAACAATAATTCCGAACGATGACTCTGTGGATTCGTGTAACTTCTGCAATAATTTCAGCTCTGACTAGGAATAATCGCTATCGTCAGCGGTCGTAAATATCGCGCCTTATGTTCTATTGTTAGAAAAAAATGCTTAAATTTACAGTCTTGTCGATTGCGCCAAATTTTAAATTCATTCTCTTAATTCAGTCTCTTTAACCGGCAAAGAATGATCTTGAATTCGGTTGCGTCTGAGAAGGCCGGGCTGGATTGTTCTGGTCACCACGATGCGCCTGGATCGCTTGCCAATTCAGAAACCAAAATGGTTGTTTATCCCTCGGCCAGGTCTGGATCCTGTTTATCAGATCGACATCGCCACCTGCGTCGATTGGCAGATCGAGTGGATTCATCGTGTTTAAACCTGGTATCTGAGTTGCAGATGCACCGATTCGATTGTCGACCGGAGTTTCAAAAGAAGGCAGGATTCCCTGTCCTGCTTGGCCCGCTTGGCCTGCTTGAGCTGCTTGGCCTGCTTGGCCTGCTTGAGGTGCTTGAGGTGCTTGGCCTGTTTGGCCTGCTTGGCCTGCTTGAGGTGCTTGGCCTACTTGGCCTGCTTGGCCTGCTTGGCCTGCTTGGCCTGCTTGGCTTGTTTGGCTTGCTTGTTCCGCTGCTATCCGTTCGTCGACATATTGAGGTAAAACCATGGGCAATCGGTTGGCGCTACCAGCATACCAGGGTCGTTGTGACTGCACGAAGCAGAAGACGGTAGCGAACAGTACGATGTACTTGAGCTGTAATATAAAATAATTGCAATTTAGAATGATAAACAACGATGTGAAAATATTTGGATATATATTAATGTCATTTCATACTGAAATAGCACTTATCGCGAAATTGAGAGCTTAACGTAGATCACTCAATGTAAATATTGAATATACACCACGAGAGAGCGATAATCTCTTAAATTAACACTGACAGTTCACGCTGATAATATTTCAATTGCCAGCAGCAATTCATTCAGAGCATCTCATTCAGAGTGATACTCTTTAACAAATGAGATTGCTCTTGTAAGAGAAATATATAAAATATATATTTTTATATGTTAAGAAGAAACATTTCTTCCTGCTCACCATAATTGTCGATTGCTCCGCAACGTCCAAGAATTTCAATACACTCGCACGTTGATCTCTTGAACGGTATCCAATCGGAAGTTCAACAGTCGTACAATTTCCCGTTCGCGTTTCAAGTGCTGGCTGCAAGCGTTTCTCCTGCTATATAAATCGCTTGGCTATATCACGCTCCCCACCACGAAGACGACGAGTCACGCGTCAATGGGAAACTTGAGTGCAACTTCCCCCGACCGCGAATTCGCGATATCTCTTACAATATCTCGGATACAAAAGTTCTCCCGCGACGACGTGTAAAACCGTCGAATGTGGATAAGAAAGCATTCCCTGAAAAAAAGAACTGCGACGAGTTCGGTGGGAAAAAGATCTCGTGGTTTATCGCGGTGATAAAATTACGTCGTCATACATCTTTCTGTTCCTCGATCACTCATGCGCGTGAATTCCGCGGTCAGTAATCAGTTACGGTAATTTAGATTTGAATTTTTTTGTTATTCAAAACATGGAGGATAAAATCGTTTCTACTACGATTAACGTGATATTAACATAACTTGATGA
This sequence comes from Eciton burchellii, assembly GCA_020341155.1. NCBI lineage: Eukaryota > Metazoa > Arthropoda > Insecta > Hymenoptera > Formicidae > Eciton > Eciton burchellii. The sequence goes on from JAHMML010000004.1 coordinate 2,044,800, forward strand.
TGATAATCTCTGTATGATATAATAAATATAACTAGTCCAAATTTTTTATTACTGATAGATGATATGCAGAAAAGCGGAATTAAATTAAAAGAATTACCTTCAACATTGCAGACAATTGGAATTGGAACTGTCATGTTCCGTTACAATCGTATTGTGTTATTGTCATTTGACATATTCTCTGTTAATGATGATTGAAGGTAATATTATGAGAATGTTTCTGAATATTGACAGGAAATTATTGACAGGACATTAAAGACGTACGTATTGAAGTCACTTTGTTATCAAGAATACGCGTGGACAAAAATTTGGCAACCACAAGATGAGCGATGATTTCATTTTAGTTCATTATACTCGCAGACATGTAATTCGCCAGTTAATAAATCAATTACAGTTTTCAGAACTGGTGCTGAGAAACGCAGGAGATCAGTGTGATCAGTGTGTCGCACAAGGTCAAATTATAGTTATACGAGATGCACCAAAGCGCATTGCAACGAGGATTTGACAAAAAGAAGACAGTCGCAATCATCGGTCTTGCATTAAGGAAAAACGGCTATGCGATATTGATGTTAGCAAACATAACTCTCACGTGCCGATAATTCTTAATTCGTCCATAATTACCGTGTAGAATCATCTCTGGGGAATATATCCGAAAGATCAGAACGGATCTCGCAATTTTCCATGCGCGATTTGCAATCGCGAAGTTAACATCACCGTTGAATGTCACGCTTATTAAAGTTTGCCGTTACAATTCGGACTTATATTTATCGCGATGCTTTCTTGCGGGTTTTTAAGCAAACGTAGCGCAGTTTTTAATTAAATTGATCTCGTGCGCCGTCACGAGGCCGCGGGAACGTTGTTCGAGGCGCAAGTTGTTTATTTTGCATTTGCATAGTGAGATAGACTGCAAGATAAAGATGCTGAATTGGAATTGGTCATTTCAAATAATATGTTCACCAGGAACGTAAAAAAGATGATAACTCCGTATGACGCCACGATCTCATGAAGACCTTTCAGGATCAACGATTTTCCGAACTCGGGACTGTATTTTCATTATTGTGCATTTGCATCTCGTTAATATCTGAAAAATAAGCGAAAGATAAGCGATGTGCTTGCTAGCGGAGCAGATTGCAAAAACTGAATGCGTGCACGAGGAGGTCATGACATAACAATCCTTATCGCATGCACAAGGAAAAAATATATCCAAGACATAAGAATTATCTCAACATTTATGATTTTCGATTTTTACGAATAAATCTCTCTTATCTTACAGAAGCTTCTATGAAGAATTCCGAACAAAATCCACGCGCGCGCGCGTGGTATGCATGTACGTGGTATCCTTCACTTTTATATTATACATCCAGGATATTCAATAAACCAACGAGATTTCTCGTGAAGGCACCCGCGAATACGCGGATACAGACGCGGAATAAAGTTTTTCGTTGACTGGACTGCGATTTTCTGAACATGCTGCAATAGAAATCTCGTTGAAAGAGAGATACTGTTTCTGTAAATGCTGCATTATCTCCCGAGCTTGAGCGAGTCTGCATCTAAAAGAAACAACTCTATCACGATCGCGCTCCTGTAGAACTCGATGGCACTGTAATTACCGTATAATAGCGCGGGCAATTAACGACGTAGTGAATGGAACGATGGAAAATTAGTACATCTCCTTGAGATTTTCTCGGAATCGATTTTTCCCGATTCGTGTCTCGATACTCGTCTTCTTCTATCGTCTCCGTATGAATCGATGTTCGGAAGAAATTTCGCTTCTTTTTAGCAGCGGAACGTAAATTCCCGATTCCAATGTAAAGCTCATCGCTAATTATTAGTTTGACTAGAATTCCTGTTCTGTTGCTGACGGAATCGATATCAAAGCAAACTGATGCAGCTGCCGTTTAATGTTTTGCCCAGAACTTAAACGGTATGCAAACATCAGATTTTTTTATTGTCAGGATAAATTATTTTATGTTAACAATTATCCCCCCTGAACTCAGTTTCACGAAATAACTCGTCGGGACAATTTGTAGCGCGATGTACAGCTCCGATTACAATGTAATAAATCAATCTCGGGAGAAGCAAACGATTATGTTTTAATTTAAGAGACATTTCAAAAACGTTTCGAAGCTTCTTCCGAAGCGATTAGACAAGCTCTTCCGGAAGTTTTCTGGACGAAACGCAGTCTCCGTGCTCGCACAAGTAATGATGAGTGTACTTTTATGATTTTCTCGAATCACAATTTGTAAAATAAAATGCGCAGTTAACATTCTGAAGACTCGCACGAAGACTCGCACGTGTCTGCCACAAGCGAATTCTGCACGTTGCAGTCGTTAGTAATATAATTATACGGTTCGAAAGAGAAACATGTATCTACTCATGCTTCAGCGAGGCGTAAAAAAAACTTTTGTATCGTATCGAGTTTCTTGAATTTTTTGAGTAAATCTGATATGAAATATTCGCAATTCGATAAATATAAAACGGTTCTCTTCGTTCGTTCTTTGGTTTTTAAAAGTGGTTAGTAAAAAGAAAATAATACGACTAGTCAATACTTTTCGTATATTTGTCATAATCGACGAATGACTGGTTTTATGATTTCTTCCTAGAGTTTGGTTTTTAGTTTCTTTAGCTTTTATATGAATAACTTCAATCATCTTTGAATGGCTGAATGGATCACTCTTATATTACTGTTTTCCACTATTGAACACAAATTGTCTTTTTTCTACGAAACGCTGCAAAATTTTCACTCGAACTACCGTTCCTCAAACGTTTCTCTATCTTGCCTTATCATTTCATAAACATTTGTTTTGAACATTGTTTTGAATTTTTTATTGTTTTTGAATATTTCCGTAGTGGAAGAGCGATCACGTTTACGTGATAGCGGCCGATAATCACTAGATAGTGAAATCACGTATACGTGACAGTGACAGTGGCCGTCAGAGCGTTAAAACGAAATAGCTGCATACTATCTTCTCATGCCCGACCGTGACTGGATCAGATTCTGCCAAGTTAGGTGGGGATTAAAAGCCGGACTGTGTTGCTGATGCAGGCTTATGGAAACGAACTGGGTTTTTCCCAAACCCGCTTTGAACCGAGAAGCGTGATAAATTTCTCCGCGAGTTACCAGCTGTAATTCCTGTTAATGTGATAAAGCAGAATCTCGCTTGCAATTTGCATCCTGTAGTACACGACTCAGCGGCTTATTTTCATCGGAATCGGCATGAATGGTAAAATCATTATGATTTAATGATCAACAGAAGGTTTGCGTTCCTTGAGAAATAGATAGTAAAGGAATAAATTGCATGCTTCGAGATATGATCGCTAGATTACGATATGCGTTCCAAAATTACTTGTAGATCACTCGTTAATGATGATTAATAATAAAATTAAATAAATTAATAAATATATTGTATTTTTATCTATGTATTCAATAATTGCATGCATGATGTGTAATGCATAAAATTATTAATTACAAATGAGAAATCAACATCGCACCTGTGTGTGCTCAAATGTATGCTCATTTTGTTAAAATATGAATGACAATGAAAAAATGGCATAGATAACATGCTTTCATAAACGACAGCATAAATTTTTTTTTCTATCTGCATTGTTATCTATTTATTATTATTCATTTTATCAGGTACATTAATGTACTTGCCACTTGACTTGCGCGCTAATATACGAATTATTCAACTTTTCGATGTGACTGATATAACGGCGTCTGTAATGTCCAGTAGTAAACATAGTCGGCATGACGTCATAATACGTAGGGATAATAAGGCTGCGTCAGATATTGAATTAGTCGTTTATTCAAGTGAAAAACGATGATCTTTGATATATAGATCAACGTGCAATAAATAACGGCGTTTCTCTCTCCTTTTTTCTCTTTACGGAAATCGCTATCGAGAATTCCCGGAAAAGCCTAACGCTGCTACAATGATAGAACACGAGTTATATATTAGCAATTAATTATTACAATTTGTTACTCGCGTATTTATTATCGGTACTTACGTAACTTATCGGAGATAGGTAATTATAGATCAAGTATAATATCGTGAAGAATGAATGTGACTCTTTACAATGCTTTACACGCACTATCAAAACAGGATATTAGTAATCAATGACATCAATTATTATGTAAATCTTGCGTAATAATTTGGAAATCAGTTCGATATCTAGTTATATAGTCATCGTATTATTTCCCGACACGGGACGCGATTTGAATCATGCGGTTGTGTCGCAAAAATCTCTCGCAACGTGCATTTTTCTCTCCTCGTCGTACAAAAATTACGGCGCAGTAATCTTCAATAAAGAAATCTCTTGGAAACCAGTTTAATAGCAACGCCTTTGGCATCTAGCTAAATATGATAATATCTCTGTTGATGTATTCCCAATGACGTATTCGTCTAATTTTGTGGGCCGAGATTAATTATCTGTTCATGTAGTATTTACGGATTTCATAACACAAGGCCGAAGAAATGAAGAACTACAGCGTACGATGTGCTTTCAATTGGACGATCTTGAAGGAGATTCTTTATGCCGCCATTTAGTTGGATACACTCTGAGATACACTCTGAGAAAAAATTTTTTTCTGATTACATAAAGCTGACCGTTGATCGTTCATTGATAAAAGCAATTCATTATGCAGTTACAGTGCAGGAATTATGCTCTGTTCTCTTCAAATGTCTCTGACAAGCATTCTCGATTCCAGAGATAAACAAATTAAAAAGATGCATGATATATGTTCGAATCTCTGCGTCCGGACAAAACGACAACATTACGCGAAAGCCATTAACTCAGAATCATTTACTCGCAATTTAGACCGTTACCGAACGAAAAATTTTCTGTGTAAAATTTTTCGATGAAAAGAGAGAAATAAAAAGCATGTGTAAAAAGATTAAAAGTCACCGAGGTTTTATACTCCGTATGGGATTACTGTTGAGCTATGATGTACATTTCAATGATTTGTTTTCGCACATTTACGTTACATATTACGAGTGAGATATGTATCACTACGATTCATTATTACAAAAAATTTATTTGCTTTCATTAATTTAATCTGCGTTTACGTGAGGTATAACTTAAAGAATTAAGCAATTATTGTAAAATGCATCAAAGAAAATGACGTTATCCATTCAAGTAATAATTTCTCTTTCTCAAATAATTCATATTATCGGATGAATTTTATGATGATATACAATGTAATGTGTTTTCCATGATTGTATTGTATTGCATATATTATTAACATATAATTCGATTTTTTCTTCCAATTTGTTCCAACTTCTTCGTATTATTGTCATTATTGTCATATGAAGCGGATTGAGAAAATTTGTTAAGTTTAAAGTTATACCAGAAGATGGCTGTACTTACCTGAGAATCTACGGCTATTGCATGTATAATGTGTTGCATATTGGTAGGTGCATCAGAAAGTCTTATCATCGATAATTACGATATTTATTGTCACGAATAAAATTATTTCCATTGTTTTCCAAACTAGCTACTATGTGTTTCAAAATATACAAAATTCACATGGAGAAAGATGTATATTTGAAAAATTTTTGTTAATATTAATGAGCTGCACTTGTATTTCTAAATACAATAATAATATTATGTATAAAAATAATACAGATCATGGTGAAGAATCATAAATCGAAAATAAAATGTATATACATAAATATGTTCTGGCAGGTTTTAAACTCCCTGAAAAAAGGCAGCTTATGTCGCACGTTCTTCCAATTATCTACGTCACCTAATTTAATGTCGCCAACACGATCGTTGTATCTTAGTCATTGCATTAATGGTAAAATTGCGCTACTCAAACGCTGGACGTGACTACTCTATTTTTCACGAACGAGGTTTTTCTTAAATTCTGTAATGACATAAACTGTGTCCAAAATTTATCATGATGATGTTACTATCGGTCCAATTTCGTTAGCGTTCTCTTTGCAGAATAGAGGATTGAGATCAGGCGCGTGTGTAACTCAAGAATCTACGTGCAAAAAAAACACGTTATATTCGGGATTGTTATATGAATGTTTTCCTTTGCAGATCCGTGGTCGTAGACCGCGTGATGATTGACAGTAAAATACCTGAACGGCCGATACGGAGTGCGTTTATTGACCCAAGGTCATTGTAATGATTTCATAAGCGACGAAGTGCGCTTGACGATGCACGCGTAATCCATTCTAGACGAGAGTTCGTGATCCCGATTCCGAGACTGTATTCATCAATCGCGCACATATATATACACGTGCATCTTGAATTTTATCTTTGATAAGTATTATTATAAACATTACGCATCCTTTGTTCATCTTGTCGAGATGGCAACACTGAAACTACAATAAAAGAGACTTGAAGAAGAAGACAAAGTGATCACGGTGACAATCGACACGATAAATTTTGTAGCAATATCAACGTTCATTCTGCAATGCAACATAATATTAGAGATATCAAATTAAAATAAATATAAGAGAAATCTTCACGCGCAGCATTGCCCAATGCTGTGATGAGAAAGTAGCGCAGGATGCGTTAAATTTCAAAGATTCTACCGTCGTAGAAATTATTGCTTTTGTAAGAGATGGAAGGGCAGAGAAAATCATTTGTATACGTATTTTCGTGCAAAATAAAGCCAGTAACAGAAATAATTGGATCCATGATCGCGGGTACACGTTCGATGTAGAAGTAGATGCGACGTTTGATCTATTCGCAATGGAACTGAACGGTTTGGTTTAAAAACCCGCGGATGAGCAGGCAGTGCGAGTATATCATTTGAAGTAACGCGAAATAATGTAATTACTATCGATTGCCTATTTAGGTCATTGATCTATCGATGCATTACGAGTACACGATCCTTCTAGAGCATTATCCTTACGCGACGCCCCATTTTTGTCATGACAAAGAACGGAGAACGGGTTCGGTAAATTGGAGCTAGCTAATCGTAAGAAGAGGTCAGTAGTGCAGTATAGCCGCTCGTATAAGAGCAGCTGGAACATCAGTAACTCCATTAAAGTAGATCAACGTTGCACAGTGTCACCATGAACGTGATAGTGATACCGTTCTTCCTCGGTAAGAGATTCAGATTATCGCCACATCCGTAAAGAGCGATCCGCGTGACGAGTTCCGTTCATTTCATCGTGCACCCCGTAATCCTGTAATAGATTCTCGTTTTGCCGAAGGACGTTCCTCTCATAAGTACTCCTTCCGCCATGCGAGAACACGTCGCAGCTGATCGATCGCGCGCAATCATTCAGCGGAAACACGAGAAACTCATTCCGCAGTGAAAGCAACGGCACTTTGAATGTCGAGGTGATCGGTGATCGAGTATTCAGCCGCATCCATGATCCGGGTCTTAGATCCCCAAAAACGTTTCCGCAAGCACGTCTCTGCTACACAATGACGCGAACGTTCTCCCTTTTTCTCCCCAGCCGCGCACATCACCACGGACAAGCCATGGGAGCATGGACCGGAGTACACGTTTCAGGTCCAGGTGAACACCACGGCGATCCTGGTGGAGGACATCTACGGCAGCATGCGACTGAATCTCGAATCGAAGCTGATCTGCCAGCCGAAGAATCCGTATACGTTGAGCTGTCACTTTGAGGATTCGCAGGCCAACAGCTTCATCGCGGACAGTCTGGATCCATCAGAGCCCGCAGTGCCGGCCGGCCAGGTCAGCCGACAAGCGGCCTACGAGATCAATGAGGACCAGTTCGAGATCAGATTCAACGAGCGCGGTCTAGACGGTCTGGTAGTGAATGAAAACATCCAGCCGCGCGAACTCGACATGATCAGAATGATCGTGGGCCAGCTGAGCGTGGGCGCCGCCCTCGATGACGATATCGGCAACGACGGCGTGACCTTTGGCGTGATGGAGAACTTCACGCAAGGTGAGTGCTACACGACCTTCAAGATCGACAAGAAACTGGTGGGCCGGTCGTTGTACGCGAAACGCGGCTTCGCACTCAAGCCGATCTTCGGCCTGAAAGACGGCAAGCTCGTGCAGATACGGAGAAACAGGAACCTGCTCATGTGCACGCACAAGGTGCCATACTTCTTCGGCAGCGTCGAGAGCTTCAGGGAGGAGAGCGATATCATGTCTGACATGGTAAGTGCGCGATGTACTCTTCTTGTTCACTCGCAAATTAAATGAATTAAATGTGTGCGCGCATTGATATTGATCTATATGACAATGCAAGTAACGTAGACCGACAATTCCCGATTAGGTACAATTGTACGTTTGATTTGGGCTTTAAAACTATATGAGATACAGATACATATAATCTTGATTTCTCAAATATTCTCAAGATCGGTTTTAATTGATCGTAAATTTAGAATCGATCTTAGTCCAACTGAAATCCAAAGATAACGAGGATCGATAGCACGCAATGTTTGCTTGTTCCTGAGGACATCCGGATTTATGACCGTTTCTTTATTACAGAGCATGTCGGACGGCCACATCATCGTAACGTCGACTGAATTCATATCCGGTACGTCGAATGTGATAACGACGAGCAAAATAAGTGAGGCGGTGATGACCACTCTCTATGAGAACGTGCGGCTGAGGCTCGAGTCGATTCGATCCGCGGAGAGCGAACCACCGACTGTGAAGGATGCCGAGCCCGCCAGTATCTACATAGGCAGGTGGTTAATCGACGGCTCGCCTGAGGAGGATGACGATATGATAAGATGATTAGTCTATCAGAGACGATCGCGTTACCGTTGTACTCGGACGAGTGCGGCATGAGGCACGAGAGCGATAACGAATTTGCAACAAGAAAAATTGCATTCTCGCCTCTCGCGAAATTTAGAAATTCTCTTGTGCGTGAAGACGGTGCCTGTGGGACAAATCGGATGAATGCGCAATGAATATTAATTAATATTTATTGACGAGAGGAAAGTCGATATGAAAGTGCTGTGTTTCAATGGGAGAGGGARAGAGGGAGGGAGAGAGGGAGAGAGAGAGAGAGAGAGAGAGAGAGAGAGAGAGAGAGAGAGAGAGAGAGAGAGARAGAGAAAGTGAGGCTAAAGACATTTTATGTAAAATTGTATATTATTGTAAAAACGGTAGACTTTATGAGAAATAAAAAGTTATACATCACGTTTGTATTGCTTTGTACAATTCGGCGAGAATCACATCTTCAATGTGAATCAATATGTCATAGCTGATAATTGTAACGAGTAATTGTTGGAGTCAGTTACAACGTCGCATAATTCAATCATTATTGTCTCGTTCATTATTGCAGACGCATCGGATCGCTATTAATATGAATATAAAAAGAAAATTTTGTTACTACGAGCGTAAGGAGATTACACTGGCGTCGAAGAATTGCACTGCGTTTGTACATAATGAAAACACTTTTGAAAGTACGCATAGTGTGTCGAGTCTTATTGAAAATAAAGAGAAAGCTTTTGCAGCACAAGCGTAATGCAATTTACATTTTTCCTTTCGGAAAAGCGACAAATATAAATCTGCTTCGTCGATAAAGTTAATTATATTTTACATATTGCGTGCGAGAAATATCCGAGCGATGAACGCAACTGTGAACGCGGATATGGCGAATTTATCAATTACGTCTAAGTGCCTTGCTGGCACTTACGAAGCTATTATCAAAGTAATTTTAAGTGCAAAGGCTATCAATACAGAAGATTTGCAGGATCTAGGCGGATGGCGGAAATATTATCTCGTGACATTATTTTCAAGGAAACCTCTATGAATCAAATTATCTATCATATAAGAAGGCAGACAGGCAGACGCATCAGTCAAAGAGAAGACATCAGTCATGTTGGTGACAATCTTACCATTTTTCTTAGGTACGTCCTTAACGTTTCGTTAAGCAGATTACTAATAAAAATGGTATTTTAGATTTATAATACATGCAGCTTGTGCTTATTACAAATTCGTATGTTGCAAGTCTATAATTTATTTTTACGTTTGTCCTTCGCAAGATCGCAAATAATTATCTATGCTTCTCTTGAAAATTCTTGTCCTTCTTTTGAATCTATTTCCTGTTTATTTATTCCTTTTTAAATCAGGTTCATATTCTCAGGGAATGTAAAATCTGCGATTTTTCGCTTGCCACTGACTCGCCATCATCTTATCGACCGTGATCTTGTATTTCCGCTAGTTATCCCTCTGTTGTTTTGCAGTTGCGAATGTCGTCATTGATGACCCCCGCCGGCAGTCTGAATGGGCAACGTACGGTCCGGAATGCACGTACGATGTTCTCGTGGACATGTCGCTGGCCAATATCGTGCACGAGAACGATAATTTCTGCAGCATGATTGCTAGCGAGCTCAAATGCCGGCCCAAGGGGCACGACAGCCTCAGCTGCCACTTCGGAAACTCCCGCATCAAACGTCCTGATCCTGAGAAGGGCAGGTGCACGAATGCACGGGACTTCGTGTCGACGCGATACAAGTTCGTAGACGAAAAACCGTTCGAGATCAGGTTCAATTCGCGCGGCATCGTGAACCTGGTGGTGCACAGAACGATTCCCAGATGGAGGCTTGCCATGATCAAGGACATCGTCAGTCAACTGAACGTCGGCTTCGAGGTGTGGGAAGGTCGCCACAGCTTCGTCATGACGGAGAATTCGGCGATGGGTCAATGCAAGGTCGATATCAAAATCATGCACGGGGATCCAGATTCTATGGAGGACGATGACGACGATGACTCCTCTGAGGAGAAAAAGGACGATGCGGACTTCGTTATCGGATTCGCTTCATCGAGTGGCGAGTTCACGCAACCCGTCGAGAAGAGATACCGAGTAGAGAAACTGCGGGACCCGAAGAAATGCACACAGGCCACGTACTTCTTCGGAAACCACGAGAATTATAATCAGAATGGACGGGTCTACATGAACATGGTACAATCATGAAAAACTATGGAATATTTTAGTTAACAAAAGATCATGAGGCATGATCATTGGCAATTGTATCGATTGGCATCGATTAATAATGCGAGACTGATTAGCGCAATTATTTATTGCTATTATCTTTTTTACTTTTCAGACTGAATCCGTCAGCCATATCAAGATTTCCAAAAACAGTTTCGTCTCCTACACGATAACAGATGGCACGATGAAAGTGGCGAACAACTCGCGGATCATGCGGCCTCGCCAGAATCTGCGTCTGAAACTGAAGCGAATAGATTTCGCTCGATCGCCATTGCCGGAGATTGAAAATCCAGCTGCAACTAGCATACTTGCGTTCTCGGATGTAGAAGCTACTATACCAGATATGGAAGATCCAATTGATCTATCGTAATGAGTAAAACCGAAGAGAATATGTCAAATTTAGTAATAAAATTCTCCTCTCAATAAATTGCACTTCATAAAATTCTATAATAAAAAACTGATTAAAATGAAAGTACGATGTAGCGTGATTAATAAGAGTCTGAAAGTTATAGTACTTTTTGAGTGCTCTTATTTCAGCAATCGTTTCCATCAGAATTCGCGCAACTAAAGAGATATAGCTAAAGAGAATTAATATGAAATCATCTTAAGTAGCACTTAAGAAATCTCCGAGAAGAAATCTCCGTTAGTCACCAATTTATTGCAATTTATTAAATGCGTAACAGAAACAGATACTTTATGTATCGAAAATATTTCGCTTGCTATGTTGTGAGATAAGAGAAGATATAATTATCTTCTAATGCGCATGTATATATAAAAGATAATTGTACAATTAAACATTTTAAGAAATATACATTCTCAAAAAAAGCTCAAAAGAAGATTTCATTCCTCTCGCGTAAAAAAATATGAAACAAACTTTCTTAATTTATGTATCATTAATATATTAACTGCACAAAGAAAAATTATATTTGACTCACCAATTAAGACTTTTATCGCTTATATTACATACACGTGCACCAAATGAAGATAATGGTACAAATACGCAATCTTCAAGATTGTCATTAAATTATGAGGCATATAAAAGAGCTTGCAGATCCAAGAAATGCTGTATTAACGTATTTGCAGTACAAAGCGAGGTAGCACGAGATGAACATCACTGTAGTACCATTCTTCTTAGGTCAGTAAGTCATAACTAATGAAATTGGAATGGAATCTAAATCGATCAATCTTATTCAACCAACATCTCATTTCTTTTTGATACAATTTAATTTCTTAATCACAATATTCTAAGTGATCAAATTTCTTGTTTATTTAGCGGCCAGTTTGGTTGTCGATGATACATCAAACTGGGAATTCGGACCGGAATACCTGTATAACATGAGCATAAATTACGACATGAAAATGGATCTAATTGCCAATTATACCATCATAACTATGAATCTTAATTCCACAGTACAATGTCGTCCTAAAGATCCAGAAACTCTATTTTGTCGCTTGAATAATATTTCGGGTGTAGCAAACATCATGGGCAACAAGATAACGGAAGATATAGACTCGGAAAATTTATTTGAAATCAAATTCAACGAGCACGGCGTGGAGACTGTATTGGTCGAACCAGACGATATAAGGATCGTGAACATCATTAGGAAGATTGCCGCTCAGTTCAGTACAAATGTCAATCTGATGCATAAGAACAATGTTCGATCGAAGCTGCAGCTGATGAACAGAGAAAATACACCGATGGGCAGGTGCATGACTATGTACGCGATCAAACATGAAGAACATCAGCCAAGTACGATACGAAAGAAAAATTATCAATTTAAGATACTGCCGACATCTACGACCGACATGGAATCTCGGATCAGTCTTTCGATCAGCAAAACTAGAAAGGAATGCACTGACGGACCGAAGAAGCTCGATATAATCATGGCCGGAATCTTCAGAATGGTATGTACGCGCATATAACCGAACTTCATTTTTCTAAAAATAAGAAAACAACATACCTGGATGCATAATGAATCTTAACTATTTTAACAAAACACGATGATTGTTTTATATTTTAATAACAGATCTATGAGCTTTATTATTCAGAATTATAATATCTTCAGATCTAAGCAAAAGATCTCAATTCTTGCCTTTTCGATTATATCCAGATTATTTAAATATATATATCAGATCTTTGGCGCTTTTTGTAGGAGAGATACAACAGCACAATCTGGATTGATGACGCATACAGAACATTTACCGAGATAAATGGATATATAGAATCTGAGAAAAATTCCACTATGGCTGAAACATTTTTTTACAAAGAAACAATAGAACTGAATCTCGACAGCATCAAACCCGCGCAAGACAAACTCCCTTGTTTCAATGGTCACGCGATCGATCTGATTATTAAAAATTATACCAAACTAGAATCTTATAATTAATGATAAAAAGTATGCACTATGTCGCTTAAAACTTGTAATTAAAATTGTAAAACTTTCAAATAAAGAATTTCATTATACAAACTGAATGAAGAGAACTTAATAAATAAATCCGAAATGAAGTTCGACTATTTGTGTCTATTCTATATTTTTTATCTGCATATTTTTAAATACGCGGAGGCTGTACTGAGACACGCATATTTAAAAAAAATTTATCAGACATCGAATTAAAATAAGTTTATAAAAACTTTACGTCATTTTATATAATAATGAATAATCATAGATAACATAACATTCTTAGGCCCTAATTTATGGTTTAGAGAAATTATGATTTAGTTCTCTATAATAAAAAAAAGATATTTAATAGACGAAATCTAGAATATCTGGTGCAGCAATCACATATATGATTTCTTAAATATCGTTATGGTATCTTTATTAAACACTTCCACTTTATTGTCCACAACTTTTAGATGCTAAAGTAATAAGTTGAAATCAAGTACACATACATCGCAGCGCATCAGATATGTGGTGCGGTAACGAGTGGAAAACGTTTTCTAAAATTGGCACGAATGTAAGTGGTGTCAAACATTATCTCATTATATACGTTCTAGTATAAAAGAGCTGGCGGATATGATGACTAATATTAGTGTATACGTTGTGTGTAACGAAGTAGCTTACTGCGAGATGAATATCATTCTGATTCCGTTCTTCTTAGGTAGGTAAGCTAATAACAAGTCTAATTGCTTAAATAACAATGCACAGCACTTAGAAGCGTCTCTGACATGTCAATGGCACATAACGACATTCTATCCTCACTGATCGATCTTTCTCTCTGTTTAGCGGCCAATGTAATCGTCAACGACATGCGGGACTGGAAATTTGGGCCAGAATGTTTATACGATGTAAACATGAGCTACAACATAAAAGAGGAACCGTCTGTAATCGGATACTTTAATTCTACGATGAAATGTCGCTCCAAAGATTCGGAGACTCTATTCTGTCGTTTACACGATGTCACGACTACAGCATATCTCAGAGATCGCGATACAGAAGCTCTCAAGTCGGGAAAAGCGTTTCTGATCAAGTTCAACGAGTACGGCGTGCAGAGTCTGATGATCGAGTCACCGTTCAGTGTAGAAATCGCGAATATTATCAGGAAGATCATCAATCAGCTCAACATAAATCGGTCATACATCGATCAGATAATCAGTACAGGCGTCCGACCGACGTCGTACTTCATGAGTAGAGAAAGAACGCCGATGGGCGTTTGCTTGACTACATATATGATCAAGCATAGAGACGTAAATTCGAACACAACCCAAAAGAAAGATACCAATTTCCGGTTTGAAGTGTTGCTGACGCCCACCACGAAACCTTTCACCAATCTTTCGATTCACAAGATTAGAAAGAGATGTACCAATCCACCGCAATTGGACCATATTATAGATGAGGGAATCCTCGAAATGGTAATGTTAATACGCATCTTTGTATTCTAGCTGTGCTTCTCTAAAAGCAGAAGACACTAATATGCGAATAGATCTATTTTGATAATCAATTTAAAGCAGTTCAGTATATAATACAGCGTTCACAAATGCATGAGCATTATTATAAAAGTTATAACAGATTCATATTTCAATTCCTCAATTCTTTAATTTTTACGCTCGTAGGCACGTAATATGTTAATAATATATAACTAATATGTAAATATGAATAATTTATATTACATCTGTGAATTTTATTGCAGGAAACGTTCAACAGCACAATATCGGTTAATGATGGATTCAAAACGTTTACGGAGTTAAACGGGTATATAAAGCCTCCGAGGAAATCAACTTCGAACAAAAGATTTTTGTTTAAAGAAATAGCAGAGCTGAATCTGAATAGCATCAAGCCTGCGGGAGAAAAATTTCCATCTACTTTCCATGGGGAGACTATCGATCTAAATATGAACACTGATATTCCACATAATACAAATTAAAATCATGAGAAATACGTAACATGTTATTTGTAGCTCACACTTGGATCATAAAATTCTCTGACAATAAATATACTTAATCAAACAAGAAAATAAATAAAGTAGACTCCAATTATTCACGTTTATTTATATTCTCGAATCAAACCACCAAAAGACATGATACAAGAATTCAATACGCAATCCCAGCTCATTAAGCGACTCATTAAGCATTAAAATAACAAAACGAAATCTTTATCAATCATGTTATGCGTGCATCTACATACACATGTATCAAATACATGGAAATATTTTTTAAGATCGACATCAGACACCCTTAAGCGTATATAAAGGAGTTTGCGACCAAGATACAACAAATTAATGACAAATTCAAGACCATCCATCATCAAGTTGGACAGAAAATTGATATCTATGTACGATGATACTTCCTCATCGGACAAAACTATTTTATTCGAGTGACAGAATTTAAAGAAGATCGAAGCCGCGCTAGTGAAATTCTGATTATCTCCTACAACCTGATCGAATCGCGATATCGACTAATATATGACTTTATAGATGAAAGCGAGAAAGAATGAGCGCTCTACTGCGCGAATCTCGTATTCTAAACTTTTTACACTGCGAATCGTATATTTCATCGAAATTTAATCGAATACGACTGCAAAGGGAGAGATTAAGTGTCACTTTTTAAGAACAAGATACAAAGAAATTTTTCTTTCTTGCTTCTGATATTCTAGTGTTCGATACAAGTAGATGATTCTTAAATCAAGACTAATCGATTCTTCAACTATCAAATCATGAGGGCAAGTGACGCTCCCGTTATAATATGAATCTTATCTCATTGCAGCGCAGACATAAACACATTTCATGCATCTAGGAAATATGCAATTATGGCAACTCTGCTAGAGGTCAAAAACAAGAGTGTTAGGTTTCTGCGAAGTAGTTTAATAATTAGTAACGATGGAACTTAAGGCTGGGGAAAATTAAATAAATTACATAATGTGTCATCCTCATGACGTAAAAGACCCGTATAAAAGCAATTTCAAATTTAGAAGCAACGTTAAATCGTAGCTTGAATCGCAATGCGACATGTTCGTCCAAGGATTGATACCGTTATTTCTAGGTAAGAAGTTTCTCTCGGTTCGCTACAATATATATATATATATATATATATATATATATATATATATATATATATATATATATATATATATATCGCT
This sequence comes from Eciton burchellii, assembly GCA_020341155.1. Taxonomy (NCBI): domain Eukaryota; kingdom Metazoa; phylum Arthropoda; class Insecta; order Hymenoptera; family Formicidae; genus Eciton; species Eciton burchellii. Next base: position 2,061,262 of record JAHMML010000004.1, read on the forward strand.
ACAATTTCATAAATCATAATATTTTCTTTTTCATTGTTATTCAGAGAGATATGTTTCTCACATGCGCAGAAAAATATTTCTCCTAAGATATATATTTTTCTAATGAAATAAAAAATTTAATAAAATTGAAAGAGACAACACAATCATTTTTTACGCGATGTTAATTTCTAATAAATATATAGGCTTATTTATATAAATTATTAATATTTTTGTAATTTGCTTTGTAAAAAAACTCGATATCCTCCACGTTTTTTCAGTCGCCCATATTCCGTTCGAGAACAACGGATATGGACCTGAATACATCTTTACCGTTAACATGGACATGATATGGATGCGAGAGGACACCAATCCGTTCGGCTTCCGTGTTCTTTCTCGGCTGCATTGCATTCCGAGAAGGCACAAATCGAATATCTTGAGTTGCAGCCTCAGGCACAGTGAGAGTGTCGACTTTGGAAGGAATAAATGGGATGACTTCAGTAATCGGCGAAAAAATGTCACCAACGAGCCCATCGAACTGATCTTCGATAAGAAGGGCATCGAGGAGATGATCGTGAGCCAGAAGATAAAGACATATGATCTTAATATATTGAAACTGGTAGCTGAACAATTGCATACCGGCAACGATTTCAGCAATGTGAATAATGGCAGATTTGAAGATGTAGCATGGTCCATCATAGGCGCATGCAACGTCGTTTTCGAGATCACTCATCGTTCCGAGAACACAGATCTGACGAATGATCGCGATTTCGAGCTGCATTTGCAACCGTCGAGTCTTCATTTGAGACACGGCAAGATCGTCATAATCGACAAAACGACGGATCTCAATAACTGCACTTGTTATGCCGAGAGCTATTATTGCAAATACGGTGACACGGTGGTCTGCGAAGACCAGCAAGTGAATTTGGTAAGCGATTTCAACTCAAACGTATACAACATCGCGGATCATTTATTGAATGACGTCTCGTGACGTTTTAACGACCTAACTTGAATGTTTCATTTTATTTGTTGAGCTAGCGATACTAATATGAGGCCAATAATTTCTAATAAATCTATTTAGACTTTACCATTTAATAACACGCACAGCAATCTTTCGGTTATTAATAATTATTATATATAAAACTTGATACGAGATTAATTCTCAAATGTTCAAAATCACTTTCTGAATTTAAGGAAAACTTTGTATCTGAGTACAAGTTTCATGTTCCTACTACATATAATTTAGAAAAACGTCGTGTCACGACATATAGTATAGAAAAAATCTGAATCTGAGTCGTTGATTCACATATGTCTGTCTTTTAGAGAAGTATGACCAGTCACATGGAAATCAGTGATGCGAGTTTTGTTTCGTCCACGATAAGAAAGGGCACAGTAATGCGCAATTTTAAGATGTATGACGTTGAGGAGACTACAACGGTAACCTTGGAAGATATCCAGGTTGCTACGAGAGATCCACCCGCAATCATGAATCCAGGCAGAACCAAGATACTCGCTAATTATGATGTGAGAAGTGAATAGTTAGTGATTAGAAAACGAAAAGTAATTATGAGATGTGAATATGATATCATGAATATCATTGCAGAAAGTAGTTAATGATAATAAAATAAGAATGGAAAACGATATAATTAAACTGCTCTTGAAATTATTTCCATTGATAATCCATTTTGCGTATTAATTAATTAATACGCTGCGAATTAATTAATAATAAGCTGATAGCATTGTACATAGTCAATTTCTTGTATTTAAATTACGTATACATTAAATTATAACTAAAACGATGGACGCATGTTCACATACACACACGATATGGAATGCACAAATATGTGTATGTGTGTGCGCTTGTGTCTGTATGTGAAATGTACGTATACAATGATTATTCGTAAATTCCGAGTTATTCAATGATCGCGACACTTATAATTAGTTCTAATTAATCGAATTGCGGATGGTCCTCGAGAATTTCTGAATCGCGGCTATCCGATCGAAAATGCAGGATTGACACTCCGAATCCGCATAATGTGAAATTTTACTGTTCCGTTCTTCGCTTTTTCTCCTCGAACGCGGATTGTATTACACGAACGCGTTGCGATCATACATCTACGCGCATGGTGTTTTATTTTCTATTGGATTAATGATACGAATAATGATACAATTCAACGATTCAATTAAGACAATGAATTCGTAATATCGACGTAATAAGGCGAATAAATTTGAAGACGTAGTAGAAACATCTATACAAATCGATAACATGCATTGCACTTCGTTACACTCACTGTAAATAATTCCCTCGCGTCTTCTGATACAATTAATCAGTGTACATATATGCCATATATACAATTAATCAATGATCCAACTTAATTCAACGATGACCGCATGAGATTGCAGTTTCTTCAAGCATGATTAATTTCTTAATAACTTTTCTAATAAATGCCATCCTAGCAACGATCTCTAAAATTTGATTTCGCAATTTGAATCGCAAAAATTTTAAATCATATGCACACGATGGGATTCACTTTAAAATATTCCTAAAAAAAGGTTTCGATCACTTTCGTTTCACCGAGCCTTTGTTCGATCATATAGAGCATTCGTCCTCTTAAAACAATTGAATGTCCAATATCTGCACATCTTATGTGCACGAAAGAAGTCGCGAGACGCCAAATCAAGAGGAATCCACATTTCTTTTCTTCTTCTTGCCTTCAGAGAGCAATCGCAGATTTTGTTTTAGCACTCATAAATACGCCTCGATCCAAATCCGATTATAAATATCGCGTAAATATCGAATTACATTTTACAGTTCAATACTTATTAATGGCACGATTACAATGATTTTGTTGTGTCAACGTGGGGTTACATCATCATTATCCATTGCCGTCCATTTGCAACGTACACGATCTGTCATCGACACTTTTTTTTTTTGAATACATAGTATCTCGAATACATTAACATGATATAGAAACTATCGCCGCGTGGATTGATGCGGGCAGATTCTTCAAGCGTGAAATATCAAAAGGCCTTCTCCTCCGATTCCGGAAGAATGGAGTCTTCTTTAGAGCCAGAGAGATAAGATATATAAAAAGAATTCATCAATATATACTCTCGAATAATATACATAAAGAAACATAAGGTATATTTGCGTATACTCGTCATAAATTTACGTTCAATGTAACGTCCCTTCGTGCAATACTAATGCGCAGCAAACGAAACCGACAAGCTTAGACCGTTATGAACATCCAACAAATCTGATGGACATCGCGAATCACTGAGAGCGCGCAAAACAACAGAGCTTAAATAGATCACAAATCCTCTTACGTCTACGTTATCAGATACGTATATATAGTTTGCGTGTAAAGTGTATAATTTACTGTACTGCACTGTAATTTGAATATCCAACTGCCACTTTGACTTTACATACGCGGCACACGCCAGATAGAACGATCTGCTTAAGAATGCTTAATACAGAACGTTTCAAGATCATCAATTCTTCGGTCTTAAACTCTTTTGGAGAAATATTTCGAGAGAGTTCATCGTTTACTACAATTCTTACGATATCTTTCATGCATTCAACTGAAAATTGAAATCTTTCTCTTCGTTTTAAATTAAGATCGCGTAGAGAACACCGTGCATACTCAGAATGCTGCGGTGTGCGTTTTAAATATTTCTAGGAACGATTTCTAGCATACCCGCCTCGCGCGAAGCTTTCATGGTATAAAATCGGATCATAAAATCTGATGTGATACAACAAGTAGTAGTAGTAATATATGAAAACGAGTGGTATGATTACGAAAACAATGAAGGAGGAGAGTCCTGCATCGCGTAACGACACTCGTTAGCCGCGCGTATAATAGAAGAGTGTTGACGCTTAAAAAGCGCCAATCTGAACGTTATGATGACGGTCAACGTTCTTCGTGAATAAATACACTCTATGCTCCATGGATCTCGAGTACTTCCATCAAGTTGAGCGGTCGAAATCGTTGCGGTTTATCGAAGGATGCTCGAGGACCTCCCCTTCTCGTCTCGTGGATTCTCCCTAAGTAGTAGTACTCTCGCTCTCGCTTTCTCTCTCTCTCTCTCTCTCTCTCTCTCTCTCTCTCTCTCTCTCTCTCTCTCTCTCTTTTTCTTCTTTCTTCAAGAAAACAAGCTATCCTAGCCTACATATATACAAGTATTACGCTCGTGGAAGAGACGCGTGGCGGCGCGACCCGATATCGAAGATTCTTGTGTACAAAAGACAGACGGCACGTAGGTGGGGCGACGACGCGGCGCGGCGCGGCGCGACGCTTGGCGCGACATTATTGACCGTTGTTCACGTTGTTTACGTTGTTCACGTTGTTTACGTTGTTCATATTGTTCTGCTGATTCTTCACGGAATCCATGTTCGGGATGTAATCCATTGCCATCAAACAGGCAAACACAGTCATTACCATCTTCGGCTTCACCTCGGTAATGTCTTCCGGTAGAGCGTACACGCGCGCACCACATTTCCGCGCCAAAGATATCGCGTACTTGGCGTTATCCAGGCTCGCCTGTAAAACAAACGGAAACAATGATAGCAATAGTTGCGTACTGATTAGACGCTAAGCGGAATCGATCCGGCTGTGTTCGGGTGTTCTAATTTTTGTGTATATCGATGATTGCGAATAATAAACGAAAATGATATAGGAAGCTTAAACGCTGATTATTAAAATGGACTGATATTACGGATACAGAGATTGATATCTGACAACTGAAGTAATTTGTAATTCTGAGCAATTCGAATGTGTTTGAAACGATAATTATTTAAAGTTTTTTTAAATCATTTTTCTATAATACATATTTTTAAAACTTTCATCGGAATAATATGCAACTATTGAAATTCACGGAATTCGATGTCAGTGCAATGGCGTAACGCAATCGGTCATCTATGGAAAGAATTGTCACAATAAACTTTGAGAACGAAATATTGAAAGAGTTAAAACTTAAAATCCTCAGAATCCTTACCTCCTCAGTGCCACCCTCCTTCACAAGATCGTAGTTCACTGAGCCCGGTTTGATGGCGTCAATGAGATCGAGGACGACTTTGCCATCTGATATCGCATAATCTTGGAATCCCTTGATGCTACTGGCCTTACCAGCAGCCTGAAGTTTGGAATTGACCCATTGTACGATCTCTTTCTCCACCAAAGTGCTTCCTTGCGTGCCAGCCAAAGATGTCAGAATCGATAACGTGTATGATCTCATCAACTGCCATATCAGAGCCAATGTCAGAGTCGCGTTTCCGTCGTTGAGATCTTGTCCGGCGATGCCCACTAGCGAGAAATTCATCTGCTTGCCCAACTCTACAGCGTAATTACAGTTCTCCAGCTTCTCCATAAACTTTCGCAACTTTGAGAATTTCTTATGCACCTTATTCCAGTTTACGGTGCCCGGTTTGATAATGTCATACAATTGGAAAATCACCAGGCCATCTGCCAGATCAGAATAGAGCCAATTAACGTGTGGTGATACACCCATCGAATTCATCCAGTTCCTATAAGTCTTTTCCTCGCGCGTCTCCTCCAGTGATTCCAAACCCTCGATATTGCTCTCAGGTTTGTCCAGCCCGGGGTAATTATTGAACATGTTAGCAACGAAGGCCAAGTTGAGCTTGTAAATGCCGTTTACAACATCGCTGGGCGTCACGAAAGTGCGACAGCCGAGTTTCGCAGCCTGTTGAAGCATAATCTCCGCGCGTGACATGTGATTCGGCTCCATCAGGGCCTCCAAAGTGACTCCAGCGGAATTAGGTGCGATTTGCTTGATGAGATAGGTATAGATCTCAGAGTCCGTGATGTCGGATTGGAAATTGTTGCACCGCCTGGCAATACCGGCGTTCTCTAGATGATGATTCACCCATCTGAGCAGAATGGACTCTGGTGATAGTTTCAACAGATCCTCGATTCGTTCGCCATCCTGCAGCAAGGTAGCCAAACCAGGACAATTCTCGAGGGTGATTTGATTGAACAAACCGATTCGGATGATTTGCCAGAGCAAGCCGAGCACTAGGTGAGGCGAACCTTTGATAAGATCGTGAGCGTCGATGTTTACAATATTGCAACCTATAGCCTGAGCCGAAGATAAAGCCAGCGTTAAATTCTCGTGCTTCTTGTACAGCGTCAAATTTTTCTTGTTGATCGTGCGTTCGTCAATGGTATCCGGACAGGAGTGATTAATTATTTTGCTGAAAAACAAATGCGAGATTTCAATTTTCAATAAATCAGTCATTTCCATAATCATTTGTCCCGAACGAATCAAACAGCTTTCCGTAAATTTGATTCAGATTAATATATTACTGCTTGCATTGTATACAAAGATAAGAAGAAACATTCCATGTACTCACCAGAGCAATATTCCGTCTTTGACTTTATCGTAGAGCGTTTTTCCTTCGGCATCGATGGGCAACAGATGCTGCAGATCGGGATCGTGCGACAGATTGGTGTTGATCCAATCACTGAACGCCAATTGTTCCTCAAGCCTGACAGAGTGCGTGGTCCCCTCGCTGGATGCCTCGGATATTCCACCCAGAGTCTCGAGATTCTCCTTCTTCGAAACGACGTGCTTGAACGTGGAACCCAGTTCGTTGGCCTTCAGCTCCTTGCACAGTTTCTCAAATTCGTCGAACGAGAGACGACCCTTGTGTTCCAGTCGTTGTTTATCATCGTACTCCTCGATCATCTGACGTACTTTGTAGCCGGGCATCTTGAAGCCGCAAACGTCCAATGCATTCCGCAGCTCGGTGACATTAATGAAGCCATCTCCGTTTGAATCGATCTGTTCGAGAAAGAAACTTTCATCAGCTATTTCGTCGGAAGCTTGATAGAAATTTTAATTTCGATTCATTGAATTTCTAGATTATCATCGTAAGGATTCCTTTGACTGCACAGATTCAAATATTCTGCGTTCATGGCGAACTGCTCGCGGACGCAAACTTAGAAACGCAGACTTAGAAAAGAATACTTTTCCGCGTATCGCGTACTCTAACGAGTTCGATTGATCGCACAACATGCAACTAGATTACTAGATTACAATTCTTCGTTATAGATGCGCAATATTAAATAATATAAGCGAACTGTTGCTGACAATCCAAGTTCTTTATCTCCACAATCCAAGCTTTTTACTTGTACGACTTGATTTTTTCACTTGTACAACCCAATTTTTTATTTGTACAACCGAGGTTTAATAACTATATAATATTTAATAACTATATAATATTTAATAACTATTACAACTATGATATCATGTTGCACCATTGCCATCTTATCTTGAATATATCGAATATATCTTGAAAGAAGTAACTCTCTGCGAAAAAGAGTAGCCAGCCGATATAAATAAAATTTTGTTCATTGCTGCTGCTAAGAAGTAAGAAGTAAATATACGTGGCCACTGATCAATACTGATGATTTTATCGTGTGCATTCGATAGAAACAATCGCATCAATGTATATACGCGTTCACGCCAGTAATTTCTGCCGGACGTGTACGCGCGTCCGTAAGAAGAATTAAAAGTCACGAAGATTCTACCGCTCCATCTATATCTCATCCAGTAAATTCGTTCTACGTTGAAATTGAGAATAATTTAACCGATGTGCGATTCCCTTCCCATCCTCTTCCCTTTTTCTCTCCGGGATTCCCAATCTTAATGACGTATCCGACCGTCAGTTGAAATTGATTTTGCGGTATTAGCGTGATACCGCCTCTGCGCAGAACTCGTCGTCCACACGAGAACTCGAAGAGAATACATTTATTAAGAAAAAATGAGAGATACCGCATATCCGCGGGCAATAATAAAATACAATTAATACAATTAACAATCAGATCCGCATAACAAGCATCGTATTAAGTCTCGCGATAATATTCAGGATAATATTCCTGAGATCAATCGGATGTGAACATCTACGGTTCAGCAGCTATGCGACATACACACTCACGCGCGTATAAAACATGAATTGTAGCAAGGGGATGTACATAAATGTTCTTTAAATTCCTGAAATCATGTACGAGGACAATAGTCGCGGAATTGAATACGTTCCAGAATTGATTTGCGGCATCGAATAGTCGGTCGGGAATATCAGTTCTAGCTGACGTTTCCGCATTCATCGCGGAGCTTCCGCGGGAAAAAGGCATCGCACGCGCGACTCTCGCGCGAAAGAAATCCGGGTCGTGAAAAATTCCGCTACGAGATCGCGCGAGCGCGCGCGCAGACATTGCGATGCTGTCGCGCGGTAACAATGGGCGTACGGTAACGACGGGAACGGTCATGTATGCGGTTTCCAGACTCGCATCAGGGCCAATCGGCAATTCCTCGCGCTCCATTCTTGAGAAATGCCCCCGACAGCGGTCCCGCGACTAATTAACGTTGCATTCGCGCCGATGAACCGAGAGAATCGCAGGGATCATCGAGTTGGAGGGGGCTCGGCTCAGCCGTGCGATTCTGTCGATCGAGAGAATCGGTAAGCGTGAATCAGTCGTTTATTCATGGAGACCAGGCGAACCCGTCATTTAATGATTCCGCTTAATCGATGGACGATGACAGTCATCGGGTACATTCACGCATTCATGCGTTCGCAGAAAACAACATTCGATCAGTCATCACATTTTCCTCGCTGCTTTACGATCGTTCTAATCTCGATACGAGCGGTATCTAAAGAATCAATAAAACAACGTCTGTCAAGCGCTGATATTAAACGATATTGCAATTTTTATAGATTACACGGCTCGTCTCATTACACGATTATTACTGTTCGTACTGACGTTTAATTCCGTTTTCTGAAATTTTCTATAAAATCGATATTCTTAATGAACAGCAAGGCGTTAGATGTGCACAACGAGATTGGCTCGCGCTTGATGCAGCTAAGTTAATTTATATTTGCTTAGCAACGAGTTACACGTTGCGTAAGATCCATAAGCATTTCCTTCCGGTCATCCCGATGATTTCTCTTGGGCTAATGCCCAAAGAGCAATGCGAACTTGTTGATACGACATGGCAGAAGTAACGAGGTAACTGAGAAGAAAACTGAGCGCACTCACTAACTCAAACAGCTGTTGGAAATCCTTAAAGTACTCCTTTACGGCGTCCCATCTGTCTATTCTATAAATTTCCATATCGGAAGACGGCAATATAAGCTCCGTTTCACGAGAAAAGAGGTCAAACCGTCGCGGCGCACTGTAGCATACTGAGCCTGCCATCGATGACTTATTAATCTTATCGACTGCACGATAAGGCCGAAAAAGTAAAAAATCGAAGAGAATAGTCTCCAGAGGAATCAGATTACAATCGAACGCAATTAGCTTCAACGAGAAATATATCGCGTGAGTATACCGTAAGAAATTTCTCTCGCGATTATAGATCAATTAGAAAAATAATAGGGGAATAATTTCTACCAAGAAAGAGACCAAGACAAATCCAGCAATGTTGCGGAGCATCAATGAGCATCAGCAGCGAGCAGATGGTGAAAAATCGAAGAGAATATATCTTCAGAGAAATCAGATTACGATCGAGCGCAATTAACTAATATCCCGAAACAGGAAACTTATCTCGCGATTAGCACGCCAATTAGAAATGGGAAATAATTTGTATCAAGAAAGAGAAATCCAGCAATGTTGCGGAGCAAAGCGTACCACGGTAGTGCAATCGAAATTTCACCATTTCAGGATACATCCAGATGTATCGCAACGCGCATTCCAGAGTTTATCAGACAACAAGTAGCTCGACAAAAATCAATGCAAAACACTTGACACTACAAGAGACACTATCATCGCATCATTCGCGGCGCGTCACGGTCACGCGCGTATGATAAACTCGTCGATTTAATTACAGTAACTTAATTAAATCAGCAATCACGTCTCGCCCTCATCCCGATATCGTCTCGTCGCCTCGACAGGAGCAGTCCAGGAAAATCCGTTCCCGCGGTCTCGCATTCGTCGACGAAGAGAGTCGACATTGTTCGACGCGTGGCTCGACGATCGCAAACGGCAGAGATCCTGCCGAGGTTCTCTGCGGGGCGCAGGAAAATAAAAAAAAAAAAAAATACTTTTATTGCACAGCGATAGCCATACGCAGTGACGCTTTAAGCGACAAATAGAATGCTAATAGATACGTTATCTCGCTTTCGCGTGCGCTTATCGAGGTGCATACGCTACGAGCTGCTCGCGTTACGTACACGCGCGCAATTCAGCGCAACAAAGTATTAGTTTATCCATCCATTGTCAATTACGTAATTCCCACCCCGCTCGGCAAAGGCGCAGCAGCCAAAGCACCAGACGAAACACGAGGCAGCCGTGACGTATTCCGTTTCACGTGCGCGACTTTACGACGGCGGCATATAATAGCCGCGCTTTTTGCCCGTCCATGAAATCGTCTTTCATTTCGCTCGGCGAGCACGCGAAAGGCCCGAGGCGCTTCTTCGAGGTCCTTCCTTCATGCATAACGAGCGTGCATAACGCAGCTTCGCGGGCGAATGCCTCCATGATGGAAAAGGGCGCGCTGCCCCGATAACCGATAACGTTTATTTCCCTGTCAGGTAGGGAGGCAGGAGGGAAGGGAGGGAGGGAAGGATCGTGAAAACGTACGATACCTCTCGATTCGCTCGTTTTCCACCCCGTGGAACCGTCTAGCCTTGTCCCGGCGAGATCAATTTACGGGTGCATCGGCGGAGAACGGAGAGCCGTCTTCCGCGCGCGCATCGCGAGCGCGATTCCGGAATCCGGGAAGCGAGCAACAAAGGGGGATCAAATTGAGCGCGAATGCACGCCGTTTCGCATCGTGATCGCATCCCCTACTCGCTCCGCTCTGTTTTATCGTTATCGGATAACGCGCTCGTCGTGTCGAACCTTCACGGCTAATTGTCCCTCGTTTGCCTGCACGAAAGGTAAAAGCGCGACGGAGAGAAGGTGATCGCAGCAGACCACTCGCCGTCTTGTTGTTATCATTATTCCGTGTAAAAATACGAGACAGGGAAATGACGGTTTCGTACGATGTACGAAATGCAAGACGAGGAAGCGATGATCGATGCAAACATGAGCCGGGGAAAGGATAATCGAAAGGATAATAGAAAAACAAAAGCGCTGCGAGCGTTCATTAGATGTTTCATGAGATGAGATCAATCGAGGGATTTAAATGATGCGTTTTAGCGATCTTGGTCAGCGGCACGTGCGATAACGTGCCTTTCCTTGGCCTTTTCCGGTAATCTAGCCGCGGCCTTCGGGCACGCGCGGCCACAGCAGCAGTTCCAGGCAGATGCACGCCGCGTCAAGACGCACACCTGCCGTTGGCGGAGCATCAAGGTGAAGAGGCTTTAGCCACGACGGTGTAATGAGTATTTCGTAATGCCACGGAATGACGTCCCCGATTGTTTCCCGGCGCGCTGACGCCAGGCAGGAGTAAACACATCGCGAGGCAGATTCTCACGGAGAATGCCACTGATACAGGCGACACAGCTGCTTTAGAGCAACAGGAAGACTGTTGAATAATTCGAGGCAAGCAACGCATCCGCACCGTTTCCAAAGTCGGGCCGATAAACAGGCAGTTCTTTTAGGAAGAGCATTTATCTCGTATCCTGTCCGTCGAACATAAAAATAACTGCAGATATCGCGCGCGCGAGAGATCTCCCTCGCGGAAATCAAGGCAGAATTTATTACGTAAAATTCCGCTCGAATCTACGAATCGCACGTGCGTCATCTCGCGCTCGTCGCAGCTTCAACATGGTCTCCTTTCGATCAATTCGCGCCGCGCGAGACCTTCTCTCGCCCCTTGAAACGCGTCGCACGTGTCGTTCGTTCTCAATTCGAGTGTCTCCAGTGATCTCCCGGATGACCTCTCGTTATTCGAGACCCGGAAAGGTCCTCTCTTCCGCAATCGCTCCAGCGAGCATCAGAGGAGAATCGCAACCGGCCGCGATTCTTCTTCGCAACTCAAACGACGCGCCAACCGGGACACCCTGTAGAACAGACAGCGTAGTCCCGGGGTCAGACTTCTCTCTCCCTCGCCTTCATCCTGAGAACTGGTTTCGCTCAGCATCGCGTTGCACCGTCCGTGTCCCCGCATCCTTCCGCGGAAATCACGATTGGATTACCCAGCGGGGCGACAGCCGGCCCGATGATTGTTGGTGGCCGCGCGGCGCGTTAATAGACGACCCCAAGATTGGGCCGAGTGCCTACGCTCATTAGGCGAAATCTCGCGAGTAAAATGGGTTACTTGGCTGGCCTTAATGTGCCGTAATAACGGCGACGTACTCCTCGAATGCGTTACCGCTCGCTGACGGCTTCATCGAACGCGCGATCATCGAGGAGCATCGTGAAGAACGCGAAACACCCACGAAAAATGTTTCGCGAGACGCCCACCGTTAATCAACCGACCCAGTTTTCGTCTCTTGTTGCTCCGTAACGATACCAACGTTATACGGATACGCAAAATGCCTGCGATCTCTTAGAACGAACGTTCGAACAAAGTCCTTGATGTCATTATTTTCGAGCGAATCGGGTTGGAGTGAGGATCTCGGTTCTGTTTGTTTTGCATTTAATCTTAATCAGCGTTGATCATTGGCGAGCGTCTCCACGAGGCATTGCTGGCCTGATTCATCGAGAATGCAGACGCGATATTAAACGGCTACCAGTTTTCTTTTATAAAAACCAAGTCTTGTGGTATGGAAGCCGACATCGCTTCAAATCGTCGTTCATGAGACGGTAACGAGACGCGAATGGATAAATCTGTTTATCACTCTTCTGCTTCTAAAAGTGAACCGAGCGACCGCGACGAGTAAATGCAATTCTGCGAACGCCTCGCAATCGTCCATTCGATTTCCTCGCTTCCAAGGCAATCTCACTGCTACGTCATCTTAAGATTCCTCCTACGTGTGCACATTGAATCCGACAGCAACATTGCTGCATTACGCGAGACAAATCGGTAGATGAAGAGATCGAAATCTTCCAAGGATTCTCATTTGCAAATCAAATCACCCGCGAAAGGGCCGAACGGTTTTCATACCGCTAATGTGATCGCAGACGCAAAGACGCGCTTGTTCCGTTCAAAGAGCGTAACAAGCCACTTTTATCAACACCTTTTATCCCGGGCACACCTCGTGGAATTTACATGATGAATCGTTGACGGAATTCCAAATCACTTCGATCAGTCATAGAAATGTTACATGGCTGAGCGAGTGTCCTCTGATGAGCGGTAAATTCTCGAATGACACTGCGCTGCCACGGTCACCGCAATTGCCGTCATTACGACGTAACATTTTTCTACCACGTTATCTCGTATATACAAAGATAACGCATGATTAGGGGTCATTAAAATACGCGCTTCAAGGCGAAGAATTACGCTCTTTTCTCTTAATCATAAGCCGTAAATTGAAATAATCAAGATCAGCGGGCGATATAAATTACATCACGGCATCAATTACTAGATTATCGGAATCTCACTATCCCACTATCGTATCAATCTCTTCCGCGTAGAAATCGCCAAATGAACGCCAGTCGAATGAACTTTAATCGAATCAGAACAAGGACAGCGATCGGTCCGACGAGAATAATTATATTTTATCTTAAAATTCAGCAGACGTCGTGCATAATTACATTCTTCTAGACAATATCTGGCATTGAGAGACGAGAGACCGTCCAGAGTTCGTGACATTGGCCTTGATCGCAATACCTTTTCGATAGCATCATCGTTGCTGCGATTTCCACCCACGCTCGCAACGAATTTACGAACGCTATCTGTTCCTACGTGCGCGTTAAAACGTCGTCAATAAATCGCCAATGTGTCGCATGTGCGATGACACATGAGACAATTGTATGCAAATGATCGTCGATCGAGATAACGAAGAGAAAGACTATCGATAAGGAGAACAACGTGTATAACAGCTACTGCAAACGATACTCGCGCGCTGTTGACGTGAACAAAATTGAGAGAAAAACATCGAGATGAACGCGCGCACGGTTCGTGAGAGACACCGGACGAGTCTCCTGCGATATAAAAAAATATTTCTGACAACATGACAACACGAGGAGTATGAAGCGGAAATGCGCTCCAGGCGATCCCCAAGGAAAAAAAAAGAAAAGAAGAAGAAGAAGAAGAAGAATACGATATCAATGCAAGCAGAAATTTTAAGGGAAGACAAATTCGCGATCTGATAGCGCAAAGTACAAAGTGCACCGAAAGCCAAAACATCCATCGATTTGCAGAGAACAATCGAGATGATAATCGTTATCAACGGCCTCGCCGATAATCGCGATCGTTTCTGGGTCAGGCCGTTGCCTCTCTGTCGAGCGAGTTTCGCAACTTTAAATCCACGCGCGTCATCAAGATGTGTCGTCGGAGAGCAGACGACGAATGCGTCCTCGTCGTCTGCTGCGGCATATTTCGCCGAACGAATAAATTACCGGGAGCTCTACGCGGCCGATAAAGGGAAGAGGCTCATCGCGTTTGAAGCGAAGTACCGAAACGCTTTGTTTCAAGTTCAAGTGACGATAATTGCGGCGGTGTCGCCGCGAGAGGAACTCGAAGAGTACGCGGGGGTCTCGAGTATGTCTCGGGTTTTACGCCATTCGCGGCTTTTACACGCGATCGCTCCCACGCGACTTACGCAACGCGGCTGCATTTACGTGCGAAACTTTGGAAGAGCAGTATCCTTCTCCTTCTTTCTCTCTCTTCTTGGGGATTCACCGCGATTAGTCGCGTTACCGGATTTACGCGCGATGCGTAGGACCGTTTCGATTCCTTTTCCTCTCTTTCTCTGTTCTTCTTTTTTGCCGCGTGAAAGTACGCTGATTGAGATATACACCGAATCGCCATCGCGAGGAAAAATGTAACGAGCGGAGGCAGGTTTGACGAGGCTGCGGAAAATCTTGCAAAACCGGATATGCAGCGCAATAAGACGGTGCGCAAATTGCCTCGTCACGAAGACCGAACTGCGGACGCTCCGGCGATGTCCGGTAGCGGTTGCATTCTTAATTGTTTAATGAGGCGAATGAGGAGTCAGAAGTGCGAGGGAAAGTGCGTAAGTAAATTTATGGCCGAGCCAAGTGCGTGCTTCAAGTGTGTGCTCCGTGAACTCGTAGAGCGTACACGGTGCATTGTTAAACGGAAAGCTGTCTCTATCTAAATATAAACGAGCAGAGTAGATTCTTATGACGCCTAATTGCAGGTCTAATTACGTTGATACGAAGGAAAATTATGCGAGAGAAGGCTGTAGCTAATGTTTTACAGGCGCTGTCGGAATTCTCATCATCCTTCTCGCGCGTTCTCTCTTGCTTTCTCAAGATTCCTCGGCCTCCGTAACGTCATTCCTCAGCAAACTAGACCGTGTCTGAGTCTCCCGCATGATCGTCCGATGCAGCAATCGAGCGAGCAGCTGCAGTTGCAGCTGACAACGAATTGGATTTCGACAACAGCGAGTTGTCGAGAGATCGAGGATAACGCACGCAGATGCAATCGAGCGTATCGCAGTTTCGTGTATGCATCTGATCCGGCAAGCGAGATCTGCAACGGAACAAGGAATCGCTCGCTCTCGCGATCCGCGGCGATCGAATCTTGCCGAGCTGAGATCGGCGCGATCTCGCCGAGTTTCGAATTCTCGAAATCCCCGGCAAAATGAGGGATCGATCCGGTGAGGAATCGCCGCAAACTTTCGTTCCCGCAAACGAAATCCCTCGTTACGAAACGGCGCGCGGTCCGCGAATGCGCGCAGCGCAGGACGATAACGCAGAACCGGCCGCAACCGCAACGAATGCGCGCGCATGCGCGATTAATCTGCCGGTTGGCATTGGCGGTCGGATCGGCCGCGTTGCACTTTCGGTGTTAATAACGCAGACGAGCTGTTCGCCGATGCACCTGTCGCGTCTCTCTCGCGCGGATCGATGAACCTGCTTCGCGCGTGATTCGATTTGCAACGCGCGCGATCGAGCGCGAAAGTGAGAGCCGGCGTGACGTCGACGACTAATGACAGTCGTAGATCACGTCGATGACCGATTCGTTCGCGCCGCCGATTAGATTGATCGATGTGTGATCCGTCGCTTTCTCTCTTTTCTCTTTCTCTCTTTTTAACGAGCAATTACACGCGCAAGTTGACGCAACGTGTCGCACGCTGCAGAGATATACGATGCTGCCCCGCGATGAGAAAAATCAGGGTCAGGGGTGATCGATGGTCGCTCTCACAGGCATTCGGATTAGTGGGAAAAAATGCAATGAGTCTTGTCAAGCGTCCGCACGCGACGAGTGCGATATTTTCTACGTAAAATAAATCACACTCCGGATATCGGTGTAATGCCGGCGCGAGTCATCGCGTAAATTAGCTTCCCGAAATCCGCGAATGATGACTCGCGATAATTTATTCGATCAGTCCGATGACTCAAGATCACGTACGTGTCAATGCCATCGCGGATCGTCATGTACACATCGATGGTAATGCAACAATTTGCGAATCGTGACTCACGAATCTCAGGGCAAAGGCCCTGACAAAGCGCTTTTGTTCGTCGTTGTGTGTTATTCGTCCGTGATTTAAAAGCGGACAATTAGCTCTGCGATACCGAGAGAACGAGACAGAGAGAGTCTCTGCATTTCACTTGCT
Organism: Eciton burchellii; assembly: GCA_020341155.1. Lineage (NCBI taxonomy): Eukaryota > Metazoa > Arthropoda > Insecta > Hymenoptera > Formicidae > Eciton > Eciton burchellii. The sequence goes on from JAHMML010000004.1 coordinate 2,077,835, forward strand.
CGATTTAATCGCGTAGCTATAGGACGAGGAGAACGATAGTCGGAACGGACAATGTGTAATTATTTCGACGAAACAAAACGATGTTTCACGCCATCGCGAGCGCCCGAGGACACTTCTGCATCCGAGTCGGCACCTTTGAGGCGCCGTTTACGGAAACGCTCCGTTGACAATTTTCAGTCACGAGGAGAAAGCCGGGCGAGGGCAACCGGGGAGGGGGCCTCTGAAAAGCGCATTAATCAAAACACATCGATTAGATTGCACATGAGGCGCATTGCGCGTTGCATAATGGAGAAAACGAGCGGGCTGGGCTTGGTGGGGTGGTAGGGGGGGAGGTAAGGGAGCATTAAAAAACGCGACCTAGGCGGTACGGCCGATTGCGAAAGTCACGGAAGTGAAATCGGCACGATCGCTCTAATGAATCATCGATTCCGAACGTGATGGATCCCGGTGACGTCAAATCAAACATTCGCCATTGACTCACGCTCGTTCGCTGCCGATCGCCCTGTTTTTTCCACAATTATAAACTCCCTCTCTCTCTCTCTCTCGACGCTATCAAGCTCGACTTCCCGAATAGTCATCGCGCGAATATTGGCGCGGAATAATCCCCGCGTTCTCCGCGAGATGTTACGCTTAAATCATATAAGGCACCGTTTGCACGCTGAGATAACGAGCTATCGCGAGCGAGCGATCAGATGGATGTGATTAGAAAAGCGGATGCGTGACGTATTTCGACAATGCGCTGAAATGCTAGAGATACGTAGCAGCAACGGACGCAGCCATCGGCAGAAACTTTCGAAACGCGGATCGCGTTATTGCATGCGTATACTTGATAAATACGTCTCACGTAATTATATCCCCCTCTCCGAAGTGCTTCCACCTTGCCGAAGGAGGAGCTTGTGAATTCTCAAGATCCTGAGGCTATACCGTAGCCGAGGTAGGGTCTCCCTTGCCGGACAGGTCAAGGGTGAAGAACCAGACTAAAAGAAGCACACTGGTCCTCCAAGCTGAGAGTTTAGGCGGTAGATTAGCTTTTCACTACTTGTGAAACAACTATTGGCACAAAATCCCAAATTCAAAGGGATGATGCTTAGCATTTCCCCTAGACAAGGGCGAATATATTGGTGGACACATCTTCTGGTGAGTCTAGCAAAATTATGAATTGGGAACGGCAGTTGGGCAGATACAGTAATTATATTTCTTCTTTCATGCTTTCGGTGTCTCCTTTGAATTCGTCGGTTTAGATCATCGATCGTTTAATCGAACAATCTCAGATCAGGATCGACTGGACGTTTAATCGAGCGATTAATCATCCGACGAAAATAAATGACACGAAAATAAATCAGGATTCATGATTAGCGATATCGTGCATGCAAGCAAACTGTCGATCGACTTATCTTCCTGCGCCGTATGTTTGGAGAAACGAGCGTCAGTTATCTCGTGTTTTATTTGCGAACAATGTTGCTCGATATTATCAGCCGGCAGTTTCGCCGGTTATCAATCCGCAGCATCCGAGTCGTGCCGCAACGACTTACGATTTAATATCGTGTCGCTTTTTGCAGGCCGGCCTGCGCGAGAGAAAGAGAGAGAGAAGACCTTCACTGCCGGCACTGTATCAGCCCGGTGGTGTTTGAGGAATTTATAGCGTTGGCTAGATCGCAGCATCCAGCTCCGCCATCGGCGGTGCACTGATAATCACTCGCGAGGAAATGGCGACGCGACGAGGGCAAGGGGCGAGTAAATTCCCGTATCTTGAAACTGGCCGATGAGTCACGCTGGATTTGCCAATGAGCAGGAATAATGCGGCCCGCCGTTCGACTTTGTGTCGCCGGCACATTGATTAAAAGTCAAGCCGAGCGGTGAGCAATTAACATACCGGCGCGTAATGGTCGCGTGATCAAATTAACGGTACCGATGCGGGAAAAGCGACGTGGGAATTTTCATTGTCCTCCGCTCCGTTTTTCCGTTTACGAGAGTTCCGTGTTCACGGTGCGCGGCTGTGTATATTTATGATTTCACGACGGTGTACGAACAGACGGTGGAGGAAGGCAGAGGCTTGACAATTTCGATAAAAGCGCGTCGTGTGCGCGAAACGCAACACTGCCGTCGCGTTTCGACGATCGTAACGCCGTTTTCGCTCGAGCGCGTGCACCGTTTAGCCCTTTCGCTGACACCAACAATGATTGAGTTTCAATGACGCGGTACAAAGAAGGCGGAATGACCGGGACACGAAGCCCGCGCGATTGGCAGATTGAAATACGGCGATACTTGACACTGTTATGCAGCCAGATCAGTAACTCGAGCGAGCTTATTAGCCGCTGGCGGTCCCAGTCCCGTAAGAAGATATATCCGCTGCCTGACTCATCAATTCGAAGTACCAGCGCATTCGCCCATAAGGGATAATCGCGTTCGAGCGCAGCCTCCATTAAAGGGTTGAACGCGGATGGACCCCCCGATGGCGATTACCTGATTAGGCATTATCTAAATTTCCTCTACAAAGACATCGAGGAACATTATCGCGTCGATGAGCACGTACATTGTTGGATCCATTGAGACTCGTTCAATGGATGACTTCAAATCTGATTCGAAGCGTGAGCCTCGATGACGTCCACCGTCGATCATCCTGATCGACGATCGCACCATGCGAGGATTCTCGGCAGAATCCGCGCGAAGCTAAAAACGTCTCGTCTTAACCTCGCCGCGAAAGGATTAATTACAGCTGCACGACGTAATTAAGGAGGCAAGCGTGGGAAACAAAAGAGTATCCACGTATGCTGGCGGCGTGAACGCGCCGCGATTGCGCGCGGGTGTGTTCTTGCACGTGAGAATTAGCTCCGAGGCGCGCATTGTCCGCGACTGAGAAAGGAATCGGCCACGTTTTCGACATTTTCATGCCTTCTTCGGCGAAGCCATTTCCTAGATTCCTAGCCATCTAGGAGTGAACCTCACCTCGCCGAGCCACGATGCTCGCCAAGTGCTCGGGTTGAGGTGACAGCCGCTACTTTAGCGCGATTAATGCCGCGTTAAGGCGAAATAATGGCGGTCCATCGTGCAAACATAATTGTCGCTCCGCATTTGCCTGTTTAATTATAACTGATAATAGGAATGACGAAGGTGGGTCGGTGCGAGCGCGCAGCCGCATCCACAATCAAATCGGATTGCTCCTGATGAGCGTGACTTTGTTCCTGTTGGTCTGATATCCTGGCGTACAATCCGGGAGATCGTGACATCGATATCGGAGATAATTTCCAGGTTTCTTTGACAATATCACAACTAATTCTCCTCCTCGTGCGTTATCCATCAATATTCAGTTATTCAAATCGAGCATGATTCACCGCAACTTGCGTCAGAAATTCGCGGCGGAAAAGCGGCGACGTTGGGGACGCTATCTCTTCAGATATCTAAGCGTAAGACTGCCAATTAGGGCAAACACTTAAACCTCGAGTCTCAAGTGACACTCGGGCAGTCCGCTCACTTCATTGAAGGACCTCACATTTGAACTCGACGCTGCTTGCAACAAATGACAGGCGGGCGCCCCTCGAAATGCCGAGAATTCAAAGATTGATCCCTTCACTCGCAAGAACGTATATATGCTTACTCGAAGAATTGCCGAAGAACGTACGCAATAATACAAACGTGAAAAAACGTTTTCGTCACTTGGCTATTTCGCGACATCGAATGCCTCGGATTGCGTTTACTACAACGCAAAACAATTTACTATCGACAAGTATTTGATATTTTCTCAACAACACGACGCCTCTTCAAATCATCGTTGACTAAAATATTCTACGTCGTTAAACGTCGTATTACAAATTAATTCCTCGCCTCTCCCGAGGAAGCTAAGAAATTTACTTGCTCGCCTAACGTCGTACAAATTAATTCCTTGCCTCTTCCGAGGAGGTAAGAAATTTACTTGCTCACCTAACGTCGTACAAATTAATTCCTTGCTCCTGCCGTTACAAGCGCGCCGCAGCGAGAGGATTGATTTTCTCTGGCGAGAAAAAAATCCGAGCGCTGCATTTTCCATCATAAGGGTCGCATTCATGACCGCACGGCGCTCTCGTTGGTCAAACCACGAAGAATTCCGCTCGCGGGTTGCACTTCCAATAAGCGCGGAGCAAACCCGAACAAGGAAAACATTATTCGCGAGCGTTGGAAAAGCGCGGCCGACCGTGAAAGCGGAAGACATGAAAGCCACCGAGAGATAGAAATTCGATCGATGGAATCCCGGCATGGAAAGCGAATGATCATTCAAATTTTTTTCTTCGACTTCTGTCCAATCCTGCCCTATGCACTGATGCACGTAAATCGGGCGTGCATCAGTTTGAAGCGGTAGCGGAACGCTTTGTGGAAATGCTGTGATAGAATTTTGTGATTCTCTGCCGTGATCATGATAATCATCGCGACCGCGATGGCTACTGCAACCCGGCGAGCCCGATGCATTATTTCGAGTTTCGTATAAACGTTGAAAACGCTCGCCACGTCGCCAAGTGTGTCGTACGACGATAATCCAGTCGCTACAGTGACTGTTCGTTGCATACGTTAACTTCAAGGTGACAACAAAATTACCATCTCTCTATTAGAGATGTTAAACATCAGGAATGATTCACTGCTAGGCTTATCGTATATTATTGCGCCGTTAGATCACCGATGCCTTCGTGCTACCGGAATCTACAAAGTGTCGATTCAGTCGTGCACCCGCGCGTCGTTCGTGTCACATTAAAACTTTATTATGGTCGAGTGCGACGATGAAAAACGAATTTCCATTTTTTGTTCTTTCGTAAACAGGATACACGCATGAAAGTGCATCGTCTCTGAAATGGCCGGTCACGCGATTGTCGGCGAGGCACCGGTCGGGAAAATATGCATTATGCGGGCATTATATTATCCGGACGCGTGCTTGCGCAATGATCTTACATTTCTTAAACGATCGATCGCGGCCTATTTACATTATTATTCCAGTGGCGTGCAATTGCGTAACAATCGTAGCGCGTTGCGGTTCGACGTAGTTGAGCAACAATTCGAATTGGAGAACACCGCCAGACGCAAATGATAAAGACGGCCTTTACGACAGCCGCGCCTATTTGCACTCGCTGGGATCTGCCCGTAGAAAAATCCGAGCTATGTTCTAAGAATATTACGTGCAGGCATGTAAATATCGCATACGAGATAACGCGTATTGTTCTCTCGTAAACGAATTAACGCTTATCGCGTTGTCGGATGCAACGGCGTTCCGATGCAGAATCGCTGGAGATCTGATCGCGAAGCAGGCAACGATCCTACAATGATCTCTCTGCAATTTATCGACAATGCAGGCGAGGGAAAATCCTAGTCACTGCGAGAATTTGTGAAGCGATATTGAAATGTACCTTCGATAAAGTTCCGATAAGAGGGAAAAGAGAGAGCGCGCGCTGACGAAATTCTAATGGCTACTGCATTCCTCAATTACATTCTTTAGGCCGTACGTTCCTTGACTTTAGCTTTAACTACATTCCGGAATCAAAAACAGACGCGCATCTGGCTGATGATTGATTTCAAACGGTCGCGCGAACATGGCGAACCGTTAAGGGAACGCGTGTACCGTTCGCAGTACTTGTATTCCCGTTGCCGCCTTGCCATCATTTTAATCGACAGCGCGCGGGATATTTTCTCGCGCCGACACAGGCACGCGATTCTGCATTAATTTCATGCTCGCGAAGCTATGAAATAGTTTTGGCCCGACGCACGGCTCTCACGATATCTTAAGAATCCCCGGCGCATGAAATGTTAGCTGTTAACGGCGGCCTGCAGTCGCCCCTGCGGTGAATAGCCGCGCGAGCGCGCTCTTAATTGCCGCTTTAATTAGAAAGGGCGAGGCGCTATCGGGAAAGCGAGGAATCGATCGACCAATTAAATTCCGCGGCCCGCCGTGGCTTAATCCGCGTAATCGTGGAAAGAGACGACGGTGGCAAAGGGCGCGGCAGGTACCGCAAGATTTTCAAAGACGAGAACAAGAGCCGCTTGAAGATCGAGAGATCGATCGGAAGAGGCGAGTTCGAGCAGGTAAAATCCTGTCGCGTCGGCATTTTCGTCTTCATCGCGCCTGCATCGAACCAGCCGGACACCAGGCTGGCAACAGCTGGGGCTTGCTGCTGTAAAAGAACCGTAAACTTTAAAGTAGATGCGGAAGATGCGTCCGAGTGGACGGAAGGAAATCCGTCCGCATTGCTGGAAAATCGATCGGAAGATCGGCGGATCCCAGCAGGTAAAATCCTTTTAAAAGCTTTTCCTTCTCATTATGCACGCATCAGAACCGGGCCAGCAGTCTGGCCTCCCACCGTTTTCATGAAAGACCAACACGACGCGGCCTCTCTGGATAAGAAAAGAACGGCACGTGCCAACGCGACGACGCGCTTCGGGTGGTCGCCGCGCACGTGCTCCGGTATTTATTCCGGAGTAATGTTTCGTGTGTACACACAGTCCATTATAGATCGCGGAGCGAGTGTGACGCATCGCGCCCAAGGCGTCGCGCATGCGCGATGTATGGCTGTCTTAAACACGCTTCGCGGATCTTCATTTTCATAATGAGCCGATTAATAACGGTAACCGAATTCTCATTCGTCGATGCGATGGCGGCGAAGCCGAATATTTCGGATCTCATCGATCGAATCCCCCCCTATCTTCGTCGTTTTCTCCTTTTCTCGCAATTTCGATTCCAATTCGGACGATTCTTCGTCGCGTGTTCTTCGACCTCTGCGGGTGGCGTGACGCGAAAAAATTCGTCGCGTCGACACAACGAATTGTCCTCGCCGGCGAACAAGGCGTGGAAAGCGGGTGAAACGCACAATTCCGGAATCGGATATCGGATAACGCGGGCATGAGCGAAATGCGAGCCCCGAAAGCTCCAATTCGTACGCGCATCCGACTCCTTCGCCGCGTCCAAGATACCTTCGTCGTGTTTTTATACGTGTCGATCTTTAAAAAAAAAATGATGTCTCAAGGGCAGTACGGAGTACCATAATTTTATTACGTTACGCGTTGCACAGCAAATCGCCCAACATTGATCCTAATACAACATTGTTGCCGCAGAAGGACTTTGCGTCGTTAATTTCACGTATGCTCCAGCGGCGAATCCATTCGACAAGATCCGATTGTCAGAGACAAGTAACGAACCATCAGAATCGATCATTGAGATCATCCTAATGATTCGATATCGATGCGAAGATTAATAAGAACTATTCGATATCGTCAGTTGAGCGTTACGAGCGTGCCTTTCTCATTTGCAAAAATAACTTTTTAAATGCGCTTCAACCCTCCCTGACGGTGCGTGAATATGCATATCGCTTGCCATGACGTGAATTATACACGCTCGAGTGCGTGAGGGGTTGAAAGTCATCGCGCGCCGGGGACGACCAAGGGAGGACGAGTAATCCCTTGGAAACGTCGTCGCGCTTTTGTCCTCGCAGCTTGCCGCGAGTTTCGGGATGGAAAACGGAATCTCAAAGGGAAGACTGCGTCTAATCGCGCCTCGACGCCCTTAATCCATCGACCATCGCCCTTCAATTCGCGGAATTACGGGTCTTTGTTGCTCGAGAGTCGATCGAGAGCTCGCGACCAGTATCCTCGCATCAAACGATGACGACTCGATTGGCGCGAGAGTAACACTCACGAGCGATTTGCGGGGCTGTATCGAAGTGTCCCTCCCTCCCCCCGTCGACCCCGTCACTCCCGCCGCCGCCGCGCAAAAAGAAGCGAGCCGTATCTCGCGTGCGGGCGCGCTTTATCGGCTCTTTAAAGCGCCGATGATTCAGCGCGCGCGCAGGGGTGGCCCTTCGAGAGCGGCCCTTGCGCATCGTTCGCATGCAATTTCATCGTGCGTGCGCGAGGGCGCGGGGGAGGAAGGCTTCGTGTCTCTCTTTTCTCACACTCTCTCTCTCTCTCTCTCTCTCTCTCTCTCTATCGCGCGCGCATGTAACGCGATCAATAAGATAATTGAAGACTTTCTCGGCGGAACGCGCCGGCGGAAGGGAGCAATCTCGCTGTCCCGCTCGTGTCGGCGCAAGGTCGTCGTTTTCCAGGCAAAGCTCGCGAGTCTTTATTCCTGATATGCCTCGCGTTGTCACGGCTAGATAATAATCGGCTTTGTTGGCCGGCGCGCGCGCGCAAGCGAGATGGAAAACGAACGATATTCGGCGCGAGAGCGCCGAACTTGACGATTAAAATTGCCGCGAAAAGTGATCGGTGACTCGGAATGGAAGCAAGATGACTCGAGTGACGATCCCTTGAGATCGGAATCGTAAAACGTCCGTGCGAAATCCAAGTCGTCGACTCGCATGCGTGAATCGATGCGCTCTCTCGTTAGGAATCCAACTTTATGCTTTCGTTACTCGAGTCCTTTAGCGCTGGAGAGAGTGCTGGATAATCAGCATTTGCTGCAGCATTTTTGCGAGACGCTTCGCAAAGATGTTCCCGACATGCCGGGGAGCCGTCTGCCTTTTCGGCGGAAATCCAGCGACAGCCGCAACTAAAAGCAGAATCGCGCGAATCGCCGATCCATAACGGCGATACGCAGAGATCGATCAAATATATCACTCCGTCCTCCTTCGTTTCCCTCTATTCTCTCCATACGAGCGACAGCCAGCTTCAAAATCAAGCCCATCGAAACGCCCCGGCTGGCCGGGGCCCGGCGTGATCCATTCGCAATCGCGGAGCCTGATCAACGCCGGAATCAACGCTTCCGTCATCGATTCGCTCTGAATAAGCGCGGAAGTGCGCGCGCCGATGTTTTGCGGCGCTCGTTAAACGTTTTCGTTGCCCGTAGCGAACCTGCTTGTCCGAGGTCGCGCGGAATCTGATACGCCGACTGCTGGGCTATCGGTGAACAGCACGCTACGTTAAAAAGGGCCAGCGATCCCCGTAAAAGCCACGACACCGTTGCGCGCTGACCTAAACACGCCGCCGGTGCTTTGACCGGGCATCTCTCTCTCTCTCTCGGATGAATATAATTCAAGTCATGGAATATATTTACTATTTAGTTTACTATTCTCCCGACACGCTGCGTTCGACTTTTGAGCAACGTCTCGGCAAAAAGACGCTTGAATCGATCGAACGTAGCCCGCGAAGAGGGCTACTTGTCAGGTCGCGCGAGAGTAATAATCGAGGAAAGAAAAAAGAGCGCTCCGAGGAGCGTTTAATGTCGCCATTTCATTCTCTCGATATCGCATCGAACCGCGGACGGTTAACGACGGTTTTATCGAGAGTCAGCTTCGCCTTTCGCAGCCTTTCGCGCGGAAGAAAAACGCGCGCGCGCGTCCGATCGACCGTGGAAAGTCTGTCGCAGAGATCGCAATCGCGCGATCGCGCGATCGGTTAAACGCGATCGCTGATCGCGCTCGCAGACCTGCGGTTTGTCTAATTTGTCCTTTGCGCGAGATCGAGCGTAATTGGGGCAATCGCGAGGCTCGCCGGAGCGGCGCGGCGCGGATCAAAGATCGCGATCGGCCTTTCCATGCGGCCGCATTTGAGATTGAAAAATGTCAAAGTATCGCCAAAGCTGTCGTTGTTATTATCGTTCCTCTCTGGCGACACGAGTTTCAATCCGCGCTTGCGTTACGCGCTCACGCGGCGAAATTCCTGCCGAATCGCGAGTGATCAGGTTCGCTTCTTTCGAGCGTGCAAGTGCCGCCTTCCGGATCTTGGCGCGCGCGTGCTCGTCACGGAATTATTAATTGTTTTATCGTCCCGCGAGCAGCGCCGTAACGCTCGGTAACGCTCGAGAGAAATAATATTATCGAACAAATGCGGCGGCTCGCTGGTCGTTATCGGCATTTGGAAGCATCGCTATTTGGTTTAAGCACCTCGCAGAGATACGGGATAGCCGATCGATCAGACTTCCGGTTCGCTGCACGATCGCTTCGAACCGCGCCGAATGTAAACGAACGCATCCGCTCTGATCTCCTTCGCCGCGATGACGAAACTTCTCAGCTCGCCCATCGTGAGATTACGTTGACGTTACGTTGACCGCGAGATCGAGATGTCGATTGTTCCAACTTCTCACCTCGGGACAGGGACAATTTTTATTGTCGCACATATCCGCGATAACGAGTCCAAGTCTCGGGCTAACGATCCCGCTGGTCGACGACAGCCGAGCTGGGCAAATACGCTGTAAACACAAGGCGCGAGTATCCGTGTAACGAGTACCGCGCTGTGTGACGAGCGTGCTTAACGCACCGTTGCTTGCGTACACGTGCGCGAGCGAGCGAGTGAGCGAGCGAGCGAGCGAGCGAGTGCTGCGGGACCAAAAGTGACCAGGTCACACCGGTTGTTCGTGGCGATCGTGATCGAGCAGCACCCACCTGACCGACCGGTTCGGAATGCTTAACATTAAACTTCCCATTGAACGTTCGCTCTCGCGTAGGAGAAAAATCGGCGGAATGAAAGGTGCGTTCTTCTCTCTTACTCCTTCGGCCGCTCGAGCGGTAAGCTGTAAAAGTACAACGATTCGAGATTGGATCACGCCTCGTCGCTGCGTAATCAGCCTTTCGTCTCATGATCAAACGTAATTGAATATTACGTATTGAACGCGTAATATCGCATCGCGTTATATCGGAAAGTATAAATTCGCGATTCGGCATTCGGCTAACGCTACTTCATCTCGTGACGTGATAGCCATTGCGTGTGATCGCGAACCTTGATGGAGAAATTCCGAATTCGCGGGTCCGGGAAAAGGAGAAGGTACTCTCTGGATTTAAGACAGTAGATTTAAGGGATCGACGAAAAGATTCGCCCTGAAGGGGAACAACGCGCTTCGTCCCGAGCACGCAGCGACTCCAGTTGCCGGACGCGCCGGGAGACGCCGACTGACAGCCAGGCGACGGCAGGGCGGCGTCGGGCTCGTCTCGACGCGAGACTTGGGCATATGAGGGTGGGTTTTCATGCTGATAAAACCGGCGATCGATAAGAAACCGTCGCGGCGGCCGGAGCAACGGCGGAAAAACGTGGAAAATCCGTCGCCGTCGTCTATCACCTTCTCTCTATCCCCTGCTCTCTATCCCTTGAGGAAAAACGCAAGCATAAAGGGCGATAAAGGGCAGGACTCACCGCTTGGAACTGCTCCAACAACTCCTGCCGGTCGTCGATCGCGGTGGCCATGTTGCCCGAATAATGTAATCCTTCCGCTTTGCCTTTCTCCGCGACGGCACCCGGTCACTGCCTCTCTCCGTCACTCCTGCACGCCCTCCGGCCTCTCCCTCTCGCTCCCTCCCGCGTCTGTCCTTCTCGGCCCGACGGTGACGACGACGACGAACTCGCGTTGTACGCGATTACGCCGTGACACAATGCGGCGCGCAACGTGCGGCACTTTCAATGCTCTCTCGATCGTTGTCGAGCGCGAATAGGGACGGCCGATATTTCGACACTCTTCGATGAGAAGGACAATCACCTACAAGTTTCGCTGCGGTCTCACGGGTTCGCGGAAAGGAAGCTTTCCAGGACTCGACCGTCGGATCAGCCAACTGGAGCCAATGTTCGACGCGTATCGCCCGGTCAAAGTCGCAGCTAACACTGACGAGTACCGCGGGACAGTGTGCCAAACACATCGCGCGCCAGTGGACCGAACATCCCCGGAAACCTCCGATCCCACACGAAGCGCCCGGCGGCGGTTTGACACACGCCGGGCCTCGGCTGCCTTGCACGCCGAATTCCACTTGAGAAATGCAACCAAAAACAAAATTAATATACGTATTGCTGGATCATCGTTTATCCAATGTCAATCGTTGTTGCTTTAATAATCATTCGACCATTATAATACGAAGCTTGACACAGGGATTATTTGAAAATTGCAATTTACCAAATGAATACGATCGAGCGATTCGAATTCTTTTTATGCGCCTATTCAAGTAATCATTCGGTATGAATATAGATGCGTTTCCACTCAAATGCAGCTGACTTCTCTCCTTCTCGTACGTATGCGTACTTGGCATAAATTTAGCAGAAAGAAGCTAAAGATGCAATTGATATTTATCAGTATGTGGAAGAAGAATTACCATTTTTACATCGTGCTTTGATAGCTTCATGTTATTCGTATTCCAAAATGAAGAGAGAGATTAATGGAACGATGATGATACTCGCAATGACGGCAATGAAATTCTGCGAGATAATCCTATCCTGTTTTTTTTTTCGGTGCGTTGCACTTTCGCGAGATTCGTGAGCGGGTGTATATATATATATATATATATATATATATATATATATATATATATATTGTCAAAATCATGCGCGAGATCAGCCTGAAGGCATCTCCTCGTAACGGATGCTTGCATTCAGGTCATCCCGAGGCGCCTCGTTATCGCCACCTTTTTCAGCCTTTCTCAGGATGCAGCAACGTGGATTTTATCAGTGACTTCGATTTCCGCCGAACGAGCGAGGAGTAAAACTCGCTTTCTAAAACTTTGCCTCGACAGCAAGTCCTTCTCGATCTTTATTCGACATTAGCCTTTCCTTTCAAACGATCAGACCGCTCAAGAGCGATCCATCGCGTGGAATTCGCGTTAACGAGAGTCCTCCAGCTGGAATTCACGAGGAAAATCAGGGCCGACGAATCCCTCGAGTTCGTGGTATCGTGGTATGGCCTGCGAGAACGAGACTGTGATGATTCATTTTTCACACATAGCAAGCGGTAGCGGAGACTGGTCGAAAAAAATTCAGGTTGACTCAGCCGGGTCATCATTGAAGCCGGCCCGTCTGCGCCGCGATATTGAAACGCATCACGATGTTTATGCGAGCGGCAATTGGCGCACTACTATTCACACATCTAAGTGCTACCATTGATAGATATGTGAACGCTTTGTCTCATGCGGTGCGATAATAGAACGTTTGTTTCCGCATTTATTGGAATCAAAATGGGCCGCGTGTGAAGAATCTGAAAAGCGTCAAGGGAGACCGACCTTTGCTTCGAGACGAGCGATCTCATCCGCGAGCATCGCGAGCGGATTCGATTATTGGGGAAAGAAAAAGAGGAAAAAAAACGAAAGAAAGAAAGAAAAAAAGGAAAACGACCTTCGACGCGCGCGGGCACGCGCTTTTGTACGCGCGTCGCCACGTCAAACCAGAAATTCACGTCTCCCCCGAGTTTCATGCTCCTCCTCGCTTTATTGACATTCTATTTCTCCCACCCGTTACATGAATACGCTTCGACGGACGTCGACCCCTTTTAAATAATGTTACCTCACGGGACGCGGGGAGATAGATTGCCAGAATCCCCGCAAAGATTTCATCTGCTCGTCATCGTTTTCCAGTTCTCTTCAAGAACGTTAAATGCTAGCTGGATAATAAATAATAAAAAAAGCTGGTAATAAAGAGAAAGCTTGCAAGTACGAATCAACGTGATAGAAAAGTTGATTTCTTTCAAGATACAATAATTGAATACAATTATGCAATCATATAATGATCATATAATTGAAAAGAATTCGACGAGTGATAAATCCCGATTTGATGAATATAGTATAGAGATAATAATTAGATAAAAGATAATAAGCAATATCGAGAACATGGAACAACATGAAGAATCCGATTAGTTAATAGTATCAGAAGCAGAAGTATGCAGTAATCTCGAAAATTAGATAACGGCTCCTTTGACGTCAAATGATTTTATTGGTAAATATATCCATGATAATATATGTAACAAGAAATAAATCGCCTTTTTATCGCAGCGCTATCGCGAATGGAGATCTATTGCGAAAAGTGACATATAGTTATCGCTATATCCGCGTTAGCCACCAGCTAGAATTCACAATTTTCAGCCAAGATAAACTTTCCAATATCAAATTATTTTGCATCGAAACATGAACATTGAAAAAAACAAAATAGAAAAGAAATGCGAGTAGAGAAATTGAAATATTTATTATTCGTTATTGTTGTATTAATGTTTTAATAGGAAATAGTATCATTAAGAATATTATATTATCTGCATCGTGATCGGAATCATCGATCATCAGAGATCGCCGACCTGTAGAAAAATATATGCGTTTCGTTGATTCTTTCTCTCACGGCTCGTTTCAATGTAGGTTTAACATTGAATTTAGCATTGAATTGTTGATTTAACATTTGATTGTCGAGATGATATAACACGGTAGCGATTCGAGTTTCTCAGAGTTCTACTCATGCTCTTGTATTTTTCGTGTATTTTTCAATGTTTTGCTTATTACAATTAAAGTATGATCCCCCGCATTAACAAAATCCGTATGAGTATCAAGGCTCATCTGATGCTTGACAAATATTTAAAGTAATATATAAATCTATACGCGAGAAATTTAAGATTTTCTCGAGCTTGCTTAACGAAGTTTCTCTCTTCTTGAACGCCCCTCGCAATTTCTAGTCTAGGAAATAAAAATTTCATTCTGCTCCCGTCTCGCGTCGATTGATGGTACGAAACTTTATTTATGCCTTCCGATAACAAACATAACACTGATCATAAACAATCCTTAAAAAAAGCACTAGATAAATCTTTATTGAAGTAAATATTTTTCTTATATCTTTTTAATTGCATTCTTCTCTGTGTGATAATTGGCAATCTTATCGTAATGATTATTTATATGACTAGGATATCGAGCCGCAAGATTGCCGTGCTTAATAATAGTCTTAATTTTGATTCTCTTTATAGCACTGGAAGTGCTCAAGGGGACGAATAAAACTCAGATTGGTATCCTTCACTTAACTGTTTATTTAATAAACGATATGAGATAGGAAAAACAAAATGGGGAAATTAATTGCTTATGATGTGTCCATTACTATAGTACGCATAGATGTTCTGCGGATGATATTTACATAAAACGTATTTACCATGTTTTGCCGCGAAACGTAACAAAATAAATGTATGCTACTTTAAACCAACTAGATTAAGCTATTAGGAAATCGGAAACTACAATTTTCTTTTCCAGACAGATGAAAGCAAAGAGAAAAAAATGTGGAAAAAGAGGTCATCTCGAGAAATATGTAAAAGATGTCTAAACGTAAGACGCAATACAATCACATAGCCTCTGGTGCAAAATCGATAGCAAGAATACTGGTACATCGTCTACATTTCGGGAAGGCAGAATATAGATATGCTACTTTTTTTTGTATCTGCTTGTGTGTTAATCGTTTCCTTTTATTTTATACAAACTATAGACTCGCTTAATCTAAATATTCTGATATATTCTAATATATTCTAATATATTCTAATATATATATATATATTTATATGTATATATATATATATATATATATATATACATACATATATGTATATATATATATATATATATATGTATATAATCTTAATACACGCATCTTTCTCAGTCTAATCTGTACATACCGCTTAGCGCAAAGGTAATTCGCTCGCTTGTCGCCTTGTGCGCCTCGGGAGACACTTAAAAGCGAATACAAAGAAAAAGAACAGGAAAATACTCGACGGAAACATTTCTCCGTCATTTACTCGACGCGATATCGAAACAATTACGTTTCGATTGTTGCTGAGAACGTTTTCGTGACGTTCATTCGTATCTCGTCGCATTTGGCTCGTCCGATTCCTTGAAATCTCTCATTTCAGTATCAACGATCAAGGTAAATATACACTACGCGTAAATCGTGCTGTTAATGTTGCGAATGATTCGTGCTAATCATCTCGCGCAAAAATCATTATCGATGATAAGAGGCGCGCACGAGAAATACGTACGAGGAACTGCAAAATGGAAACGCATAGTATCCTCTTACGGACAGTCAATCGTAAAGTCATCAACAAGAAGAAGGCGTGTGGTGTCACGGTTCATCCGCGATTCCTCCGCCGTTCGGTGAGATGTACAAACGAACTTGTTATTTTATTTAATTCCTCGTAAGAAAGGGAAAAAAAAACAATGCAAAGAGTGAACGAAATAAATTAATACTTTTGCAGTCGTTCAAGCAAAACATGCACTCGTCTTTCATACTGAACGAATTTCGAATTTCGTGCGCGCATAAACGCACAAGTAAGAGTATAGATATAGCCGCTAATGTATCGTGCAGCTACGTAAACGAAAATTTTGCTGTAAATGCAGATCGATGATTGACTAGCGATGCTAATTAACATCTATAAGTAATGTAAATCCCTTGCGAATCCTCGCAGACAAAAACCACAGTTGATAGAAAACGTTGATTGACGTTGTCAGTATCGTGTATCGTAACTCGTCTATGCTACAATATTCCTGCGCCTCTTAGATTCGTCTGCTGTCGCAGACTGCAGTCAGACCTGTTTCACGACAACGTGGCGTGTTTTGTAAATAACGACGAGACGATCGTAAACTTTAACTTCGTAATCACGTTCATAGAGTCGTGATTATCGCAAAAGCCTCGAAGTCCCGTGCGGAGCCTAACGGACGACACGAAGTGGGCTAAGTGATCCTAGGGACGAGGCTCATCGCTTTCCTAGACGCCCGCTTCCGTGTCGGTGGTGCTGCCGTGGTATTCCTGAGACTGAGAAAGGGAAAGAAGTGCATCCAGGCCTAATGATTCAACCAGAGAAGCTGGCATGGATTTCGATTACAATGTATGACGCAAAAAAAATATTCGCAGCAAGATTAGTCCGATGTATAATTGTATGAAGTGAGAACGACAGAACGGAATTTGATCGTAAGACGCGATAAGAAACGAGCCGGAACATCTAGTTTACGTTTTCATATTCGCGTGCGCGCTTACGTAATGGAAATCATACATTTAAAACAAGATGTAAAATAATACACATAGTCGACGATATACACAATATGATGTTTACAACGTGGCGAATTTCATAAAAATGAAAATGATTCGTTAAACGATTCAATAACCCGCGAACAAGCGCTAACGCATTAAACTTTTCCGAGCCTTACCGATGCGCTCTGATCGGCCTCTTTACAGTTGCTACAAATATAATCGTCTTCCTCCGCGATTTCTGTACGATCCAATCCGACACAATGCATATGGAACCAACCCTCGCAGCCACCGTCACATTGAACCCAATCAACTTCCTTACCTAAATAACAAATAAAAAAACACGCATATGAAACATTGGTAAAAAAGAAATCGTAATTCAGAAGAAACGAATGCGGGTGTAGTAATGAAAATATCGTCAAATTAAAAGCATATGCAAAAATAATTCCTACGATACGCAGCATTACGTGATCAAAAAATTTACGTACACGGTCATGGGCAATACAATGTTTATTGCAGCAGACAACAATGTATTATATATTACGATATTATAATTATTATGCATCAGAAACATTAGTAACGCTGAGAGAAGGTATCTTGTTAAAGTCACGTTGCAAATACGCAACGTCATCCTTACCACTAGGCCGCAGGCAATTAACCGCCGCGCAATCATCTTCCTCGTCGGAACTTTCTTGTTTCGTCTTCTTTGTACGATTGCCACCTCGCTTCCTCGGTCCCTCCTCGCCCTCCTTGCGTTTCATCTGCAATTCATGTATTTAATTCAAATTTTATTTAAATTTTATTTTCATATTAATATTTAAGTGTAATGAATAGAAATTTAATAGAAATTTAGTTTTTTACTACATATTTGTGAAGAGTGATAAATTAAATTAGTGTGATAAATTGTATACAAACTTTAAACGAAAGATTTAATGCGGAACACAATCGTAGAAAAACTCGAATACCTTTCGAGGTCCACGTTTCACGGGTATTGGAGAACTACTCTGTCTCTTCTCTTTGACAGCAGGAACGCCGCTCTTACGTTTGACTACATTTTTGTCCTCGACTTTTTGCCGTACTTTCTTCAATGTCTCAGGCTCGTCCGATTTCCTCTTCCTTCCTCGTTTTTTTACATCTTTCATTTCTTGGCTAACATTTGCCTGAACCTCATCAAATATCTTGTATTTTCGCATAGTATTGTGATTATTCATGTGACTCAGAATTCGCCAGATATGTTGCGTCTCGTCCAGTGCAACTTCCAATAAATCGCCCTCCATCATCAGTTCCTCCAAACGCGACCTCGCATTCGCCGATAACAGGCCAATCGAGTCGTTTCCATCGTTTAATTGCGCTTTCCGTCGAATTTTCGAGACTAGAATAATATGAAATATAATCGTTCGATCTCATATTCCAGATAAAAATATCGCAATTTTTAAAACTGAACGTTGTAATTGAAAACTCACTATAAGAATATGCATGCTCGTTACTGTTGAATGTACTACATGTTGGTTCATCATCCATAGCTATGACATCATCATCATCATCCTAGAATATATTGAATAAATTTATATATATATATATATATATATATATATATATATTCGTAAAATTATTCATTAGGTTAACAAAAATTTATAATGTAATGCAAAATTTCGATAATAATTCATGCTCACTGCAGTGCTAATACTGTCATCTGAATGTACTCCACTGAGAGGCGCGATAGCCTGTACTCTCTGATGTAATTCCGGATTGTTTGCTGCTTTCTTCAATTCACTGCTGATGATTTTTTCCGTCTTCTCCCTTGCTGCTGCTTCTACTAATTTTTGAGACATCACAGAAAGTTTTGCAAGGATTGAAGAGATCTCTTCAGTAGCCAATGCTTGCCTCGCGCGATCCTGATTAATATATGTATTAGCTAGAGCCTATTAAGTAACATGAAAACATGTTCGAAAAATATGTTTACCTGCCAATTCATTGCACGTTCTGTGAGGCATTGCAATGCTTCACCTTCTGGCAAACGAGCCGAGACTTTTTGGAGACTCACTAAGAGAGCTAATATCGTCTCTAATCGAGGACGTCGAGATCGCAAGCAACACGGACATAGGAACTTCATGTCCCTCGAGGCCGGTGATTTACCTTTGTATGATGTTTTAGGGAAAGGCACGCAGTTTGCTATGAAATATAAATCAAATAAATTAATGTTAGATAAAAGATATTAAATAATAATCAATAAATTGATATAAAAGATTAGATAACGCAATTATGAAATTATAAAAATTAAATTATCAGAAAAATATTACTATAACTAAAACAATTGAATTTGCGCTAGGAGATTAAATGTTAAATATTAAATATATCGATACATTAAAATTAAATATTAAAATAGTGTGATAGAATTAGATAGCGATGACTATTGTTTCTTACATATCGTATCATCGTACTTACTATGAAACCAATCTTTACAGAGTTCGCATTGAAGCATAACGCCGTATTTCAATCGCCGGCAAACGCAATACTTGGAATCTTCAGCGTCCACTTTCATTTTCATTAGATTTCGGTCTCTTAGATTCTTCATCGCCTCCATCTCGCGATGCTCCGCCAATTTGAAGGCGGCCACTACATCCGCAGAGTTGCTAGAATCGTCTAGCTTTGTGTTACAGACATAAACAGGCCCTATAGACTCGTCGCCTTTGTTCTTCTTGGTCTTCATCGCTTGTATACCAACACCGACTCGCGGCGATAATGCTTCCATTAGCGAATAATGCGAATTCTTTCTCAAGAATGTCCTTGATGTTTTGTCTTTCCAAACTCTTGCTTGCGAGACAGTAGATTCTATCGTCGAGAGAGCATCTAGATGCAGCGGGATGTTTCTTCCCTTCTTTATCAGTTCCTCCAAAGTATCGTAATATGGAAAATTTTCCTTTGCTTGTATCTCCTCTACTAATTTTATCCAATTCTTTGCTTTATTCAATATGTCCTGAAGTGTGTCTAAACTTGGCAAGTACGCTTCCACTTTATCCGCTTCGCGAATGAATTCCTCTACGGCTGCGATAGTTCGCCTATTTTTGTTATGAAGAAACAGTTTGGCCTTCTCCTCCCACTTATCAATTGCCTTCGTTAATGCATGAAGTTCCGACAGCGTGTTCTCGACGCTAAAGTGGGGCGGTATTGTCATACCTTTCTCGATTAGCTTTGTTATTTCTTCACGACTGACCGATTTTGGATCGTCTTGCAAGGATTTTACTTCTTCCAACCATTGTATCTGTGCTAATCTCTGCAAAATGGAATGTGTGATTAATAATGTATTTCATTTAAAGAACAGATATACGTCTTGAGGATTCTGTACCTGTTTCAGCCGTACGAGTTGAGGCAATTCAATACAGATGGAGTCTCCAAATTCGATGCATTTCTCCAACTTCTCGACATCACAGTCTTCCTCCTCAGACTCCAAGTCTCCTGCATCCTTCTGAAATTGTATCACTTGATCCAATATGAACTTTACACCATCGGATTCCTTCAGTTCACAGCACAAAGTAGTTATTTCCTTGTAAAAAAGAGTCAGTTCTTCGATGGTAAGTTTATACTTTGTATCAACTGACTGTCTGGTTCTATATAAAAGACAATCACACAGAAATCAGCAAACACGTATTATTATCATGTAAGAGTAAAATTAAAACAAAATATTGCAATTTACCAACCTTGTACGTTGTTTGTTATTCAATAATTGTTGCGCGACGCTCGCACATTTCTCGGCATCTTGCACCGCAGTAGTTAATGCCGTTAGCAATTCGCAGTCAGGGAATTTCTTGTTGACAGCTTCGTTCAAAAGTTCCCGTAACTCGCTTAACTCGATCTTATCGCTTTTTGGGTCCATCGCTTCTTTCACCTTGGTTACCCATGAGTCAAAGGACTCGGCCTTGAGCTTCAATTTCTGCAGCATGATTGGCAACTCATCCAACGTGTAACGATAACGCAACGTATGCTTCTCTGGCGGACAGTCGCACAAATCGGCAAAGTGTCTCAGACAAACTAATTGGGAGTTGTGACATGAACATGTAACTGCACTGAGAAAACACGTAGTCTTGCACGCCTCGCACTGCCTCTCATCATCTGGTAGAAGCTCGAACGCCTCACGTTCTGCCTCCGTCACACCCTAAAAAAAACGAGTTTAGTCAGAATTTGTTATGGTGGATCGTCCAATTGAATCGCCGATGCGTTCTCAACGTGGAGCCAATCTCTCTCGAACGATGTAAGGAATAACGTCACCGAGATTTAAAAATCGCATGAATCACTGGTGTACATGCGTCCATCTGTGGCGGGCCGCGGAGAAACGCGTATGGTGAGACACGCACACACTTTGTACGCAACCCGCGCAATTCAGAGCGCGACTCGGCGCTCCGCCCGAGATTGCGCCCTTGAACGATCTTGCTGCGTGGCGCGAAAACGGATCTGCATGTTTAAGCATCATGGCACGGTTTTCGAAAACATAACCTCTTTCTTTTTCTCTCTTGTACTCACCTATGTGTAAGCAAGTTACATAATCCGTGAAAATGCGATGAGTGAGCGATAAATCAGTCAAGGCCAACGGCGCGGAGCACGAACGCTATTCCGACCACGGATACGCGACAACACTAACAACAAGCACGACCGGATCAAGAACGGCGAAAATACGTGGCGACATTAATTAGGTTTATAACGTGGACAGACGGTCTCTTGCCAGCCGCACTAATACGTACAAACACTCCGCGGTATCAGCGACGCATGCGTATACAATTTTTTAGCGCGCGTATATACGCTCTCGCGCGCGACATATGTGTACGTGACGAGCGAGCGCGCGCTATTGGCACGTTATGTACTACTTGACCCGAATATGTTGATCCACCGCCGTGGAAGCATTGACGATGCACATGTCGGACTGTCTCCCACGTTGAAAATAAGACCGTATTCGCATGATGCATCATCGCGTGATCATCCACGATGCGTAATCGAAATGTATAGAAATGTAACTTGAACGTATATTTTCGCATGAAAAAATAAAGATGAACAATTACGACAGCTATGAAGTAGCTCATTAACCACGATTTAGCTCAAAATTTGGTGTGTTTCTCCTTATACATATTGAAATTGCATAATAATATCAAATCCCTTTCTTTTTCTATTTTTTCTTATCATTATGAAATTATATACTATAATTATAGTAGTAATAAAAAAAACAAGTATTTACATTATAGTAATTAAAAGATAAAATAAAAAACCAGAAACAAATAGAAACCAATGATAAGAAGATGTTTCTTTTTTCTTTTCGTTTATGGATTCATTATTGTAGAAAAATATACGTTAGGTCTCAGAAAGATTCGATATAAACTCACCCATTCTAGCAAGTTTTTCCGCAGTTTTTTCTCATCTTCTACCATTTGTAGCATATCATGATAAGTGGCAGTTGCAACTCCAATATCTAATGAATCTGGATCCAGAGACATTTTACAGACCAATTCATCATGAGAAAATACACAGAATCTCCTCAAGTTTGAATAATGCGTGATACATTCCCGGCCGATCTTAAGCTAATAAAAACAATATACGTTAGTATAATTTAAATCATCGACTATTACAACACGCGTTTACCATATTCAACGAGGCTTGAATAAAATAAGTTTCATTATACGATCAATGTACATACCCAATCCGCAGGTGCGAAATTGACAGCTTCTGCGAAATTATATCCTTGGTTAAAACCGGCGTGATACGCTCTTGGAAATGTCACAACAAACTCGCCCGCGTGCTGATCTGTTCTAAACACTGGTACTCCTATAAAATAATAATAATCCGATATAGAAATAAATTGAAATTCCAATTAGCCTTTGCAGACGTTGAAACGTTCTCGACAATGTGCTTTTCACGTCTCAAACGCGCGATGAGAAATTCATGAGACAATCGTCGTTTGTTTACAATACGCATTGAAGTACGATTGTTCATGTGACTTATTATGATTGAAATGTATATTTCAAACTGTTATCTTTTCCGTTATATATCGAGCAGTAAATAATGGTAATTTCGCGTTGAAGCATATCGCCCACAAAGAATTAATTATAAAATTCGATCGACATTTTATATTCATATTTATGAATCACATTTAGAAAAAAATCAACGTTCTATAATTAAAAAAGTTGAATATAATTAAAAAAGTTGAAAAAGACGAATAATTTAATTTTAATAACAAATTATTTTAATTTAGAAAATGTATTATTGTTATAAAAAGAAACGATATTCGAATCTTCAATTTTATTATTTTCTTATTTACCAGGTTTGCCAAAATGATTACATACCTTCATTTGTCAATATGTTCGGGTTCATAATAGTGACAAGTTGATGCAACAAATCAGGCTGACTGTGAAAAAGTTCCGGTGCTGCAGACTTCATAGATTGCTCGAAACGTTCCGCCTGAGAACCAGGCACGCCATACCAAGTTTTTGGTTCTCCCCAATGCAGATAATTGATTGAATAGCTCCAATGATCTTCATTGTGCCAGCAAAACGTCGCAAAACACATACCGACGTACATCCATGGCACTTTCATGCCGCTAATGTCAGCATTAATGTGACCAAGGACACTACCACGCAAAACTGGTAAATTATTTAAATTCCATGAAGATTCGGCATATTCTTGATCGCATGTAAACAAATTAACACTGGTTTTCGTTGGAAATCCAGAACCGTGATCCATAGTGTGTAGATCAGCACCATACTCTACCGTTACGTCCTCGTCGATGGATGAGACTATTCGCCAAAATTCTTTCTCCACTAATGATGTCGGAACCATCTGCGGGCCATAATTTATTAGATATATATTTAGAGATTATCCATAAAATTGATTAAATAAATTAAATGTAGGGATAAACATGTTTCAGAATATATTTCAAGACGACTAATAGACTCACGTGTACGGGCATGTTAAAATAGTCGCTTTTAAATTGATCGGCCATCTCGCCGAATTGCTGTAGCGTGTATTCCCTCTGTGCCTGTTCAAAGCCAAACGCTTCCATAGGCTTTGAGACTTCTTCGGCGACGCATTTAGGACACCGCCAGTCACCCTTCGGTATTTCCGTCAGCGGTGGCATGAGGCAAAAGGTATGATAACTATCGTCGCAACCATCACATAGTAACATGTTCTCTTCGTTGTCACCCCTCCCACAATTGTGACAAATATATTTCGCCAACTGAATAAGCAAAACAATTAATAGTTAATTAAATCATGATAATAAAATGAATAGTAAACTGTCTCAACTAAATAATATCGTCATTAATAGGTATTATTAACGGTAATATATATATATATATATATATATATATATATATATATATATATTTATCGATAATATATATTACATACTTACAGGATCGAAATCATAAACAAGTTTCAAGCCTCGAGTCTTGTTAGACTTCTTTCCCTCTTTGGTATTAAAACCGGCCATTTTTGGGCCTGGTCCATAAAATTGTAACTTCTTGAGCTCCTTGCTCTTGTCCGTGTCAGAAGTAAAGTGCCTATTTTTAACTTTATCTTTGCATTCATTATCCGAATCGCACTCCTCCTTGCAATCCTCCTGTTTAATCGATACATCTTGTTTCTCTTCTTGCCCGGAATACCGTTTGGATCGTCGTGAGAACTTCTCGTTCGGCGGTTTAATTTGTTGTCGGGATATTATGCCGTGAGGTTTATAATCGCGATCCCTCTTCTCGTTTACATCCGAGTCTGGTTCAATTTTCTATACAATTATGAATAATTTCAACGTCATAAATTATGATTTATTATAATTCATTGTAATTAAATTTGAGCTTATCTCTGATAGTTGACCCGTTGACCCGATCGTCTCATAAATACTTTCACATAGATTGAAACAACTTACAATGTCTGACAATGTTTTTCCTTGCTTGAAGACGTCAAAGGGATATAAAATTCTCTCGTAGTGATTCTTCAGTATACTGCCTACGCTTCGTCCAGATGGATAACCCAACTTGTTGGCAATTTTTGCCCATCTCCTCTCCTTTGTCACTGTTTCTATACCACCTGTAAACAACGCGTGAGAATCAGATTACTGTACTGTTAAGCACAATGCCAATATCGCATGAGTAAAAACGTACAAATAAACAAACCTTCATCTGTGACTATTTTATGTAACGAATACAAGTCCAGTGCCTTACGTTCTACAAGTGGGATCTTCAAGGAGGAACCTTGGAGCTCCCAGAATTTCGCGATTTGATCTAAGAAATTAAGTTTTATCCTTGTCTTAGCTTCTAATTCATTTAGCCTTTGTATTCTGGGAACAAATTTAAACTTGTCCACGTCCACTGCAAAGGGCGGCTGCCAATTCTGCAAGAAATCCGACAACACCTCATAAATATCCCCGCCGCACGGAAAGTGAGCTTTTAAAAAATATTTCTATTTTAACATCGAGTAATAGTCCTGCATGACATCGATAATCGTTGTTATTATTTATTCACAAGATCGAACATCCGACATTATTTCGAGCCATAACTAGAGATACGGCTCCCTATACGTAGTCCGTATCTTACAATGCAGTATAGTAAATATATATAGTAAGTACAAGAATGCTTTATAGTAAAAACGAGGGAATTTAGTTTCCAACGAAGTTCTCCGTAACTGCCCAAAATTAAAAGAAAAATATTTGGATACTATTTCAGTATTCTGAGATCATCAAGAATTTTAAATTGAATATATATAAAAGCAAATACATATACTTTATATCCAATAAATATTTATATATATATATATATATAAGTAACAAAAAATTTGTATGATTAATTGTGAAACGTACAATTTGCTTTATAGTTTAACATAAATGTTTATTATTATTTCCAATAAATGTTTGTTATTGTTTTGTTGTTAAAAAATCATAGAATCATTTGATTATCATGTGCGCGTAATACATGTACTCCCAATTGTTGTATATATATCACGATACATTGTAAATCGTAAAAATCATGCGATAAAATGATCAAACGATAATCGATAAATGTTTCAAAAGTTAAATGATAACAATATCATACAAAGATTGCGTTATGCTTTTCACAAAGGAAACAAAATTTAATCTTGATATTTTACTTAGATTATTCCAGGAGAATTCAAACTAGATGGAATCTAGTTGCTAACGAACTACGGGGAAAACTCTGTCCTCTTGTAACTTAAAAGAAATAATAAATGCGAGATAATTACTCTTGTAGACATATTACAGCTCCTCTAAAACTATTGCAGCAGGCGCGTTTAAGGCGCCACGAGTGCTTAGTGTATTAGGTTGAATATTAATTGTAAGACATTGTAAGTTCGATCCAAATTCATATGGTGACATGATCATGACCCGCCGTTGTCCACGACGGTTTATGTACCTAGGGTTTTCAAGTATCGTCAGGACACGAATTTTTATCTCGCTCCGGAAATCGGAAAACGCGTTGGTCGAGCCGTCTTCCACGAGCATTGCAGACGCGCTACGATGACTTCGTAATGGCGGCGTGCTCTTGGAAAATATCAACTTATTAGAAAGCACCGGAGGTTCTTCGCCGAGCTGTCCCGTTGTATACATACATCTATGCACTTTGCACAACGGACGCTGAAATATGAATAACACAATGGCGTAGCGCTGCGGATTCGTCGAACAAGAACGAAGGAAGCACTCATTTGCGCGCCTGGGAAATTTCCAGCAAAACCTACCGTGGCGATTCATTTCGCACTCATTCATCGATCCGAGGCCGTTCTGAGATTGGGCGGATTAACCGGAAGCGAGCGAAGCTCGCGTGCACGTCGAAATGAAATTCAGTGAAATTCGGAAAATTCGCTTCGTTTCGGTCTTACGAAGAAATCAAAGATCGGAAGAATAAATTCTGCGCGGAAGAATAAATAAAACGATAAGCAAGACAAAGCGTGTGTTTCATCGCAGCTCGGGATTCAGTGGCGGATCCTTTTTTKTTTTCTCTCGATACCGTGCTCAGAGTTGCATCTGTACTTTCACCTCTAAAATCGGGCACTTCCGCATCGGACACGTCTAGCTACGAGTCGTGTCATGAGTCATGGCCATGTCTGGCGATTTAAACTTCTGACACGCGCGAAAATTTAAACGTAACATTAAAACTGTAAATAATAAGTTGCAAGTATCATTGTGGCATTGGTTAAAAAATCTGCGAGAGGTTTCAGGATTTCTGTAATCAACAGTCACGGTGCATAAATATCAAGATGCGTTTGCACCGACTAGTAATTAACTTCACGCACGTGAACGTACGAACGGCACAGAATTCATCATTATTATTTGGAAACGACGCAAATGATGAAGGTGCCTTGATAACTAGGAAAATAATCGCCATGATTCTTCCATATCCATATTAGCAATTGCAATTTTGAAACGCGCATTTCGTTATTTTCAGACAAATTCTATTCTGGGACTTTTGTGGAACACAAAACACTCTTTAAACCTGCGTTCTCTTTGCATTTCTTTTCTCATGAAAGAATATGAAAGAATATGAAAGAGCATGAAAGAACATTTCATTAGAACACCTTCCTCAAAGTTAGGGAATTAAATAAAATGTTAATTTAAATTTGAACATTAGACTTGAAATATTAACGAAATGTAAATTTCAAGGAATTACTAAATGTTTTATAGAAAATGCATATACATACATATGCGCATACATGGAATTTTAGCCCATTTAGTTAGCCAATTTAGCTATTCATGGAATATTATTCCATCAATTCAATATATTCAATAAATAGCTGATGAAACGTATTCTATTCACTTTGTACTGATGTGTTACCACATCATTATCTCATTATCATCGATGCACATATTGGATCAACAAATAAAATATAATTATAACAAGCTTTTCTTCGATATCATACATATCAAACGAAGAGATGATTTACTGCGTGGATTATCCGATAGCACCCAGGAATTTATTCCATCAAAATGAGACGAAATAAAGAGAAATGTAATAAAAAGGATCGAGATACACGTCAAGCAAACAGTGGACCACAATTTTCTGCGGCAAAGTGAGTACGAACGATCAGCCAGGATAATTATTAAGTATCGATTGGCCGACGTAGCTAAAATCAATAATTACTTGAGAGGTCGCGGCGCTTTTGATACATTTGTCTAAAGGGGCGTCGTGAACGTAATTACCTGCAGCGCAGACAACATCGTTATCATTATCATCAGCATCGTCTTCGTCATCATCATCCTCGCCGTCATCGTTATCGTCATCGTCATCGTCATTGTCATCGTCATCGTAATTATCGTCCAATCCGTTTTTACGAGATGATTCAGTCTCTCTTGCGCGCTCTCTCTCTCTCTCTCTCTCTCCTTCTCTCCCCCTCCCTCCCTCTCCCCTCCTCACTCTCATACATAATGCTGAATTACTAGAGAAATTAAAATTATTATTATCATTATCAGCATAATATATAATATTGCGCGTGATTGCGCAAAAATTATGACTATGCGAATGCGAAATTCCAAATGCGAGCGCTATTTTTCTAGATAGAACAAAAACAAACGGACGTTCTGGAAAACACATCTTTTGGATAATAGGAATACAGATAAACAAAATATGGATTTTATAGGTTATTTTCTGACGATCAATATTGTTGTTGTGCTCGTACCAATTGGATTGATAATTCGTCCGTGAATTACGGTAATCCCCCTAAATCGCTGAAACAATATATTTACGTAATAATATACGTGTACGTTTTCTAGATCTTTTCAAGGCAGAAATATACGGCGTCATAAAAACACGCATTTTCCTAGCACGAATTAGTTCCCAGATCGCAAATATATATATATATATATATATGTATGTATATATGTATATATGTATAWATATATATATATATATATGTATATATATAAATATTCATATCGATCACACACAAGCAATAATATTTTCTCCTTGATCCGCGCGAACGGTCACCTAAAACCGGAAGAAGACGTGGATTTCCGTCCAGAGTTTTTTTTCCTCTTTGCAGGCGGAAACAAAATGGCGCAAATGGTTTCTAATGGTGGCGTAAATCAACGACGTATAAACGGTCACGAGATCGTCCCCGGTCTCGTAAAGGACGAGGCTGCTGCTTCCGCGACAGGTAGAAGAAAATCGCGGGACAAACGCGATAGGGAATATCACGGGCGAAAGATATGCCAGCACGTTCGAGAGAGCTCTCGGAGTGAAAGGTGACGACAGGAGGAGGCACGGGAAGAATTATGTCACGCGGCGAGTTGCAACGCGCTCGAGAATCGTCTCTCATCGCGCGGATGCACGGATCTCCCGGGGAGACCGCGACGCTATTCCCGAGACGCCTCCTCGTCCTCCCTCGGAGTCGCTGATCGTTTCAGGAAGCGCACGCGAGTCCGCAGCGTTGGAGCAGACGAGCGTGACGATAACGATATCATCGTTGACGTTTGCGATCAATTTCCCTCCTGTCGCTCGACGACAGGCTCTCCCGACGCGAATCCACCAGCACTGCCCGATCGTCCCCGTCCCGTAAGGGCCATCCGCAACTCTTTTTCCCTAGGTGACATCGCGTCGCGTATTGTCTCGGCCATTTTACATGGCGGTTCGTCTTCCGCAGCGACTCTGCTCGTAAATCGCAGATCGACGGGCGAATAATAATTTCGCCTGCCCGGCAAACCTTCTACGTATCAAAAAACGGCGCAGTCGCCTCGACCGTCGTTATTACTGCAGTTATTATTTCCATTGCTGCCATTGTCGTCGACGTCATCGATGGTGCATCGATGGCGAGAAGCCACCATCGGCGCATCCGTTAATATCATCATAACGCGCATGTTGAACGGAAGAGAGGAAGAGCCTGTCACTTCTTGCCGTTTCCCCTCGAATTATCTCCACGGTCGATGGATGATACCGCCGTGGAGCCTTTCGCCCCCTTCTTCCCCGCCCCCCCCCCCTCCGCCCTTCCCCCACGGCCCCCTCAGCCCCGTCGCCCCACGTTCTCTTTGGCTTTCCCTGCCTCCTTGGCGGGTATCCTGGTAAACGACGCGACGCGCCGCGCCATCGATACACATGGTCGTTGTTCCGTGGATGGAGAAACATGGAGACGCCGTGGAAAAAACAGCTCGTCCACGCTCAGACCTGTGCACGTATTCGCGTAGCGTAGCGTGGCGTGCGAACAGACGACACAAGGAACCCACGCGGTATCCTTGTTCGCCTCGCCTCTCCTGCACGCAATCTCGTGGTCATCGTCGCTACGCCTGTCTCGTGATCGTTTTATTTATTCGACGGAAGGAAATTCGTAAAAATGAGGTCGCATGCTCGAAAGTACTATACGATTCTGTCTCTCTCTCTCTCTCTTTCTCTCTCTCTTTGTCTCTCTCTCTCTCTCTCTCTCTCTCTCTCTCTCTCTCGGGGAAGAGGATTCCCCGCTTCCTCTCTCCTTTCTGTCGACCACGAGGTGATCAATTCAACGTTGCTCGCTTCGATGATAACAACGATGATGACGATGACGGTGCTGTTGACGATAATATAACTAGAGCATCGTCCGTAAAGAATGGACAATAGCGCGTTACGAAATACGGGTGCCGATCGTCTATTCCCATATTCGACTCATAAAGCTACTCACGGGCGGCGGTTTGATCTTGCAGATGCCGGATTTCTCAGCTATAGGCCGTATCTTGGCGATATAAGCGAGCGGGTCGTGGAACTCGTCATTAGTGGGCTCGAATACCGGCGCCTCTGGCGGCGCCGTAAACTCAAAGTCGCTCTCGGTACGGTCACAGGCCATGTCTTGGACACAACGATGATTGCGCTCCTCGTTGTGCTTCGATCTCATGACAAGGACGGCAGACAAGCGCCGCCGCTTCTCCCAACGCTGACCGAGCTGATTAGTTGTTCAGCTCGTTCTTCTTAGTTGCTGCTGCTGCTTGCTTGCTACTGATCACGTACGCCACGCACTTCAAATTCGAACAAGGACTTCGGGGCGGCCAGGCACCACCACCGCTGCACACTACCGATATTACTATATGACCCGAGGTGATCGCGTAACTATGTAACTGCGAGTTCCCGTGCCGATCATGTTTCTTGCCGTGTGTTATTCACACTGGCCGCTAATGGAACGCTGCCTGACAATGAACGACGCGCAACTAATCGCGTATTGCATCGACGTATCACAGACGATGCACACAGAACCCTCTCACCTCTCTCTTTGCAAGCGCACACTACGACTGATCGCTCTACTCTGCGTTTCACAAGCTTCTCCCACTCCTTGCCACGCTTCAAACGTGGTAACTAGACAGGACATCGAATCACTAATAACTGTGCGACAGTGGCGCCGTTAAAATGTCAAATGCAAATGCTTCGAATGACGATCTGTTTTACGATCCGATCGCCTTGTCACGTAGATGCTGGATCAACATGACCAACTATGCTGAAAATTTGATATCTTCTTTTCATTCGATCAATCGATAAATTTCAGTTGAGTTGGACCTTATAGCCGAGAACAAATCTTGTTTTATAGAAACAAGATACGTGCTGTGCACTCAATACTTGCTCTAGTATCGAATCGTGAATAATGTCACACGTAACTAGTACCACAATCAAGCAATCACGATTTGGAACTTAAAGAATTGCCACATTGGAATTGGTTCGTTCTGATGCTCGCTTGCAATCTAGTACGAAGCAAGCATCAGATGTTACAGCTTTAAAAATAGGAATATGTTACCAAGTAGAAACAGTCTCTAGAAGACAAGGATTCTTATTGGATACAATAATGCTATCTACAACCAGATGTCATCGACACCCGAAATTCTGTCAACTATCAGACATCTAGAAATAGTTAATGGAGATTTAACGACAGAGTATTACATTTTCTGCACGTACCTGAGTGAGTATGAAGAGATTACATAATTATTTGATGCTGAAAATCATGTTTCATTTGAAATTTTTTAACTAAATTAAAGATTATAAAATTGAAATGAGATAAACATGAATAATGAATAGGAATGAAAGATGAATAAGATCGTTTCAAAGAATATTCCCCTTGGCACAAATATATATCATTCCAAAATGGTTATGTTTCTTTAAACGTTTTCTGTAAAAACTGTTGATTTTTCTAGGCTCTAGTTAGCATGGGATTGAAATTTGGAAACTTGGCCAAAATTAATGGCGTTGCTTACTTTCGACTCAGCCCACATGAACAAAAGGCCTTCAAGGGTATGTTCTCCGAAGGTTTTCCAAATATGATGCGTCGTTTCCAAAACAATGTATTTCGCATTGCACCTCGTAAGTAGTAGCCCACATTTAACAACTATATACACGTATATTAATTAAATAATAATATAAAATGTCACAATATATAGTTCATAATGTTAGGTCATATACATCAATGCTCATGAAATAACTCCTTTGGTTTTACAGTGTTCATGGCGACCTATTTGATCATAGAATGGGCCAAGGAAGCGAATCATGAATATAATCGAAAGAATCCCAAGGATTATGAAAATGACACATAAGATATAGATGACCAAATCTCTAGTTTGATACTTAGTTTATCATGGAATAAATAAATTAGTTTTACTTTATATGAAAGTAAAAGCAATTCATAACTAAATCTATGCACACACATGCATATATATACACGTACACAAAAGAAATATATGGAGTCCCTATGCAAGTCCACATTGCTTTCCTCTTATAGGATACGCAAGTATATAGTAAATTTTTTTTTAGTGTCCAAGTCACAAGTACTTTATGTCGAATATTTGTTTTAAACTAATATTTTATAAATATCTTTGTAAAGTATATAATTATAATTACCTCTGAAAGAAACGTAAGAAGTTTATTTCTCTGATATAAATAGTAATCGGTAATTAGAAAAATAAGCGAGAAATAATTAATTTTAGAACGCTAGAATCTTTTACATCGTTCCAAATTTAAAAATATTTCTATCAAATTGCATTACAAAAAATATTTTCAAATTGCATTACAAATATTTCCATTATTTTGAAATTCTTAATATAAATTTCAGCATTTGAAGTATCTTTTTCCAAAAAATTATGCGCGCTCTAAAGAAAATAATTACTACACTTATATTATTTAAAATATGTAATATCTCTTATATTCATTCATAACACATTCAAGCGTTTTATTTTTGTATAAAATATTTCTGTTTGTGACCAAATGATCACCAAAAATTGCCTTTTAAATCAGAGGTGTCTCCCACTTTTCCCTTTGCATTCTTCATGATTCTTTATAACAGATTGCTCGATTGGTTCAAGATATCGGTCTTCGGCTATCTTCGTCCCTGTCAGGACGGATACTATGACGTGATCGTGGTACCTCGCGCGATTAAAATAAATTGCACGCCTATTAATCAGCTTAAACGTATCTGCGATGATGCTCCTTTCGTCACAAGAAATCATGAAAAAGCTGAAACGTATTTTAAGGCGCGAAAATCGTAAACGATAAATCGACAGAATTCCGCGCGATATCATGGGTATCGTTTCGTGTATGTACAATCCTGAAGCAACGCCGCGAAGATAGCCGATTCAGACGCGCTCGGACACCATGTTAGTGCCGCCGACGTCCGGCCAATCGCGTGTCGCGTTACCTGCGTGTCGCTCACGGAGCAGGTAATGACGGGCGGCGATCGGCGGATCACGGGTCTCGGATTAGTGTCGGGGTATTCGCGGTCGAGCATGTGTGGCACGTAAGAGTTGCCGTCGCTCGTCACTCCGTCATCTCGAGACCGAGCATCTCCGTTCCCCGCGCACTCCTTTACCCACGTCCGGTGCGTGCGTGCACGGTGCGTCGTGAAAAATTTTGTAAATAGGTAAGTAACCGTTTCTCGCCCGTTTACTCGCGCGTGCGCGCACATATGCGCGTATGTATACGAAAGAGTTTCTCGAGATCGATCGATCGATGCGACGCGATCCAGAGGGCTATCGCCTCGAAACGTCAAGGTACAGTCTACATGTAAGAGAGTCATCCTCGTATTATTCGGAAAGAGGGAATGGGCACAAATATCGCGTGTGAACGTCACGATGCCGCACCGTTGGCGGCACCGAGGCGAATCGTTCTATCGCGCGCGCACCTGTTGCCGTTCGCTCTGCGTGCATGGCCGCGCTGCGTACCTGGCCCCGCTTTGACGGGAAGCCTCTCGTCAGCGGATAAAAATCGCCTCTGAAAGGCGAGTAAGCGCGCGCGTGCGCATGTGTACGTTGGATTATTGATCGACTTCGACCCAGCATCGCATTCCGATCCTGGATCACATTGTTGGCGTCAACATGAGATTCACAACGTGTTGCACCGATGCAAATCGCGTAAACAAGACAAGGAGAACGCGATGGGACTGATGACTCGTCCGTTCTAGCATTGCATTTCGACTTCGAATCGCCTCCTCGAGAAACACGCAACGCAGAAGATCGTTAAAGGCAACGTTCGGCAATCAGTAACGAATTATCGAAATGTCACGCGAATGTTTCTCTTCTACGTTTTTGCGTTGCTGGAAAGTGTACGTTTCGTATTTTTGTATCTGCAAATTTTTTGCAGCAAACGATTCGACGATTTAGTTCTATCGAAATATCGATCTATCGAAAATCTGGGTTTCAACAAGTCAAACATGCATGCATTCGAGACGGATATATCGCACACCAAGGATGCGCGATCAGGTATATCTCCGGGACGAAGTGAGTTTTGGAAGGATTGCGCCGGATGCGGTTAATAGTTAATTAGTTAATTAATTATTAAGGATCGAAATGTCGAGTTAGAATCGAGGGAAGCTTCCTAATTGGATGATGCAGCGAAGCTTAATTGTCGAATAATTTAATTTGTATCTAGCTCGTACATCTCGATTTCTCTCAAGTCTCCGTCGCTCCGTATCTTCTTTAAGCATTATATACGTGCATTCGATAACGGAAACCGTTATATCTTTCCTCAGGTAACTTTATCATCGGCAGAAAGCTCGAAGATAAAATAAAAAAAATGAAAATACGATAGCACGCCGCATAATTGGCAGGAAAAGTTATCAGCGCGCGAGGAATCGCGCGAGACAATTGCAGCTTTACAGCTGGCTTTTGTTTCCTTTAGCAATACTTGCTGGGGGAACACTGCTCAACCGTAACGTGGAGAGTTAGAACCGTAAAGATTACCTCCGTACGTGGCATGAGAGTCTGACAGGAGCAATAATAACGTACCGCTATCTATATCGAGCACGAGACATCGATCACTGTAGCTGTTGCGATGACGATTCGTCGGTTCTTATCGCGCCATCATATTATCATGATCACTGATGAATCACTGATTGCCGACCTTTGATCATCCTCCGTACAGTATATCTCACTATTGTATTACGTGCAATTTCCATTCCCTTATCCGCGAGCTTTAGCGCGAGCTTTTATCCCGATTCGTTTTACAAGACGCGTATCTACGGAGTATCTGCAAATAATAATTAACTGCGTAGAACGTCGCCTGATTATTCGCAGTCGTTGCTAGTCGCGTTATCTAGAATTAATTGGATGAATCATATGCAAAATAATTAGATGTTTGTATCTTCAGCCTCGTTTTCACAGGCTGGATCCTTCATTTCTTCACGGTCATCCTCACGGTCCATTTCTGTGAAACCTTTTTTTCATCTGCACTATCCGTTTTGCTGCGCACGTCCTTCTTCGGTAAAAGATGACCGCTCATCGTATTCATCCTCAGTCTTAGGAGCAACAATTAGGGAGACCAGCACGTTTTAACGCTTAGATGTAAAGGCGTCGGCTGCTTCGTTTCATGGTTGTGTGTGTGTGTGTGTGTGTACACACGAGTTGAGCCACGCGAGAATTATAATCGTAACGTCGGGCATCTTTTCATTGAACAGGTACATAAATCCACGACGTACGTCGTCGTAAGGCGAGAAGAGTAGTAAATATTTTCAGGTCTCCGCCATTAAGTCTCGTTCCCGCCCGTGACATTTGCTGCCCAGCTGCATTCCTACGTTCGCCGCCATGATACTGCATTGTTCATTTATTAATCGGTAATGATCGGCGCGCGCTAATTGCAATAAATGTCGATTATGTTTTTTTTTTCTTTTTGTCTCTCTCTCTCTCTCTCTCTCTCTCTCTCTCTCTCTCTCTCTCTATCTCTCTCTCTCTCTCTCTATCTCTCTCTTCAGTGTAAAATTTCGATCGGATTGCATTTCGGCCGCGCTCGAATATACGTCGTGTTTACATCCGATCGAACGCGCGACATCGGAAGAGTGTCCAAAGGCTGAGGAGATGATAAATCTCACCTTTGCACCCTGTTGAAGCGAGAAAACACTGATCGACACGTCGCAATCTACCTGATCTCACCCGAGCGATAGCCATCGTCGT
The DNA here is from genome assembly GCA_020341155.1 of Eciton burchellii. NCBI lineage: Eukaryota > Metazoa > Arthropoda > Insecta > Hymenoptera > Formicidae > Eciton > Eciton burchellii. The sequence goes on from JAHMML010000004.1 coordinate 2,113,866, forward strand.
CCTGTTGCATCTCGTGTCTGACGAACGACACCTGTAATTCACGCCTACGAAAATACCTACGCAATCACCTACGTGGAATCGGATCATTGTGACACAGATCGCGAATGTTTGTTATTGACCACGTACGGTTTTACGTTGTCGAAGAGGATTCATCGAGTTCTTTCACGCGCGTGAGATCGGGGAGTTTTCTATGATTCAGCGCGCATTCATTAATTTTTCGATGACACAATTCGCGTTGCACGCGAATATTCTGATCTCAGCGTGATCTTAAATGTTCTTCAGTTAAAAATCCGCAGCGATTTTATTACGCAAGATGATTTCTTTTAATATCTTTTAATTAACTTAATCAATTTAATTTAATTGGATATCCAGAAAGAGAATAGAAATAATCACGGATAATCATCCAAATTTTGTAGATCTCTGCGATTTTTAATGAACTGAAGCGTGGAAATGGTTTCAGAATGTCACTTATCTTCATCTAGCATTCATTTGCCTTTAATAAAAATCCTACTTTCTCACAATTCAACATACATATGGAAAACGCTACAGCGGTATTTCATTGACCTCCTAATACATGTGCCATTTCGCGACACACATCACGGATGCTTGCCGGCCTCGTCGGTATAATCTTTCATGCACCTGACTGGGTATCATCATCAAATCTTGGTCATTATTTTTTCTATTTTTCCATCAATACTTTTTTTTATTTGCGATTATTCACAATGTTATCCACGAATTGGTAGTTTCACTTCGCTCGTATCAGATAATTCACTTAGCGCATTACGCAAGTCACTTTGTCATCATGCGGCTTGCGTGATGCGGACAGCCTTGGGAAATCATCGCGAAAATTATCGAGCCATATCTATTGTTTACAGCACTTGTTACGGCACTTGTTCTGATCTGTTCAGCAAGAATGATGGAAAGTGAATTTCCAGTCATTTAGTCATCTAGACATTACTTCAATCGCGATGCTGAAACTTCAGAGTGCTCCTTCGATATCATCACGTGCATTCCTCGCGGGATTTCTTCGCGAGATCGTGGAATTCTTAGATTCATCTCTCTCGACTCTCGAGAGAGAAGGACAAAGGGAAAATATCGCGAGGGAAGAGCCATTGTGAAAATCGGCTTTTCGCGAGAGTGACACTCTCGCTCTTTTCCCGCATCTCTTTTCCCCGGCTATCTCAAAAATGTTGTAGCGTGCACTCGGGCATACGGGCATTGCGTTCCCATATGCGCGTATTTTTCCGAAAGATTGTTTACTCGCTCGTAAGCCGAGTCCTCTCAACGCTGACACGCGATGACCCTCCTCGTTTACGTACGTACATCTCTTAAATGTTCTCGCAAATAGCCCCGCCGCGTCTTGGTAGCGAGAGGCGGTTTCTCTATTGTCTGCGAATTCCAATGACACGGAAAAATCGATTTTTCCAAACGTATAATTGGAGAACGCATACGTGAAGAAGGACGTTAAATCAATAATCTGCAATCTGTGTGTCTAATAATCGATCACTAATCGGTACGCGTATGTACTTCGAATCCGCAATCCGTATCATTTCCGTAATGATTATCTGTCTGTGATCTATGATTATCATCGTTTATTTATCAGGACTTGGAGACATTGAATTCGCAGCAGATGCCAGCTAGTGCATCTCGCCAGCGCGCTGCTTTAAGCCTCAAATTAACACGGAGCGCAAAGCTCCCTGATCCGCGGGGGATGTAATGGGATTAAACGTAATGTATCGTAGAAATTGCATTCGTTCGGCAAATGATCGATCGCGCGGATTAATCCCTAATGATTAATCAGCGAGCCGAGAACTCGGACCGAAAAGTTCATTCGCGCCGGCGTGTTCGGTCCATTCACTGCGAAACTCGTTCGCGGCTCGACCAGCGCGAGGTGCATTGGCGCAACTTTCTTTCCACTTTTTCAGCGCTCATATAGGCCCGCGTCCGCGATGTATTTACTTTCGAACGTGCCTCGCCGGCGTTCCGATCTTACGGATGTATGAGAGTGGAACGGCTGGGGTTTCATTTAGTTCCGTGTGAAAATATCCTCCACGGCAAGGTTACCCCTCCCTCGCCCTTCCGTTCCGTGAACGCGGCGCGATTTGGAACGTTTTCCTTTCCTTTTTTTTTTTCTTCTTTTCCTCTTTTTTTCTCCCCCCTCCCCCCGTCCTCGGAGGAGGAGGAGGAAGAGGAGGAGTAGTCGCATCCCGCGTGTTTCTGCGGTACCCGAGTCCGCTGGAGTCCGATCGACGTCGATCACGATCAGCCGCATCTAATGAGCATTGGCGCAATATCAAGCCGACTTTTGCAATTAGTCGCATGCGAATTATCCTCATCGAGAATCTTCCACGCTTTCCGTGGCATTTGCATGCGCCGTCCCACGCGCATCCCGTATATCTGTAACGTTAACGTATTGAGAACATCGTTCAACGAGGATTACGACACGTTCAAGGAGGCTGGCGTAATATTCACACGCGATTACGTCGTATTTATACCGTAACAGTCGTAATAGAAGAAAAGCATGTCACGATAACCGGTAACAATGTTAATCGTATACGAGAGCGTCATCGGTAACGGAACGTGGATCACGCGGTGAGGTTACGCGGTTAGAAAAATTAAATACGATAAATATTCATAGCGTCACCGGAATGTCCCGATATCGTACGGACAGTTACAATTATACCTGGGCTGGCTAATCGTGCTTGTCCATCGATATCTTTCCCACATTTTCTTCGATTTGCATTTGCATTTGCACGCTTGCCGGTCTGTGAAATCGCGCGTGTCCTACGCAACATATACGGGAAAATTGCCGGTGCGATAATAACGTCGCTCGATCGTGCGGAGCACGCGAGCGAAAGACTGGGATCGCGAAATCCCCAACGGGCGAGCGCGGTAGAAAGGTGGAAAACACGGGAGAAGGGAAGAGAGAGAGAGAGAGGATCGCGGTCATCTCGGCGAATTCAGTTTTCCTGCTTTTTGCCCGGAAAAGGCAGACCGCTGAACGATGCCGTTATTGCGCCGATAAACACAGAAATCTCGCTCGCTTATTCGCTCGCCAGCTCGACCGAACTGCGCGCCGCGAGGCACGCGAGAATCGATTGCACATCGATCGGATTTGACCGGCGCCTCGATAGGATCGCGCCTTTGTTCGGACACAGGAATCCGTGCGCTTTCTCGAACCGCTTCGGGTTTCCGCAATTTGCGCGCGATTAGACGCGACGAGGACCACGTGGAGAGGAACGGAAGAAGCGATCGAGGACATTCTCCCGAGACATTCTCCAGGATTACGTTCTCGCGCGGTGCACACGCTCACATGCATGCTCATCCGGACGTAATTGCGGCTCGTGCTGCATTCCCGGGACCGATTCCTCTCTTGAGATGCGCCTCGCCGATAAAGCCACGATTTCATAAAAGACGCGCGGAACGCGAACGTCCCGCAGCGGCGGCGATTTATCCGCGTCTGGACAACGGAAGCAGGTCCAAATTTCTTATTTCTCCCTCGGCAAAGCCGCGACGAACGACGATGATAAGCAAAGATACCGCAATTGCGGGAGATACGGATTCACTTGACAGCTTGCAGAACTCGTTCCCTCCACCGTCACGGAACAAATATATCGAGAAACTGATAAATTCGGCTCTGCTCCCTCCCGTCGACTTCTCACGGATACAGTTACGCGTTGCCGCGTGCCGTTAAATGAAGGCGGTTGGCGCGGCGAGCAGCGGAAACAGCGGCACTTGGCCGATTAATCGTCCTATCGTTTAATTTACAGGTGAGACTCCCCGACTTTGCGGCTCGCAACTGTCTCCCGTCTATCGGGTTCTGCATCCAGGACGACGCTTGTCGTCCGATGTCGCGCGGAATTTATATCTTCGTTAACGGAACGTCCGTGTATAAAGCGGGTATAAAGTACATCGTAAAATGTGCACCTTCTCGATTTATCATTACGTTCGTCGCGCGCGCCTATACGAGCAACAAAATACTTGCTCGCATTCCCTTCGGTCGCCAGTGCGTGGAACATCTCGAGCATGTCCAAGGTTGTTAACCCTTTGGCACGCGCGAAAATTACGGTTCAGAGTTTTCCGCAGAGCCTCGCGCGCCAGATTCGCGCGCGGTATTCCCTCGCTGCGAACGCGAGATTGGAAGCAAGTTATTGATCTTACACCGAAATTACGTGGTCTTTAATCGTACGAACGATCGAAGTGATAGCTGATAGCTGTGATGATCAGAGAGAGATGGCTTTTGGGAAGTTTTGTTTGTCAGAAAATTACTCGTAACAGTTTATGAAGCAAGGTTGCACTTTTAATTGGAAAGTTTTCTAGAGGGATCAAGCTGCCTCGTTATTAGAATTTCCAGGACGGATACTGTTAATCATCGCGATAAGATCGAGATATAAATTTAATCTGGATCTCCTGGAAGCGTTTATCCGCCTGATAGTACAGTTAGGCGAGGAGAATTATCGGGTTCAAGGCTAAACGAGTTTGTGGGTGTCAAGTACATTCAAGGCCACGAATACATCGGCACCACGCGTATCCCTCGATTGAATTTTTCTTCGCTTCATTGGGCGTGTCCGCATCCATAAGTAATTATGTTTGAGACTTGTCGCGCGCGAAGGCACGTTCGCGCGTACGTTGCGCGATTATAATGCTTACCTCGCGTTTCCACGTTTCTTTTCGGGCGCCCTTCAGCTGCATTTGTCGACGATTATAAAATCTTGATTTCCGACGGGAATTTCGTTGTGCAGCGTCCGTTCTTTCGTACGTGCTTGTCCCGCGCCGCCGGAGAATTTGCATAATCCAATCTTCACAAGCTGACGATATCTCGGAGATACGCCAAGTTTCTATTACCTTTTACGTTTATTCCCGGACATTATAACATTTGCATATGTCGACTTACACGCCTCTCTCAAGATTGGAGAAGGAATGGTCAAGTCTAACTCTCCTTGACGCGCGAGATACTCCGCTTTTTACGCTTTTACGGATACGAAAATTCCCTAATGTAGCCGCAGTAAAAGTTTCGCGATATTGATTATAGAAGCAGTATTGGTTCGCAATTTATCGTTTTCTGGAATTTGTTGTTGTCTGAGATACTTTGAAATAAACTCGTGCGCTTTAATCTGTGTGTTTCTAATTGTTTCCAGACGGGAAAGCATTGAAATCTTTTAATTGCTATGTGAATGAAATATTCAACAACATTGGCAAGTTTAGATTGCAGCTTCTAGCGATTCACTCTGTAGCCTCGATGCTATCCTACACGGAAGATGTTAATCTCTGATGGAGGCCTCGTTTAAAAGTGGAAATCTGGAATTCAGAGTGTCAATGAGGAATTCCCGGCACGCAGGATCGAAACGCATTACTGTAACTTCGGTCTTGAAGAGCGGCATACACATATTGGGACCCACTCACCTTCCTTCCTTTTCCCTTCCCTTTTTGCCGTGACTGTTGCGCGTTTAAGTCGCTGTCGGGATCCTTAGGCCAGCGTTAGAACTATCGTGAACAGGAATTCTTTCACGTCGAGTCTTGGCTACCTGCGGTGCGTGAGAACTCGCCGGGGTAAAGTAGTTGCGTTTAATATCTTGTTTTTATCATGCGTTTTCTCATTTTTTTATAAATCCCGTTCCACGAGATCGACGTTGTCTCCGCTTTAGAAGCTTGTCGAAGTTAAAGAGAACAAAATTATACGATTATATTATAGCGAATTTATGCCTAAGTATCTGTAAATCTGCGAAACGGAATTGTGAGATGCGCAAACGGCGATGCGACAGCGTCAACATTTCTCGATAAAATTTCATTTGGGAATTTTCGCATTCGCATACCTAATATTGGGAATTGCGCAGGACGATGTGATTTTTTTGTCCAACTTCCCTCAAAGAATAATTATTCACTAATCGATATAAGGAGTAATAATCAACAAGCGAAGAAGCACGAGAATATCCAGCGTGTTGCTCGGAATTTACTGACGAGTGCCATCAATCGGCCATGCTGGCCGAGTGTTTTCTTTCTCTTCTCGTTAGCCGTGACCGCAACCAAGATAGCGCTGTAATTTAAGAAAAATACCACGAGCTTTTCTGTTACGTGGAAATCTAAGTCGCATTCCCACCGATGTGACGATCACAAGCGTCTTTATCGGCTCGCGTATCGTTAATTGCGCAATATTATCAACTTGTTGTTATATCGCGCGCGCGCGATATAATTTTCTGCGACCCAAATTCGCCGGCACGTAAAATCCTGCATGTACTTTTAAATGGAATGACAGAATAGACCGGCCACTCAACTACTGAGAGCGGCATTTCTGTCTCTCCCTCCCTCTCTCTCTCTCTCTCTCTCTCTCTCTCTCTCTCTCTCTATCGCTGTTCTTTTCTCTCCTCTCATTAGAATGTGCGTTCTAAAAACACATCGCCGCGATAATCTGTCTCCATTCATCGATATTAGTATAAATCGATAAACATCGAGTGACATGCAAAATAATCGTGAATCATCTCGAGCTATAAAACACTCGCAATCGATCCGCGTAGGTTCTATAAATAATTTATAGCTTTTATCTCAATTAAAAATGCTCGTACATACCGCGATAATATGTTTATCGATCATGTGTTGGAAACTTATTGATTCGCAAGCAGCGAGACTTTCACGTCGAAAATTTATATTAATTTACGGCTTGCCTTAACTGTACGTTTCTCGATAATTACAGATCTGCTGAAATTTAAAGCTCGATGTCCTTAGTGGCGCTACTCGCAACGTCGCTCGTCATCACGCGAAATGACCGCTGATCATCGTGCCTGTCGCATGACAATGCCTCCTTAGCGTTCCCACGACTGATCCCATCGCAGGTTGCAAAATTGCCTCCGGACAGTTTATCATCGCCGGTGAAAGCGAATCGGAATTACTTGTCTAACGTCTAACGAGTATGTCCTTACTAATTTCCACGTGTTAGACTGATTTATGTTTAGCGTCTGATTTAGCCGCTGCTAGAAGCTTAAAGGATCGCGAACGAGAACTTTGAGGCGAAATGCCTAACTACCTACACGATTGGAAGCGTTGTTTGCACTTTCGAAACCATAAACCGGGTGCAGCCGACTGAATAATTAAGCCATAACTTAATGAGACTACCCGAGAGATACTTAGTATTGCGTCTCGATACTAAGACGGGACGTTGCAGGAATAGAGGAGAAACTTGGCGAGGAAGTGACAAATCATCGTTTGTTTCTCGCTCATTGCGCAAAGGAAGCGACAATAAAATTCGGTAATTTACTTCCCTGATTGCAACAAACATTGCGGCAATTGTCGAGATCAGAATTTGAACTTCCTTTCCTGCGAGCTTTTTTAGATCACGGAGTGGTCGCATGTTTGCTCGCGATTAACAAGGCATAGACGGCCTCACGCCAAGTGAGAAATTTCTCTTGGAATAAATTCAGAATTTCACATTCCTCGTGTATAGTTATGCAAAAGCGTCATCTTAGTTTCTCCGGCGTCTATCAGCAGCGATCACCGGGCGAACAGACGTTACAACGTATTAATTTGTGTGCAACGCGATAAATCTTTCTCATTACCAAGTGAGAAAGAGGGGATCACCGTTGTACGAAGCGTTTCGCGGTTTCTAGATTCGCCTCGGCGAAGTATATTCGTTCTCGATATCTTCAGAATCTATGAAAATCTTTTTACGACTGCGGCATGAAAGTTAGCCTATTGTCATCTTATGCAATCATGTATTCAAACCGGCTGTAAACTTTATGCAAGATAGAATAGATTCAGGAAGCTGTACCGTCACATGGTCCGTCTTATCTTAGAATCCGTAAAATTATTTCCAACGGTTATTTCGACGATTATTTAAACATGAAAGGATCGGACATCGCGCCAAAAGCTACGTTAAAATAACGAGATACCTAGAGGAGGAACTTACGACACGTTAATAGTACGTAAAAACTGCTTTTAACGCGACTACGAAACAAGTATGAAAGGAAGTGAAAAGTGAACGAGGCTATGCGTGCGCGCGTGAGTTGAACGCGTTCGGAGTGTTCGGTGAGAACGATTAGTTCTCTATCGAGCGTAAAGTTTCACCTTCGAAAATGAAGTTCAGTAAACCGAGCGAGCAGGAGCGAGAGGCGCGGTAGAGAAATTCCAGACATGTCTGGCAAACAAATTAAAGCTCATCGGAATTTCATTTTGATTTTGAGGGGCAGCGGAAGAAGTGCAAGCGGAGGACTGGCTTTCTTGAGCACCAAGTATGGCACTGCTGACCCGGTAGCCGGATACGCGTCGCGCGACGTGCAAGTATCGCCGTTGCTCGTTACCGTCGTCATTAAGCTATTAAAGCCGTGCCTGGCAACAATATCTTTATGACTGTGCGGACTGCACGCGATTCGAGATGAAAAAACAACGAAGCCGGGCGCACGTAAACTAAACGCAGGCCGGGCCATGTGCGAACATGGTCCAATTAGAATTTTTGTGCACCCTTAACTCGCTCGTGACGAATCATTACGCAACGCGTAAATCCTCGACGATACGTTCATGATGGGAATCGTGACTTTTTTGTTCCAGTTATAATCAGCATTCGTACACCATTCCGTTACCATGCCGTACTACAACAGTAGTCACAGTCCGGCTTATAATAAAGGTAAGCAAATGACGTTTATGTTTGAATCCTATCTCATTTTTTTTAATTAGAGTTGACTTATAATCCGTGACAAATTATCGGTTGACAATTCGGTTTTGTTTGCCTGGATAATTCTACCTGATTTATTGTGGCAAATTGCGGAAGAACAAGCTAGAGAAACTGCCTCGCACGAAGCCCATGAAATTAGACGAAATAACAGATCGAATATCTTTAAATAACGTTTTATAATATTTCAAAAGAGATAAGAGATACTAAGGGGAAAAAGTTCGAGATCATTGGTGTTGTTTAAAAGTGTGTCTCGTATTTTAGATGGTGGCGGTTCCAGCGGGCCATCCAGCACTTCTGGCGGCCGCGCCAGCAGCTCCGAGCCGACGTATTTAATGGAGCATCTCGCCACGTTCACCGTCACTAAGGAAACCGGTATTATTTATCCAGCGGATGGTATGCGTCGGCTTCTACAGTTGGAGAAAAGCAATGGTATTTGGAGTCAGAAAATGCAGCTTCGTTTGGAACGAAACTGGGTCCTTATCATGGACAACGAGACGGGGGTAATTTCTCTGCTTTATGCCGTATAGCTTTCGTACCATAAATGCACAAGCATGAGAGTTATTTACGAAACTTAATGTCGGTTTTAATTAAATTCTTACATTTTATCGTTACTTACATTTTATTTATTCTTACATTCTCCGATCCTCGATGTAACTCGATGTTAAGAATCATCATGATCCTCGAGGTCGTAATGATAAAACGATAAACGAAATCAATCGTTTCGCGTGATTGCGGACTGCATGTATTTGTGTCGATTCGCTGTGTCACGCAAGAAAGTGGACTACCTACGACATGTTGTGTATCGACTGCGGTTTCACTTACTTAACGACGCAATTGAAAATTTCAGGCTGTTATGGAAAGATTCCCAGCTTCATTAATACAAGAACCAACGGCATTCACATCGAGGGATCCTATGGAAATATACAATAACATTTTGGTCTTCACTGTGGCTGATGATAGCGGTTCCGGTCAGCGAGCGGAGATGCATATATTTCAATGTCAGAGTGTATCGGCGCAGGATCTTGTTGAAGATCTGAAAATGCTGCAAATGGGAAAACTCGTCACGGGTGGCTCGCCTAGAGGTCCTAGAGGACATATTCCACCTCCGCCTGCTCTACCGCCACCGGAACCACCCCTGAACGGTGTCAATGTCAGGGAACAAGTGTCTGCCTTTAATGCAGCAAATGGTAAGCGATGATCTAAAATTGATAATTTTTCACCAAAAAATGACACATAAAACATAATACATTAATCAGGACATAATTGAAAATCTGAAATGCGAGTATTACAATGGAGTGATTATTAATACCAACTTCTGGATATGAATTGTACGCAGCAGACGGTCAGAACGACATATCCCGAGAAGAGAACAATGATGAGGTGTCGTCAACATCGTCAGAAAAGTATGAGCGCGACGTGACAATACTGAATCACTGCTTCGACGATATCGAAAAGTTCATCGCTCGTCTGCAACACGCGGCCGCCGCGTCCCGGGAACTCGAACGTCGGCGACGTAATCGGAAGTCGAAGAAGAGAAACCTGGGCGACGGTATGCTAACGATGAGAGCGAAACCACCACCCGAGATGGAATTCATCGACATTTTCCAGAAATTCAAGCTATCGTTCAATCTGCTAGCAAAACTCAAGGCGCATATCCACGATCCTAACGCGCCGGAACTCGTGCATTTTCTCTTTACGCCGCTTGCGCTTATTGTGGATGCTTCTCACGATACCAACTACGACCCAAACCTGCCTAGCAAAGTGGTGTCACCTCTTCTCACGCGAGAAGCGGTGAATCTACTAATAAATTGCGTCACCAGCAAGGAAACCGAACTCTGGCACTCACTGGGTGATACATGGCTAATACCGCGCGATCAATGGAAAGGCCACGTGCCGTCATATCATCCGATCTTCATGGACGGCTGGTCACCGGATTATCCCATTCCTGAGGATAGAGATCACGATCATCTAGCATCCCTGCTGAATGCGGACAAGCAAAAACGCGATGAGCTGCCAGAACAACAGAATGATCCTTATTATAATCACCGCGACGTTGATGAGTCTCACTACAGCAGCGATTATTTGGAATACGAGAGCCGAGAAGAGCGTAGTGGAAACGAGTACTTTGACAGGAATTATGGACCTAGCTCAGAATTGTACGCTCGAGAAGAGCGAGTGGATCAGACCAGAGCGCACAGTGACATTTCCGTGGATTCGATAGAAAGAGCACCCAGAGCCGCGGCAGGTATGGAGAGAGCGCAGGAAGCTTGGCTGGACGACCTAGTGGCGCGTCACGCCAAGATTGTGCAAGTCACCTATCCGCGTACAGCGAATAACGACAAGGAGCTGACTGTAGTTAGGGGCGAGTACCTGGAGATTCTGGACGATAGCAGGAAGTGGTGGAAGGCAAGGAATTCGCGAGGACAGGTTGCTCATGTGCCGCATACCATCGTCACGTCGCACAATCCCGCCACTCACTCCGCCGATAATGATGTCTTCAATAATCCTCTATATACCAGTAGATACCCGAGGCAGGGCCATGGCTATAATTATGAGGTAGGAATCAGGGAGAGGCGAACGCGTCTTTGAAATAGCTTGTCGATGAATAATTATAGATTGTACGAAGGACGTGAATAAAGTTACCTCATAGTCAGATATGCAATATTGCAAAGTTGAGATGCAATTACTATACATTATAATGCAATTTACACAATCGTAATTCAATGTGCGATTACAGTGAAAGATCGAGGACCTCGATGCAATTCGGGATTGTATTTCAGTTACTAGATAATAATTCGTTTGATTATATTGGAATCTCTATATTAAAGTTGGATGTATATTACAGGATTCGGAAATCGAGCGAACTAGCACTAGTCCAGGCCCAGAAGCCACACATCGGACGCACGCGATTCCGCCACCAGCGCCTGCAGATTGGGTGAGAAAGGAAAGACTCGGGAAAAAAGGTGAATTTCGATACTTCTAAAGCCATTTGTCCAGCTTGCGATTGTAAGCGTTCTGCCTTTACTCGACAATAATTTCGACAATTTCTAAGAGAATTATTAAGAAATTACCAAAACGGTAAAATGCAGATTCAGCTTTGATCGTTCTTTACATAAAAGAACGTCTCAGTTCTAAGATAATAATGTCTTCCAGAAACGAGAAGAAAACGCTCTCTTTATATGATGTGATTACGACAATAATGTCGATATCACAAATCTGATAAAGCCAATACTTAAGAGATAAGAGAAAACGCGCATCACATTAGATTGTAAACGAACTAGCATAATTAATCGTTAAATCCACGTCACGTTTCAATTAGCGCACTCGTTAAAGAATGTTGTAATATCTGACGTTTCCCTCTCGAATGTGTACATATACATATATAGAGGTGTGAGCGAAATAATATGTAGACTGAGCCATTCATACGATCGTAACGGGGGCGTGATTATTTAAGTTCTTCGTATCGCAATTATTCTAATACCATCATTCGGAGTGTGACGCGGATAAAAATTAGCTTTTTTCACCATAACGTATCTTTTTCTTTACGTATTCTTTATGTTGTTATATATACAAGATCGCCGCAACTCTGTCGCACGCGATTCACGCGAACGCCTATTGCGATAAATAGCATGATCGCTGTCGACAGTGTTAATACGAGGGAAAAAAAGTTTTAAAGCAGTTAAGCGTGTTATCCATGTTAAGAATATCCATGATAAGTTTTATTCTTGAAGACAGATCAATTATGTCGTTGAATCCCCTTTATTGTTATCACAAACGTATCGTTATCGTAGATAGAGGAATTATGATTGGTGGTAATCAGAAAATAGAAGAACATAAGGCGATATAAGATGTCGAAGAGAAATCACTTCTTATCGCGACAATACAATTATCTGAGCACCTTGTACGAAGTTAAAATATGGAATTTGGGATCACGTTTAGGATGAGATTGATTAACTATGTAACTATGTAAAACATCCAAATAATGACGTCTGTTAGGAAATCAAGTTGCAGTGACTGTCAACCACGGATATTTAATTCAACGGAATCATGAATCTTACGCTTTAATGAAACGAAAAAATGATATTAGTCTGGCATCTAATGTGGTTGAGAGTTACCCGGAATTAGCTCTAGTACTATTGGCTACCAATTGTACCATCATACATAACATCCTCTGTATTTATCGACTAACCAAATTTAGCCATGTAGTTCACAACGGCAAAAAGAAGAAACGTTATATAGATATATATATATATATATATATATATATATGGTTCTATATATATATATATAATATGTTATATACGTATTATTTTATGCAGAAATGTTATGATGGAGCGTTAACCCAATGAGACCAGATATATTCTGTTAGAAAGTACTTATTTTATATATATATATATATATATATATATATATATATATATATATATATTTGTGTGTATACATATATATGTTTGTATATGTATGTATATATGTATACACAAATAAAACAATGCAATTTATATCGAATGTGAAATGATGTACACATCATGCCTAAATGGTGCAATCGGAATCACAATGTTTGCATTGTATTTCCGTTAAAGCTACGGCAAAGTTACTGTGTTCTCTCTCTTATCCTTATTGGGGGCTTCACTGCGGAAAAAGGTTCCAGGAATTCGATAAAGGCTTTTGATAAGAATCTCATGGGAAAATGAGATACAAGTTGCGGGAAAGAAAAAGCGGCTTCTTTTGACATTACAATATACGCTTCCACATTTATGGTTGTTCTCTGTTTTATCAGTAGCTTTTATTGACACAGCAAATCTTTTCCCCCATCCCGCTTGTACGTGTTGTCGTCGCATGCATTTTATACGTATCAGTGTGTAAATAGGCTTGAATAAACCACTAAGAGAATATTAGAGAAAAATAAAATCTAAATATCTCATATAATTTGATTACAAAATTTTTAGTATATTTAGTATGTTTTATATATTTATAACATACAGCAATTTTTCTTTGATGATCTCTGTAATAGTCCCAAAACTTATTTTGATATTTCTCTAACTATGAATTTGTGCTATCAGAGAAAAATTAGAGAGAAATTACAAAAATACAAACACGAAACAAATTGATATTGTCAGATCGACCTTGTCATAATTTCTTGCGATTTGTATTATTTTTCTTGGAATCTTAGTCTTTGAAGCTCCGATTATGTCAAAGAGTTGGTTTAAATGAAAGAATAGTAACTAGTCGTCCAAGAAGTCAATAAGCAATATAATAATCGTGGACAACCAGTACAAGGCTTTTGTTGATCCTTTTGTCGCAAATCTTCTCTTCATATACGCTCCTTTATTTATTATTTAACTGTGAAGCTATATCGTAATCTTGATAAATGTTATTTGGAATATAGTAATGCAGAATCGTGACATATTATTTTTCCACGAGGACTTGCAATGTATAGATAAACATTATCTTTGTTCTTTTTTCTTCACGATCGACGCCTTAGTTCGATATTTGTGTGTGTCCACGGGCCGGGAATATGATCCGTTCAGTATTTCATTACACTGTAATTTATGTACATCATTTATTAATAAATATACGCAGTTACAGATTGTACTTGTGTGAGAAACTTGTCCTTGTCTCCTTTATTCTTCCTGTCTCCTGCGAATAGTAATCAATTATTAGATATATAATATAGCAACGTTTCGTCATATGTCACGCAGAGACACCTCTCTTTAGTGCAAGTGAATAAGAATGTGCATCATGAGCATACTTATTATGTGCATATATTATTTATTATTCAACTATAAATATTATTGATTGGTAATAAAATTTATATAAAATATTATTTTTCTCAAAGTCATAAAGTTTCTAGGTGTTACCGCGTGGCGCTTAAACTATGCTTAGTGTTCGTCCAATATATCTAAGACTATTATGCGTGTTCTATTACGAAAGCTTTTGGGTAAGTTCCACAATCTTTCTTTCGATATCAGCTTTTCTTTATCAGCATTATGATTCGTTCTGTGGACGAATCAGATATTTGTACAATACACAATTCTCAAACTCAAAGTTTGACGTTAAAATTAACATCGCGTAATCCCTTTGCAGATGATACCAGTATGCATAATGGAATCACGAACAACGGCAACAGGTCTAGTAATTCTTCCGTCGAGAGCATTCCATCCTTGCAGTCAAACAAAACACAAAGCATCGTAGAAGTACATTCGCCACCCCGAAATGTAATAGTGGATGAACTTGATAAAGCAACGCTACCCGCAGCCACATTATCGTCAGCATTACCTGCATCGCCATTATCTGTCTCGAAACCAACATCGGCAGCACTTTCATCGAAATCAACATTAATTACGCAGAAATCGATACCAACACCACCATCCATGCCGAAATCATCAGTATCCTGTATAGCATCGTCTGTACCAAAGTCAGCGCCCACATCACCCACATCAATGTCAGTACCAATACCACCGCCTTTGCCAATGTTAGCTTCCTCGATATCTTCACCGCCACCACCACCTCCGCCACCTCTGTCAAAACTCTCAGCACCTGTACTGCCGCTCCAAATCCAGAAACCTATATCGCTGACGAGTTCCACGCCTAATAAAGTGGAAACTATCAAAAATACTAAATTCTCGAATGGTGAGTCCGATAATTGCTTTTGATATCGATTTACTTTCGTGTCAAAATTTTTCATATTAATTTCAAGTCATTTTCACTTTCATCTTGTTTGCTAAAATTTGAAAGGCACCAACACGTTAGAGGAGATTCATAAAGAGCTCAAATTCGTCCTGACAATGTTCCGAGAGAAGAAAACGAATGCTCCACCTCCTGACAGCAATGACGCGCAGGAGGTTTGGTTGAACCCACATTCGACGTCTCGGGAAGTTCAGACCTGGTTGACAGTTAAAGGATTCTCAGAAAAGTATGTTAAATCTATTCTAAATAGTGAAATGTTCAACAGATTCTTCATTGATTAGATTGATCGCACGGTATATCTCATTTGCAGAATTTCCAAGCAACTAGAAAATATGAACGGCACGGAATTATTTAATTTATCACGCAGACGATTAGAACAATTATGCGGACTATCTGAAGGCAGCAGACTAAATGGCCAATTGACTTTAGCGAAAAACGATTGCGAGGTAACTCACATAAGATATTTTATAAAAGAAAACGGCACAACTTATATGTGATTTGTGTGTTATTTATATGTTTTATTTTCAGTACAAAACGGCTCGATCTTCAGAGCTGAAACAGATTTTAGAAAAAGCGCGTAGAAGAGCAGAGCTAAATGATAAGGATGAAGCCAAACAATGAATCATTCTTTTACATTCACTAAATATCATAATTTCATTAAATTATTTTGAAGGAGTGTTCCATAAGTAGTAACTTCCATTCCGTTTGAGAATGTAAGAGCAACTGCCATCTCTGCGATTTAAAGTTCTTAATAATCTTCGTCTAAAATAAGATATTTCCACTTCTTTCGCCAAAAACTTTGATCTTACATCTTACCAATTTGTAGGATGTGATGCATATCTGGAAAGCATTCGGCTTTGTCCAACCTATCCTCTTTTATTTGCTCTTCTTCTGCGTGCTAAGTACGTATCTTTAATCTACACCACTTTCGGACATTTCTGGATTTCATTTCCCAATTAAGCATCACAGATGTTTGCACTTATAAGATGTAAATCCCAATTTTTCTTTTTGCAAGCCAAATGCTCTAATAGCGCGATAGTTTGTATAGTTTTATCCAGATCTCGTCTGTTAGAATATAGTTTAATTTCCTTTCATACATGGTAGTGTGCCAATCCAATCCTATATGTTGATATTTGCGAAGAAAATGCTTCAGTAGGAAGGATCTTAGTAATAACACTAACCATACAAAATGAGAATGTATCCCATATGATAAAAATGTTGGGATAATACGTGCAAGCATTTTGCATTCTGTGAATTCAGTAAAATGAAAGGTAAAATAAAATAATGTACTTCGTTGTAATTTTGTATAGAAAGACGTTAGAGCGAAAAATATTGAAAAGAGGAACATATTGTCCAATCACCTTATTTTGTTTTAAATATTGTGATAATTATCTATTACGAGTCGAAGCAATATTGCATGCCAGTTTTAGAGTGAACCAATTAGCGTGCATTGTACGAAAAGTTACCTGTGATGTTCTTTTTTTTTTGAAAAATGCGAGCAATACTATTAATATATTGTATTTTAATGAACTTACTCATAGAGATAAGTCGTTCCTCAGTTGTTGTTTAGAACTCAATTGTTGTACATATATAGAATAGATGAAATTACACTTTAGTACATAACAATATATAGTTGACATATGTTAATTATGTAATAAAACGAAAGAACTTTAAGCGCACGTAATTTGAATTAAATTACGAAGAGGATAAACGATGAAAAACGATATTAGAAGATAATTAAAAAAAAAAGATGTGCGATCTATGCATATGACATATAAACGATTTATATTATTTTCGTAAAATAAATTGTTAATTAATTGTTAATTAAGTAAAGATGGAAAAACGACTTATCGAATATATTGCTTTCACATACATCTCATATATACCCATTTCATACATAGGTAGATTCCTCAGGAAAAGTCACAAATCATGTTATTATTGACGTCACGTTATATTTATTTAAAGCGATCACATACACATTATAACAGACATAAATAAGATATTCTCTAGTTGGATTTATATTGATAAACTATACATCCGAATATACTTGACACGAGGTCACATAACGTGAACACATTGATAATCATAGTACACTATTTCAAGCCATATCGTACATATGCCGTCCGGATAATCGATTTCACTATAGATGTTTAACAATAACGTAAGAAATCTTTTATACTTGGCATAAAGTATCAACGGCGTCACATGCAAACTATAAGTCTTAGTGAAGTTCAATCGATAACAATATGTTAAAATATCTCTGCGTAAAGTAATATATATTTCATCAATCAATAGTCACATTTGCTTGCAATTCGCTACTTTCGCTGCTTGTAATACTTCAAGCAAAAATATTGTTTTATACTATGATTTTAACAATCCAACTTTCTAAAAACCTTTTCTTCTCGAGTCGAACGAAAAAATTTTGAAATTGAAAAATCAGCAATATGATCGCAATAAGAAAAAGCATTTGTACTTAATATTTCATATAACTTTTACAGAAACGGAGTCATATAGTCATACAAAAAATACGAAATAATCTCAAGTCATGTTTTACATTCCGATTACTATTATATTAGTGCAGAAATACCTATATATATATATAGAAATGCCTGCGTGATTTCGATAAAAAATCTATCTAAAAAACTTTTGATTTTTTAAATTTTGGTTACATAGGGAAAGTTCTCTCTCGAAAATCGATCAATGCCGACAATGGAAAGCTTTGGTCTTTCGCAGATTATTCGCGTAAAGCTCTATTCGTATGACTTGCGATTCTTATACATTAATGATTACATAATTAGTATTCGTTATGTGTGATGATTATGCGATTACAATTTATTATTCCTTAATGTTATTGTGCTGTCAGATAAACGTCGGTAATATAATATGGTGAATGTTAACGTCATAAATAAAATATATTATCAGAGAGGGATAAAAGATTGATAAAGAGAGATAATATTTGATATCCGCCAATCAGATATATCAAAGAGCAGATGTTGGAATGTTGGAAAAACTTGGATCGAATAAAATGATTAACAACAATATAACGGTAAAATGTGAGTACATATGACTCGTCTGAGCCTTGACTTAATGACTTAATCTGAGAGAAGTTCTTGTAATTAATGAATATGCGATCTTTATAAAACGCGATTTTTTATTTTCATCGCGATGAATCTACGACGAATCTTATCAAAAATTTGTGCGTCGTTTTATATCATGGGCTCTTACGCCGTGAAAGCAGAGAATCGCGATATTAGCCGTAAGCTTCTACCGATAAGACTTACAATATATCTATTTATATGTTAAACGGAAATCCTTAAATTCACTGATAATCTCGCGGTCTTTAGTTTTACTTATTAAAGTATAAATCACTCATTCGTATTAGAACCATCTCCCCTTGATGCATTGCTTCTAAAGTTCTACAGAAAGTAGAAGTTTTTATTGGTAGTCATCTCAGATATCAGGATACTGAATGCTGATGAGATATATATATGTATGAATTCATCATAATCGATTTAAAAAGCAACGTTCAATTTCAACACCGTTAGGAAAACTATAAGACGCATATAAACTTTTGCGATAACTAGTTACGTAACAGCAATTATATAAATTAAACATAAATTAAGGGCATTTTTCCGTATGTACATTTAACGCTTTAATTAATTGCATTTAATAGAACGTTGTTTTATCGATCATAACATAAGGCAACATTAACATTTATGCTTCGTTGGAGAAATAAACGAGATAAGTAAGAGTTAAATCGATGAATAAATTATATATATTTGTTTGTATATAACACTACGTGCAAAATATTTACGCTCAATCTATGATGTTTGATGATAATTGTGCTGATGAAAAGCTTGTCAATTTAATTTAAAAATGAAAATTTTGTATGTGCATAACAGATATCGATCGCAAATGAAAAATTTAGAATGGAATTCCAATAATTATAGTTAAGCATACATATTGCCAGGATGCAGCTAATTCATATACATATATATGTGTAATATACTATGTCATAAATAAACATAATTTTTTATCGATGGCTCAACACAGTGTTATAACTTAAGATATTAAGTTCTTTCACTGTTTTCCTTTGAGCCGCAACTCTTTTCAATGCGAGTTCTCTTATCATCGATAATAAACAAGCAACTATCTTATTAATAATGATGATAATTGTGACTAATATATCACAATTGCTTTCGTAGTAGCATATCTATCTGATGGTCATTATATTTTTTTTTAATTTCTCTTTTTCGAATTGGAGGAATTGCGATGTAAAACAAATGAGTTTTCTCTGTTAAAATTTACACGACAGATACGATCCATATAACAGATGAAACGGCTCTTAAGCTTGATCTTGGGATTTTCAAAATTTATAAACTTGTAGAATTTTTATTTTAGTGATTACCGACCGCAAGATAATCAATTACACACATAATTATAAAGTAATAAACCCACAAACTGCGAGTGTTCAAATACTAAATGTACATTTCTTAAATTTTGATGTAATGTAATAACATAAATTATATACATTTTATGTGCGCGCGCGTGCACAATAATATAAATAAATCGTAGAGTGAAATATATCACGAAGGTTATTATGAAGAGTTTCTGTTCAATTTAAACATCGTCAAAAATCGAAGGAAATTCTTTCGAACGTCGAAATTGTGGGAGAAGACCAAGATCAATGATTTCAGCACGCTGGTGAGTTACATTACAGCGATAAAGCGATAATGAAGCAAAAGTGGAGCGATTACATGAAAGCATGGATGTAGCTTATATAAATAAGCTCTCTACTGACCAGCAACTTCCGTATCCTCCTTTGATGGAACAGACCTTGATCGATGAGAATACAGTGTGAAAACGACTAAACGTAAGGTAATTATGTAATGAATTAGCGAACCTGAAAGCAGGAGCTGATACTCTTCGAAATGAATGAAACGTGTGCACGTGCGTTGATGAACGAGAGGAATATGATGATGGGAAGGAAAGCGGATTGAATTTCATTAATTTCTCATATTAAGTGATCCTCATACGCAAAGCGAATCCTGATGTTCTCTTTTTTATGCAAATTACCAAAAGCCTCCTGCGCTGCGACCGCCTGGTGGATTATTCACGCGAATGCATGCCCTTCGAGCTTCTTCTACATCCTCTGCAAAAAGAATGAGTTTGTATTCGTACACGAAGAAAAGTGAGCATGTAAAATACAGCATGTAAACGTATTGCTTGTAATTAGAAGCAATTTATAGATTCTCTTATTAGTATGAAACTAACAGAAAATATATAGAGTTCACAGTGAATCTCTTGAAGCACTCACCACTGATGGAAAAAGTAGAATCCTGCAAGTTCCTCTGCCCTTCGAGTCTCGGGCCCTTCGTGGATGGTGTTACTACGGCGGAATCTGGTAAAGTAGGTATACATGTATTAATAGACTGCAATTTTATCTTGGGGCTTTCATGAATCGAGCCATTCTGATTAGCACGTGCTGCGATGGCTGCTTTCGCCTCTTCTTTAGCCTTTGCGATTGCGGCATCTTCCTCGGCATGTCTCTTCGCTTCCGCTTCAGTCCGTGCTACTCCACGTGGTCTCTGTGCGATAAACGATATTCTAATAAAATTTAGATATTTACATTCAAAATTAATCTAAGTTCAATATCTTTTTATTGTTTAATTTACTATTACTCTTTTTTCAAAAAATTTAAAATTTCTATAAAGATTTTATATTCTAAAAAAAAGTATGTATGTTTATAAGGAGAAATAAAAAACTGATGGCATTATACCTTCTCCTTGTCATTTATCATGTCATACACGTAAGCGCCGAATGGTTCCGTGTTCACGTATTTCCCAAATCCATGAACAGCTTTAAGTTCGCACTCATCCACACATACGCGTCCATTGACAATCACATATTCAGGTACACCAGTTACTTCCATACCCTTTAAATGTTAATTAAATTGTAATAAATAATCCAAAATATAATTTTAAACTGACTTGTATAAAATTTCCTACGATATTTTTATATCTCACGCAATTATCGTTTCTCGCCTTCTGAAAGGCAGATGACTTAATCAAACTCACCTCGAAGATGTTAAAGTCAACAGCCTGGACATGAGTCTGGGCGGAAATGGTGCGCTTCCTGTTAGGGTCCCAGACGACAATGTCGGCATCCGAGCCAATAGCTATGACTCCCTTTCGCGGATATAGATTGAAGATCCTGGCAGCGTTTGTACTGGTGACCGCGACAAATCGTGTGGGGTCCATTATGCCAGCATGTACGCCCTTCTCCCAAACTACCGACATTCTGTCCTCGACACCGTTCACGCCGTTGGGGATTTTCGTAAAGTCATCCTTGCCCAAAGCTTTTTGCTCAGCGTTGAACGTGCAATTGTCGCTGCCAGTAACTTGAAGATTGTCTCTGAAAAATAGATACATCAGTACTTTTACGAATCCAAGATGAGCTTGGAAAAGAAGGAAGAAAGGCTACTTTGACATCAAAAAGGCTAAATGAGTAATAAATTAAATCATCGCAAATAATGAAGAGTAAGAATGATTGGGAATTGAGAGATAGTTGTTTAATGATTGTCACAATAATAGCTTCTTCATCATTCGTTTAATTGACATTAATGTAATATACGAATTTATTAATGTCGTTACTAATCGCACGTCATTATTAATCAAGATCGAGAAATATCTCATTCGCGGCAATAGATTATTATAATTTTTCGTCGTGAAATGAATGCTCGTATGCAGAGAAATAACGCGGCGCGATTATCGAATCAGAAAGAAGTCCAACAATTCGAGTAAGATACAGTAAGACGATTTAATGCAAAAACATACATATGTACATATGTACGTATGTAGGTACATCCAACGTTCCTCTTATTCTCGATCGTTTCCAATTATCAGAGATTGCACAATTACATATATAACTGTTAATATAAGAATAATGTCCATATAAAACTAACTAATCAGAAAATGATGAAACGATTTACCTATGTAAATATAAAGAAACTAATATTCAACCTAAGTTCTATTATCAGTGATCTACTTACTGGGCCAGATGTTCGGTTAGATAGGCAGGTGTTGTTGGGTCGGGTCGCAACGGCGGGTTAGTAATAAAACGCCTTGCTCTCTCCATGTTTTTCCCGTATTGCTCACTACCATCGACACCGATAGTGCTAGCTAGGGTTTCTCCGAAAACGACAGCACCTTCTGACCGTTTCGCCGACACGACATCGGCGGCGGACTTGCTCGAGATCGCCGTTACATACAGCGGACTATTCACCTAAACGCGATATTTTTATCCTCTTACTGAAATAACTATTCTGCTCTCTCTCTATCAATTTGCTTATTTGGGCAATGCGAATCATAATCACAGCTGGAAGAAGCTTCCATCGAAACGCGTCTTTATTTCTATCAAGATTTCAATATTTTATGACTTAAGGATAATAAATCTTATTTTATGATTCTTTATATTATACTTTATATTAATCTTTATATTAATGTTATCTCTATATTAATGTCAATAGCTAGGAAAAAATATTAAATCTACATTATAACGATTAATTAAAATACTATGTGATATGATAATGTGCATATATCCTTAGACACGTACTTGGTTCAAATACTAACTTTTAAATCAACAAATTATTGAACATTACATTACAAATTAACAATCATACTTCATATTCCAATCATAAATCTTCCTCTATTCCATCTACAACTGATATTTCATGGATCATTCTAATTCAATACTGCTTATGTCTACTTGAACCAACCAAATGTTTATGTTTATGTTTTATATGTTCATGTTCAACATTATTTACATTTGGAAGCTAAAATTAATGAAAATACAATCATAAAAGTAAAAACGTGCTAATCACGTAACATATCAGGCATATCAAAATAAAAATAAGAGAGCAAGGATAAAATGACGAATATTTCCAGTATGCATGCGAACGGGATCTCAACGGAACTGCTAAATATAAATTTCAGTGCACGCAATAGCAGACAACGGGATAATTGCGTTTTATGCAGTTCGCGCGTACGTCACGCATCGCGGGAGCCTCTACGAATAACGTAGAAACTTAAATTACCATTGCCGCAATTGCAACCTATTTTCGTTAATCAGCTGTATAGAAAGTGTAAGGGGAGCGCGAAGCGATATGGGACTCGACACAATCGATGCTTCGCGCCGAACTATCGCGTGCAACGTTGGAGTAATATTGTTCGATCAATAGGTATAATTTACAATAAAATCGGGATGCGGAAAAATCATATTTCTCTGTATCCGGGTTTCTTTTCTCCGAATGCGGCATTTTCCCTCGATGTATGTCTAGTCACTTAGAAAAAGACCGGTCAGTCGGTCGAAGTTATTTCTTTCGTAGAAAGCAGCGGACCTATTGATATGTCACATCGATTTCGAATGAAAGTGCCTTCCGACAACATTCCTGCGGGTAAGATGCCGCAATTGGCAAGTGGTTGAGATATTTAAAGCTGTATTTGTGCTTGAACAATTGCAACTAACCGTTCATATCGACCCAACCTAATTGTAGCTTACAATCTGTATTTTTGGTTTACCTTGGAACTTGTTTGGAACTTTACTTGGAACTTTAACTTGTTTGCTTGTGTGAAATGAAATATTTATAATGACTCTAAAATGCTTCGATTGTAGATAGCTTTATATGTTCGCATTTTAGCCTGATGTCAAAGTCATCCTAAATTTATCACTGCAATTTCGACTCACTTGGCTAGCATGTTTATAAGCACTTGCGGAGTTTCCGGATCTGGTCTTAGAGGTGGACTTATAATATGGCCGGCGGCATGTTTCCAACACTTGTGGAAGTAGTTGGTACCGTCCGTACCAATCCCGGCTGCCAAAGTCTCGCCGAAAACGCAGATACCGCGTTTACGTGCGGCTATCACTTCCTCGCCGGCGCTACGACTCATCACATGCACTACGTACAGCGGGCAATTGACCTAAGCATGCAAAACATTGAACTAATATGCGACGTTTCATGAATATATTGAATTGATCAGGAACAAAACAGTTGTCGGAGAAAGATTCATGAAAGTAAAATCTAGGAAAATAAAATTTAAGAGGAAAGATTATAGAAAAAAAAATAAGGATATGGAAAGGAAAAATTCGATGAGATAATGCGGTCATCATCGTCGCGTTTCATTGCGTGACACAGATATTCCTCGATCTTGAAATGAGAATTTTGGATACTGAGCATATGCCACGAAAAGCAGCGTTCTGCAACGTTCTAATTTACATAGTGATTTACGATTGTTCGTGAACTGAATACCGTTGCGGTAGCGTGCCAAGTACATCCCGTAACCAAAACTTCGAAAACGTTTAAATGCAAAAGGCTTGCGTGTTCGAGACAAGGCAATACGAAACGAAGATAATGGAAGCAAACAAAAAATATCCAACAGATGTCGATATTCTAATAACGACAGTGTGTATTGGCATGCGTTCCGCTTACCTGATTTGCGATAACGCACGCTCTATTCACAGCCTCTGCTTCGACTTCTTCCGGCCGTGACATCTCGTGGCCCTCCGGACCGGTTACCCCCGCAGCTAACAGTTTCTTCGTATTCTAGAACAAGTAGCATAACGTTAGGAGAGAGCTTTTGCATCGTATTTTGCATGAAAATCTCTTTTGAAACAACGCAGTAAAGTTTCGCTGCCAAGTGTAATTTTTAAGTCACATACTTAATTTTATAGTTACTTACTTTCTCTGCGTTCATTGATTATTCTAGCATTTACAGTTTACATTGTAGAAAGTCATGTGTGTTACTATGTGAATACGAAAGAAAGAAACAATTATCTTATACTTTCAAACTCTCATAGTTTGTCCACAGTGACCACAAAAAACAAATTTCCTCATTTCCTAATCAAATGAAATATTACTTTTATTTAACAATCTAGTAAAATCCGATAATGAAGCTAAATCTTCAAAATATGCTAATAATAGGGAAACCTGAAACTGTATGCCACGAAAGGTCGTGAAACTGATCTTTGACAAACATGCATGTTAACATTATTGCAAAATATACTTTACCTCGGCGATAATATCACCGTTCTCCGCGTGTACCATGGCGATGGCGCCAATCTCTTTGCACGCCTTGAAGGCCTCAATCAGCTCTCGATCTCTGAGCATGAACGAATATACCATGAACATCTTGAAGCTACCGACACCGTGATCTTTTGCCAATGTCGCCATGTCCTCTTTGACCTGTAACGAGATAGGACGAGCAAGCGTAATGAATAATGAATCGGATACGGCTTCCTTTCAATACGGATGGAACAGTGGACGGAGCAAATAAGGAGACACGACGAAGGATCGCTCGTTTTCCAGCGTGATCGCGCACCCTCAGGCAGCACGTGCGGTTTCCTCATCCGTCGTCGCTCGGTATTCCAGCTGCGTGATCGACGATCAACTAGTTACAAGCTGAGATCCGCACGACAGTCGCCAATTTACGGAACGTGCTTAACGGTTTCCCTATGTTTGGTATCGCGACAGCATAATTGGAAATGTCATACAGCTGAATTTTAATGGGGGGAAAAAAATGAATTAGAATTAAAGTTAGTTAAATTTCTTTTTATTTGTAACATAAATAAACGTCTATTTTAAAGGAAGTTTTGATAACAATATTTCTAATAGCTTATCTCAAATTATTGATATTGCACGACTGAAGAATCGTTAACAAAGCATGCTCAATGCTGATTACTTCGGAGATTTTTAGATCGAAACGGTACTATTGTGTAACAGCGACCGGAAATTGTAAAAGCCACGGAGATTAGATTAACTTCATGCATTATGAGCATTCACGCAATTTACATTACGTCGGAATTACGTAAATTGTCATCATGCCCATTAACACCCAATTAACATAATAATCAAGTAATGTAATCCTGATGCAGAAACGAGTCACAAAGTATAACGTGCCAATCTCGAGTGTGACGAGAAGAAAAAGTCAGGTTTAGATACAAGGCTTTCTTTGCTAGGAAAGTTTCGTGTTACCACAATTATCTCGTTCGGGATGGCTAAATAGGCAGAATAGAGAGTACGTGCGAACCGCATCGCACATGGCACAATGACCTGGCACAAACGTTACGGAGCGGTGTAAGCGTTTAATTGACGCATCGTGCCGTAAAAGTGGGATATTGCAATGTCAAGTAGTTAGAGCTATCTCGCGACAATCAGAAACAAGTCATCTCGGGATAATTAGAAAGTAACGGACTGGTAATTAAGAAAGTCATCTATATATACCGATAAGATTAGAAACAAGTATGCGCGTTCTCTATCAATTTCGATCGAATCGCGATCAGAGCTGTGACACCAAGAGAGAAACAATAACCAACCATCTTATAAAGTTCGTCAATAATAAAAATCTGACATAATAATGATACCGTAAATTATGCAGTGATCAAAGTTTGATGTCTGAAATATGATTAGAGGATCTTATGAACATCGCAGAGGCTATGACTGTCTACTGAAGCATTGTTTTTCATTTATGAAAGAAGTTTCCTGCGTCAGAATAAATTTCGATAGAATACGCGCGAGTTTGACTGATTGCTCAAGCATCGACATGTTCAAGTATCACAGTATATAATTAATACAAAAGAGATACAAAGACATTAAGAATTGTGATAAATTTACCTTCGGACTCCAAGATGTGACGGCGACATGTAACGCATAATCGCAGCAAACCTTTTGATCTGCTAATTCCCGGTACCTCTCATAGGCCTCCACAAGGCTTTCTTCTTTTCTCGGTACCACGAAATCAATGATCATCGTAGTACCACCGGCGACGGCAGCCTTTGTGCCCTGATAAAAATCGTCAACCGTCTTCGTGTCCATAAATTCAAACTCGAAATGGGTATGCGGATCTATACCGCCGGGCATCACGTATTTTCCTCGTGCATCAATGACCCTTGTACCACCCGGTATAATGAGATTGCGTCCCATTTGCCTGCGAATAAAGAATTTTCCATTTAATTTTCTGGCCTTCGTCAATTTAAGTATAATCGGCTCGATTAACAGTTGGTCACGCTTGTTTGATAAATCTCAGTGAACGCGTTACCTGTCACCGCTTCATTCTGAACAATACCTATCATTGCGTGAGTATATCGCATTTCGCTTGCGTAAAGTGATGACTAGACACGTGAATTAAATAATAGCGTGACCGTCACACTACTAGACAAAACACAAGCCTCGTTATCCGCAATAGGCGAATACGCGAATCTACATGTGACGGTTCGCGCCTATCAAAAGCTATGACGAATTGTTTGAGGACTAAATGTTTGAGGACCGTGTTAGTCTAGCAGATAACGCCTCATGCTCCTATGAATTGTCAAATTTCGAATTGGCGATTGAAAATTTCTCCTGCGATATACCTGATGATGCCATCCTCGATGTAGACATCACTGTCGATGATTCCGTCATCATTAACAACCTTGCCATTCTTGATCAGCAATCTGTTCTGCGCGCTCTAAAAATAAACAACATTCCAGTTAATTCGAAGCGCGCGAGGCGATTTTAAAAATATGAGTTTATTCAATCATCGTACAATTTAATGATTTGCAACTTGTTTTCATCGCGCTGACCGTGACTCGCCTAAGTATTGTCCTTGATGCGACGCATGTAACGTGAATGGACTTCAACATCCGGCGCAATTAATGTGCGCGCATTGCTGTGTACTACGGTATTATCAATCAACGTTGTAGCGAATGATGGTTCACGCACTTCCGCTAATGCTGGATTTAGAGCATGAACGTGCGTGACCCGATAATAAACGTGATGCAGTACTCGGCAGTACGTTATCGAGTATCGTTTGAAATATAACAGTGTATTTTTTTAATTTCTTGTAAATTGTAAGGCTTTATGTGCGCGCGCGCGTGTATGTGTGTGTTATTTATATATAATTCAAGTTGATTGATTTAATGTCGATAATCCCGGCGACCAACGACTGTTGAGATCGAAAAGTATAACGCAACGCGTTATATGCCATTTGCACCCTTCGTTTCTCGCTATCGGCATGCTTTGATCTTATCTCTCCGAAGGAACAAATTGTAAAGAGGAAAGCCCAGCATTGCGTAGGCACCGACCGATTACTACACAGACGAGCGACACGACGGCGCATCCTTTCAAAGAGACTCTTGGCGTTTCTCTCCCTCGTACATAAAACTCACCCTCGCAGAAACGAATAGCGATGGGGTAAAAAAAAAAGGGAAGACAATTTCTGGCTGCCGCCAGCCGCGTTGCGGAGACTGGCCAGAGCTCGGAGACGGTTCAGACGGTCTCGCAAGATCAATGCATTGACAACGAGCCTTTCCGGACGAACTCCACCCCTTGAGAGCCCTCGGTTTTGAATTGAAATTACCCTTCGCCCTTGAACGTTTGAGTCACCGATCCTAATCACGTTTCACGGTTCGAAAGTAATTCGGTGCGCGCGAACTGATCAAATTCCTCGGAGAATCCGACCGAGAAATTCCACGACAAGAAGAAAAATCCAGAGGTTCTAAGAATATCCCGACTGGTCGAAGCCGTTTAACTGGAATGCGCGGTAGCAAGTGCATCTTGATCGAGGTTGACATGTAAAACTTGATGTGCGGAACGCGCAATGGCGTGGGTGCGCGTAGGTGCTCTCATGGGGAAAGGAGAAAGAGGCCGATGCTGGACCTTCGATCTTCTCTCTTTTTTTTTTTATATATATGTCGACGAACCATCGAAACCTCCGCGAACGTAATTCACGTGGGTGGATACCTTGTGTCATCCGCGGAGCGTCTAGTTATTAGCGATAGTCGACAACATGTGTGCCTCATGTGTCAGAGATAGGCAGGCTCGGATATTTTTGGCGCGCGCACCGTCTCGGCGCACACATGCGTGTATACCGCTTGTGATTTTTAAGTGAAATCATCGCGAGAAGTGGCTGAAGAGCGATAGAATCCCATTAACTCTTTCATCTAAATACTACGCCGCAGTACTCGGCTCCCTTGACGCTTGCGAGTCCGTGAATTACATAACACAGGCGTATCACCCTGCAACTTCTTTTATCTTTCAGTTTCAGTTGCTTGATAAAAAATCATATTTATATGATTATCTCATATGGACTCCGATATCAACGGATTAGAACAGGGGCTTCCCGCAATTCGTTTACGTTCTCCCGACGAGCATAAGCTACAATTTGTCATGAAATCATAGATCAGTGCGCTGCAACTAAATAACACGATAATTATCTCAACTCTATATAACAATAATTATCTCAAGGTTAATTATCATCATCATTATCAAAGGATCTAGTCACCATCAAGCGTTTGGATTAATCGAAATATATTTTATTTACTGCCCGCATGCGGGAGCGATAGTGCGCAAAATGCGGACCGCGTAGACGCTCCTGGTCAAAATCAATATCCTCCCTCCCCGTCCCTCTTCCGCCTCCCTCCCGGATACTTCCTGCCTTGAATTCGTCGACACGTACCGAGGCGGGTCTAAACGAAAGTCGCTTATCGCGAGAATATCTCACGATTGCATCGCGAACGGCAATTCACCGTGTCAGAACGTGCCGGTCTCCCGCGAAGGCCTCGCGAAAATCAAATCCCGTTTTTAGACCTCGGACGAATCGGTCTCCTACTACGTTACGTTATTTCCGCTAACGCCGCAGAAAGCGGCATAAAGAGCGTGCAGAAGGAGGCAGATCGCCTGGTTTTCTTCTTTTTCTTTCCTTCGCTGAAGGAAGAGAGGATCAACGGGTTTTCAATTGAGATTTTCAGAAAATGCAATTCGCGATCGAGCGATGCCGCGATTAAAGCGCTGCTGATTCGCAGATACGCACGCGGTATGGTCATTTGGGTCGCGATAAACCGTAATTAAAGGCCCGAGCGCGGTAAGAGGAAAACATAACGCAGCTCTTTACCTTTGCCTCTAAAGTGGCAGGTTGTTTCCCGGTAAACATTAGCACAAGTTTGCCTCGCGTAGCGCGAGAGGCGCGCAGTTAAACGACTTCAGGCGTTGCGTAACAGGCCGGTGCATTCGCCGTTTCGTATCTTGATCGAAAGAAAAAGAAGTAAAGAGTAATCACGAAACGAGGAGGCGCAGACGCGTAACCAAACGTTTTCCCTCAAACTGGAACATTTTACGGCGCATGGATCATAAATCGCATCGCAGGACTGATCTGCGTACGAGGCTGATCCGCGACCGTCCCGAGTTACGTAAGATGAAAAACCGACGATTATTGCACGATCACTATGTGTCGGATAATTACGTGTCGCTTCTTAGGAGACGTAGGAATATACGCGTAGAGATCTGAATGTCGCGTGAAACACGAGGGATATTTTTGACACGACGGATTATTGTCGCGCATTCGAGGCCTTGAACCAAATCCCACGATCGCGCTTGCACGTCCACGCGAGTGAAGATGCACACGCGGGATCCGCATGCAGAACTATCTTCGGACAGTCGTACTTGAATCTTGCGCGAGATATCGTTCTAGATCTCTCACGTTCCGCTTTAGTAGCAGAGCAGTCAAGTTCATTTGCATGTTACGTACGATAATCCCTGCGGGCAATTGAGAAAAGAAGCAGAGCAAAGAAGAACGAGAAGCGTTTCCCAAATTTGCTTCTAATTCGGGCGTCTTTTCTTTTCTTTTTTTTCCCCCAATTGTTTTTATACTATTTGTATACTCCTTCCTCGTGTATGTCCTTCTCTCTTTTTCCTTCTTCTATTTGTAATCTCTTCGCTCTGAACACCCTTGTCCAACTTGTTCGAGCGGTTTCTGCGATCGTGGGTCATCAAGACTATCACTTTGCATTCGTGAACACGGTACGCTCCGGAAATGACGGTCATAAGTCACACCTGGCTTCCTCTATCGTGACCATTTACGTTTGAAAGAAGTGACGCGCGCAACGTGCGTTTCGATCGACCGACTTAGTAGACGGGCCAAATTTAACGCTGCATCACTGTGAAAACGCGACAGCGACGCGGAGAAGCGGATCTCGCGAAATTACTATTACTATAAGCAACGATAAGTAAATAGAGGCCTGTGAATAGATAGCGCCGCAAGCAGAGCGAAATAAATAGCTGAAAATTGTCGCAGATTAACGATATTTCCCGACGAGCACGCTTCAGAGACCATTCGTGTCGAATGTTCGATCTTATGCACTTTCCGTTAAATGCGGCATCTTGATAAGAATAATAACGGTCCTTTTACAGAGCAAGTCTGCTTGATGCGACGAGAACGCCTCGTCGGCGACTACATAAGCCGTTAGTAAAAAATAAATACGCACTCACGGAGTAAATTAATTATGTCGTGGAACATGAGAAACAAAACCAGGTCAGTTGCTATTAATTACACAATCCTTCCGTATCATTATACGCCTCTCGCGAATATGTTATGTTGTCTCATGCGTCATCGTTTATTTACTACGCCTTTATTTATTCTTTTCCGCTCGCGAAACGCGTAAAGATAAAAGAAAACGATCCAGACAGCGACGTCACATTGCTTATGTGTCAACGACATATTATCTCATCGCCGGAATTCTTTGCGAGTTTCTTCTTCGTCGCTAAAGATCGCAGGAATCGCCCAAGGTCTTTGATCCATCTTTGATTCTCTTCGCCGCGGGAAGCGCACCATCGTTTGACATGGAATAGAGGAATAGTTGATAACGAACGGATTAACTGGCTCGAGACGAACAGTCGGCTATTTTTGTGATGTCGTGAGCATACGTCAAAGAGAACGCCGCCTATTTTCCTGGCATTAGGTCGACAGAGTCGAGTCGACGAACTATCGATTCGCGGAGCGTCCCGTGCTCTCGCTCGCTCCTTCTTCTGACCAGTGCCGTACGATTTTCTCTATAAAGAATCATAACCTCGTGCTCTCTGTTGATTTTCATTTATTTCCAATGCGAGAAGATATAAAATGCGATCATGTTTCCCAATACTCATATCTTTTCTCATAAATTTCTACTACTTTCAACGGAAAGCTTCGGCCTTCATTTTTCACCGGTGTATTCAATTTAAACGTAATAATCGAAAATAATCGAAATCGAATGTTTCGCTCAATAGCCCTCGAAAGCTTCGATTAGATGGTCGGGAAAGATCGCCGAGGTATATTTTATATTGATTTTTGATAATTTCTTATCTTCAATTCGCTGACAATCAGCGGAAATCTAAGGAAAGCGATATCGCAAAAGCGCGATAAGCGCGCGAGAGGCTTTATGAATATATTAGTTATTAACATCTTCGATTAAAAAAAAAAAAAAAAAAAGAGCATATATTTTATCTGATAAAGCGTGTCACGATTGCTAAGTTACAAATACAGTTAGTGCTCGGGGGATAACACGCTTGAATCTAACGGTATGGTATTCGTTCCGTTTTGCAGAATTACTGAGAAGAAAGATGGGAGTGTTTCTATCTTCTATTCTCCATCGGTGTTAACTGGAATGCGTTAATTAAGACTGCAGGATGCTAAGATACCCAAGAAGTCTCCTCGGGATATTTCCATATAAAGTAATCTAGACAAAAAATGTATTCAATATACATATAAATTTCACAGCTTGGACCATCTCTGCTCAAAAAGACCTTCTCGTCATACATCATTGCATGCTGAAATGCAGAAAATTAATGCCACGTATTAATATGTATTGTATTTGTATGTAAGGAGAGGGTTGAATTTATTTTCGAGCTCTTAATAATTCCAGACCAAATCTTGCTCGTCTTGGTGGTGAAACTTTTAGCAACTTCGAGCTCCGAGCTAGGACGCTGACCAATTCTCACGTTCAGCACAACCGAGCTTTGGCTCGGTTACAGCTTCATCCGAGAAATAGGACTACCGCTGACGCCAAGACGCTCAGATCGATAAGGCACCAACCTTGCCATGCTGCGACATTACTTTCATTTTTTTTCATGCTGAAAACGAAACGCTACAGCATTGCCCTTCCCTTCTCGAATTGCGCGATTGTGCACCGGGTTTTGTGCCGATGTTACAATAGCTGTTTAGAATCGGAATACAAACTTTGTTAACGCGTCAATACGGACTTTACTTAATGATCAGGCTTCTTCTTTCACTCGTTGCTATTGACGTTGATACCGCCACTGCGGACGCACAGTGTATAACTTCCGCAAATGTTGTCCTATATTTTTCAGATTTGTCTTGATAGTTAGCAAACTAGGCCTCGCTTATTGCTATAGGCTTCTTCGTCTTTCTCATCGACGTGAACATTTCCTATAACTGCACCGTGTGTTCTTCGACAGACGATCTATAATCCCGTAAACAACAGTTATCAAAAATTCAACGGCAATGCTACGAGGATAAAGTAGAAACGCGAAACGTAATACGGATAACGTAACTTTTATTAATAAGACTTACGATATTATCAGACTCTCGCATATTTACTTTTGTGCTCTAACTGGCCAAGTCAAACAGTTATATATAATACATACAAACAACGGTAAAATATCGAATCGACTTGACAAACCGGTTACGCGAATTAGCTGCAGCTTTTCGCTCGTCTTGATTGAATGAACCTCGCAACTGATAATTTCACGCCTCATGGAATGTTTATTGAGACTTGCCATTAGTACTGATTGGGATATCATATTGATTGAGATTGATGTATCATATAAAGAGGGCATCAAAGTGTTGCAATTAATCTGTTTGCTCGAAAAACATTGCATTAAAAAGAAGAGGATGATAGAGTTTCCGATCAGCTGGCTAAATTTGAACGCGATCTTTTTCGATTCTATCAACATTCGCTGAGACAACAACTTATTTTTTAACGGGACACGTGATATCTGTAGTACGCGTTTTATTATCAGTCTATTGCACGCCGAGGGTGCCTGAAATTATCTATCTATTAAAATTGAAATTATCTTTTCATAAATTAAATATATTTCTGATATGAATCAGAAATAAGATACGCCGATATCGAGAGGACTCCGCATTAACATCTCGCCGATTATTGTCCGACGAAATGCATTTCTAATTCGAAAGACAGCGCAACTAGATTCAAACAATTCAATTCCAAATAAATCGTGACTGCCGATTATGGACGCGCTATTAAGATCGGATGCGGTTCATTTCAGATGAACAATAACTATGATTGGATAAGCACCATCGCGGGGTTTCTCATGCAATCAGAATCGACCCCACGTCGATTAAATCATTTCATTGATCGATTATCAAACGATATCAAACCGTGGTGCACGATGGTACCACGAAAGTGGTGATGGCTTGTATCAGCAATTTTATCGATACAATTCTCTCTCTCTCTCTCTCTCTCTCTCTCTCTCTCTCTCTCTCTCTCTCTCTCTCTCTCTCTCTCCGCTCTCGTTCTTTTTCTGTCTGCAGTGACGATTTCGTATTTCAAGTTTCATTTCCAGCAAGTGCGAATTTATTGATCGATGGTTGCAACAAGTCGTCGCTGTAGGGAGCAAAGGACGCGATAATGCTCCTTATCGCACGATGTGCGTGTGCGTGTGTGCGTGTATATGCGTGTGCATCGGTCGATTTTACTCTGGCACAGCTCGACGAGCGAAGACCGCCTGCCTGAAATCATGTTTGCTGAAAACTGCTTGTAATTGACCGACTTAGTCATCGAATAAAAGAGAATTGCATTGAATTTTGTGAAAAATTTCAAGATCGTTTCGTCGCACTGAATCCGAAATAACGGATTCGACGACTTGAACTGTATTTCCATTCTTTCGGAAATGATTCTTCGAGAGAGGACCTTTAATAGCAGCTATCATAAATTATCCGCAGGGATTAATTCCTCCGTATCATCTTTGAGACGGCAAATGAATTAGATTCACCCTTTTTCAAGAATAAAAGGGTGAATCTAATATTTTAATCTATTAATAATATTTTTATTTGACTTTTACGTGATCGTCAAGAGAAATCTTCAAGGGAGAAATCTTCACTCAAAGCCGGCAATGAGAATTCAGGAGTGGCGAGGGTGGAACGTGAATTCAATAACCTTATCGCACCCTCCCGCTTGGGGAGAGGGAAAATTCACAGAACGACTTTCGTCCGCCATATAATAGCGAATACATCAAATTATTAACGGTACATACATTATTATGTATTCGCACGTACGTAAACATGTACATAAAATTCTCGCTTCAGAATATTCTAAAGCGCTTTCACAAAGAAACGAAGATATGTATCGCCGGTAGAAGGTGATGGGTTTCATAATCCGTGAGAAAAAGCGGATACTTGGAAAACAGAAGGAGCGTGTGTCCAAGAAGCAGTGATATTTCCCACGCATAGCCCGCTTAAACGCCCGCTACGCGTGCTTCAAATGAAACCGGCTCGCATCGATTTGGCGCCGTTGATAGCGATCGACGTACCGAACGTAACGTTCCCGCGACCAAGTCGAACGACTCATATTTTGTTATTGACAGTATGATAGAGCTTGCAATTAATTCATCGTGAGCTGATTGCTAACTCGTCCTTTGTTCAGCCAGTATTCCCTCGTGTATGTCGCAACGCTGACGAAAATAATGACGCTTCTCATCTACGCGGGACCGGCACGCTGATACGCAAAACGTACGCTGAAACATGTTGAACGCACTCACCTGCAGATGAATAGGCACCTTCTTCACTGGAGTGCTCATCTCGTGGATTCGCGTTTCACACACGCTCACTGCGCTTGTTCTGGACTCGGGCGACACTTAGTCGTGGGAAACGTCGTGTTCGCGCGCGATTCCTCCGATATTGCCGTCCTCGCCCTCTCGTCTCTCGTAGGAAAGCAAAAAACCGGCGAGCTAGCGATAACCAGTACAACTGTTACCGCGCGATCGACTAATTGCGACTGATTGCGACTAACGCCGCGACGCCGCGCGAGCGCGCGCGACGGATCGTTTCACCACTCGGCGAGGGTGGGTACCCACTCACCGGCCTCCCTTGCTTCGCCCAATCGCAGCTGCTTATTGACAAGCGCGGGAAAATTGAAGCGCCAGGATAAAAAGTAGATAAAAAAGTCTACAAGTAATATGAATCCGTAATGATCGATAAGAGCCAAACTGATCGATGTGAGACGTATCTCGTTGCGTTTAATTTCAATAACGAACTTCTCGTCTTGATAATAGTTAAAAGGATTAGCCAACATTGTCTTTGATTTTTCCTTTCTATGTTATCCATGTTTTATGCATAAACGCGTGTTTATGGGATAGCAGACCAATGACACGTCGATAAATCAAATTTGAATTTGGAAGTTCAAATTTAAATTAAATTTAAAAATTTTTATATTTTTACATTTGTTCTTTTCGGTCGGTCTTTCATGGCAGAAGATGAAATGCGGTAACCTGCTATTAGCCGATTCAAGTAAGAAAGTTGTATTATCTACGCACTTATTAATATTTTCCCGCGTGATGTCAGTTCTTTTCGGATCACGTTAAATTAATATGGCTATACGTTTGCACGTTAATAACAAAAATTTAGATGATCAAAAAGAATCCGAGTTACATTTTATGCCATGCAAAATTCAGGGAGACGAACCTGCGAAAGTCTCCTCTTTCTTCAAACCTTATATTCACAAGATAGATGAAGAATGTGAGTGTAATCAAATATAAAAATTATATCTTTGATTATTTTACGCAATTACAATTAAAAGTGCAAGTATGTGAAAACTAGTGTTACAATTAGGTATTATATTCTTAAACATCATTAAATAAATCCATTTATATCTTACTTTTTTTTATTTTGCTGTATTTAATGCAATAATATGAAAGCTTATGTGATAGGTTAAGTAAATTTAATATGAAAAATAATAATAAAACAAACGAAGAAAATATAATAATATATCATTTTATTTTATATAGATTATCATGCTTCATTCCGTGGCTACCCGCTTCAAGGAAAGAAAGTTATTATACCTACTGAATACAAAGGCATGATGTTTATAGAAAACAAAAAATCAGATATTGAGAATAAGGACCGGCATTTGTATAATGCAGGAACATTCTCGCAGTTTACATATTGGAATTACGACAAGATACCGTCTAAGAACGATGCTCTTGCAGCAGCATTAGATTGGATTGATATAGCTGAAGCAGTAAGTAATTATTTTATGATCAATTACTACTTGACTATTAACAAAGTTCTAATAATTTTGAATAATTTTCAGTTACATTCTCCAGAAACATAGATTATAATATAAAGATATTTGTTTTATTAGAAAAATTGTAATGATAAAAAATACTATTTCATTATATCTTTATACTTTAATAGAAAAGGACCGATCGATATAATAAAAGATATATCTTTCGTACAACAGATTTATTTTTATATTTTTCATAATTGAATGGTCATGCCACAAATAATGAGCATACAATGTTGTATGTTGTAAGAATCCATAACTGTAAAATATGTAAAGAGACACTGGTGATATTAATACGATCTAATTAGCAATAATACTCCAAGAAACAAAGTTTCTTATTTAGACAATAATTGTGAACTTTACTGTTTCGTTTAATATAACGGTACAGAGTTATAAATATATATAGAGCATATTCTTTCAGAAACATAGATTTGTTCCTTTATGTGAGATTATTTTATTCGACCTTGTATTCGATTGTATATTAAATGCATTTAGTGCCATTGATAGCTTATATTTATTATAAATTAATCAGAGATTAATAAGAGCTTAGCGATTTTGAGCATTCATACATGCTATCTTATATAGTTATACTGATGTAGATATGAGAAATTTATAAAATACATTTCTCACAGAATACGTAATATATATTGAGTTGTTTGATCTATTTAGATCAAAGAGAAAGACAATCAATTTTTACAATAGTATGTGTTGGATGTGTGCACAATGTCTATTATAGATTTTTGTCTCCATAATATGTACGATCATTGGCAGTGAAAAAAAATGTGCGCATTTTAAACGAAATGCGATTATTAGTATTAATTTCATTTTATCAACAATATAATAGAACAAAAACGGAATAATTAAATTATCGCAGTCTTGTGCAAAATTTTCTTTGGCATTATTATTAAGAATACTGATATATATAAAATTTTATAGAACTAATCAAGAAAAGACCCTGAATATCATATCGAATCGCGTAAATTTTTACGTTCGTCCTTACTTTCTAAATTATTAAATCTTAATATAACAGAATAATAAATATAATAAAATACTCTTGTTCGTGGTATACTTTCTGATACTTATCAATAGAGATATTGCTAATAAAATAACTTTTTATTTTAAAGGACCTATTTACAGTAATATTATAAATTTCTAAACAACTATCCTAAAAATAGGTCCACTGCATATCACTTCATTTCATACGTGCAGAAGCTCTAACGTTTATTCGTTTATGCAGAGTTTAGGAAGTAAATGTTTGTCATATGGAGCCATTAGAATCCCATTATTATTATTCATATATCAAGCTAAATATATATGATCACATTAGCTTATATTGTTTTTCATAATGAAATATGTCCTAAATCGGATTATCGCACATTTGGCATTATATATATGGCATTCTATAAAATTTATAAATATTTTTAAAATCATATAGAGAAACAATAGATAAATAATTTACGATTTTCTCTACTATTGTATGATACCTGCAACACTATTTTCTTTCTTTTTGTACCCTGATTTCAGATGTGTATTTTCATGTACATGAGACGATTGAATTTCTTGGAACGTGAGATATGTCCTGTTTAATTGTAAATTCGAAACTCATTTCTAAGAAACTTGCGAAAATTTTGGCAGTGATATATATATATCATTATCATAGATTCAGATCTCAAAACATTAGTTCATATAAAGTATAAGACACTGCAACAGACAGTATATAAGGATAATATTAAATTTGGTATTGTCTACTCTTTATATAATGATAATGTTCGGAAATTCAATAGAATATCAAAAAACTTCAGTAATGCCATTCGTATGCGAAATGCAGAAGAATCTTACGTTTCCAAAATTTATCAAAATTTATAAAATCTCGAGCCAAATTAGCAAATAATAGGTTGGAAAATAATTAGAACGAACATTACTGATCCATATTGCCGTATTAATTCTATTAAATTTGTACATTCAATAATTCAGTATCAAATTAAGCTATTTATACATGTTGAAAAGTACCCAACTCATTGGTTTGCTCTTGATGAAACTTGTTCTGATCCTGTTGCTGCTTGATAAAAGCGCTGAGCCGATTTAGAAGGAATTGTTTGTCATGGCCTTCCAATACTAGCTGATTCTTTAATACTGTTACCATGTGCTTATTCGCTATCGAGACCGCGTAATAATAGTAAAGTAGTAGAGCAAGAACAACGAATGCTGGTATACCAAAACCGGCTGTGCCTAGGAAGAATAGACTTGACTGTAACCAAGCGGGGAACTGTGAGAACGTCATGATCAGCAACATCCACACAGATTCTAATCCTCGAAACGGTCCACATGACTTCGAAGGCATGATTTCCGCGATAGAATAGCCAACAGGTATCATTGCCAGAATGAAGGAGACTAGCAAGATAAACATGAAGAGAGAGTTCGATCTACTCGCGCGGTAAATCTTACTTGATGGTGTACTATTTACCAGACAGGTGAACCTTTTTATATAAAATAACAAAAGCGTGCCAGCGATCGCTACCATTGGTAGCAGAGGGATGAAGAAACAACCAAGCCAGCAGATTGTCTGCGAGTAGACAATATCTAATACGTGCTTGGGCAGATCAAATTCCTGCTCGCCGATAAAGCGCAACACCTTGTTCTCGGTGTGTCGTGCAATTAACGAGCGTGGAAAGTTGATAAAGAATGTCATGAAGAATTGCGTAAAGAGATCGGTAGTGTATAATTTAAAGAACTGTTGACCAACAAACGTCTCCCAGCACAATGGTTGCTTTTTCTTGTTATTGGCACATTCATTCTCCGGAATCTTATCCGCGACGAGTCTATACAAGGATGTCAAGAGAACGACGAGAGAAGCTAATCGAAGAAATACGGTTCTGAACAATGTCATTCGCACAACGTATGATGGACTATAATTCTCTAGAGCGACCAAGTAACGAAACAGAAATGGTATCGCTAAATTTAGCCCGACAATGCATATATATGGTAGGAATTCAAAGAACAGGTGAGTGATCTCTGATGTCTTGTAATCTTGCACAACATAAGCCGCTAATTGATCGAAAGAGAAATCGATTATATAATAAATGAATACACCGTAGCCACCCAACACTGTCAAGATTAAAACATTAACGAATAAGCGTACAAAGAACAGTTTTGTCTTCTCCTCTCTTGTGCGATTTTGTCGCTCCTCCTCCATCCGTTCCGCCTCAAGGAATGCTTTCATTTCATTGTACAAAGCCTTATGTTTCACCGCCGCGGATTTTTCATTGTGAATACAATAATCCCAACCACCGAATACTAGGTTGCAATATTGATAGAACTGTCCTTCGCCCTCTACGACTCTCTCCTTGAAACCTTTTGCAGCAGATCGCACAATTGCTACCAGACTGACAATAAAAACACTGATAATAGCACAAATATATGACAATGGTGAATTGTAAAAGAAACTGGCATCTATGTTCTCATAGATTCTGTGCGTGTACGAGCCGTAGAACAGCAGGGTATATTCCAGGATACCACCACCTTGTACAATATCAGTTATGCTGTTACTCTTACCAGTCATATTTCTGTACAATTCGGAGCAGCAGATCACACTGGCAGTATTGTTAGACAAACATGTTTCGTCTTTCGGTATTTCCAATAAAATCGCCGGCAGCATTATCAATAAAAATATGATTGCGAATAAGAGTAGATTCAAATACACCAGCCATTTGATGAACAAAAAATATGCCACTATGCCCATTCCGAAGTTTCCACCAATTTTCTTGAGGCTGTTACTCCATGGTTCCATCTTAGAATAAGCTTCTTTCATTCTAATGCGTAATTGTTGCCAGGCTTTTCTGCGTTGCCACTTTAATTGTTCAAAGCCTTGAAGTCTCAATTTTGTAGCACTCTGAAATAAATTATTCTTCACTTTAGCAAATTATATCGATTTATTCATGACATTATGAAGAAATCTATCAAAATACCTGTAACTGATTTTTCAA
Organism: Eciton burchellii; assembly: GCA_020341155.1. NCBI lineage: Eukaryota > Metazoa > Arthropoda > Insecta > Hymenoptera > Formicidae > Eciton > Eciton burchellii. The sequence goes on from JAHMML010000004.1 coordinate 2,155,299, forward strand.
CTGTATTTTTTGAGACATGCATACGGGCATAGCCTTGATTTGCATAATCTCTTCCCAAGTACGTTCCTCGTTTGACAAGTTTTCTGATAAATCTGGCAGCATAGACACTGCTACATCATGTACATTGGTTGACATTCGGCGTGATGTAGTCGTACCACGAGATCTGGTACTCGTACGCCTTCTCAATGTTGTCTTTGTATCATTCCGGATACGTTTTGCCGTGGCTATGTATAAAGAGAACTCGATTAGATATTTAAACAGAGAAATATATATGAGAACATGTATGAACCACTTTATTTCACATAGTTTTCGGATTAAACTTACCGACACGAGATTTCTTGCTAGGAAGCAAAGTTGCTATATGTGAAGGATCTTTTTGCAATGCCTGCTGTAAATCCGCTTCTATAGCCGCTGGATAACTTTCCTGATAGAATTCGGCACCAGCCTCTTCCCATCCTTGTCCCCTGTCGCAACCCCTTTTCTTTCTTTCTCCTCCTGACATTTTGAATATCTAGGATACAATTTCTATCCAATCTTCCTTTGATGATATGGATGCACGTCAAACAATCGCAATCTTCAAATGTTTGATCTTGTACAAACAATTATGACTTGTCACATTGTTTTAACAATTATCCCAACTGCTTCTTCAATTCGAAATTTCTGTAGCTCGAAACAGCTGCAGATAAATAGATACTGTTGATTCGACAATGATAACAATACGTTAACTGCAAAAAAAGTTAACTATTGTTGGTATGATTCATTCTCTTGGAACTATAAGATAAAGCAATATCAAAGTATTTGTACACATGTATGCATGAGCAATCATCGTGAGATCTTTCGCAATCGTCCGTACAGGACGTTTTCGTCCGATCAATACTGATAATCTTGAATAAAAATTTATTCTTTTCAGTTGCCGCGAGTATCATGACCGCCAGATCGCTAATATTAGATGCACCGCTTCGATACCGCGTTTAGCGCAATATACATTGTCACGCGTGAAGACTTTACGCGGCTCATACCGTTTGGAAATAACATCAACGTGATCTATAATATCGAGTTCAGCACTTCGCTTTTTCTAAGATTACGACGAACAAAAACGCGGCGACAAATCGTCAGTGTAACATCGCGCGGCGGCATCTTGTTTGTCTCAAACGTCAAATTCGCAGCAGACGGCTAAATATTAAGAAGCTGCCAAGTGCGAATCGCGAGGACGTAGATGGCGTCCGACAGATTTGGACGCTGAAAAATTATGCAAGAACATCTTTACCTGAACTCGGTTCTATCATACGAAAGACTGATTTCACGAAATCATTATATATAATTTATTGTTTAAAAGTAAATTTTAAAGAAACAGAACATATGAAAATACTGTTCTGCCTTTGTTTAAATCTCTGAATTCTGAATAAATACAATTGTATTAAAAATATAATTCATGCGAGCTCTGCGTGTTCTGAAACTCATCGAAAATATATTGTAAATTTTTTTAGACTGATTCAATGGCTATATTCTATGAGGAGAATCATTTACTAATACTTTAGATATAATTATTAAAAACTTGTCCTGCTATAAGCTATTATACATACATGTATGTGCGAATCATAAATATTTGATTTGTACTATACCCAAATAAAAATTTTTCATTCTATATAAATAAAAATAAAATGCTCTGGAAAAGAGAGGAGAGAGAGATTGATCAGATATTTAATTACTATCTGATCTTTTTTTATCAAACAAAGACTTTTTATCAATCAAAATTTTTAGATATTAATGAATAATAGTTCAAATATGCAGAGTCGGGGAATAGAGATGCCTATATTATCATACATTGATTAACAGATATCGATGCTTACAGAATGATAGATTATCTCTCGTTGGTATTTGACCTTAAACATTACATTACGAAATCAAACGTACCTAAATTTCAATTTTGTTTTGGCTTATATAAATTAAATTATAGAATAATAATTGAAACAATTTGATTTGCTAAAATTTCACTTGATTCGTCTTGATTCACTCACTGTTAATCAAAACTACTTACTATAATAGGAAAAATCATTCTTCTATAAAGTCATGCATCAATATTCCAAACAACATCAATCGAATTTTTAACTGTTAAAATAAAGATAACAATTATGATTGATATCTGTTGCGTTTTATATCATATTTAATAAAATTTTAATTAATTACACCAACCCTTTTGTTACGTATGTTCGTATGATATTCGCATTTCAGTAGATAACATTTTAAATTTGAGTAATATACATTTCGTAGCATAGAAAATACTGTTACATATAACATTATTTTTCATTTTGCAAAGTAACGTATCCAAACATTTTATAGCTAACACATATTACATCTCAGATCTTCTTGTTGCAAAATGTTAATGCAAAATGATATGTAGGTATTCAAATTAATCGGAAGAAAGGAAAAATCATATGCTCAAAAATATCAATGATTAATGTTATTAATTTCGATTATATTTTACATTTAATTAGATTTTATATTTAATTCTATATTTTTATATAAAAGACGTATTTATTCATATATATATTTAAAAGAAAATATTTAGAAGAAAAATAAATATCAAGTCATTAGATAAAATGTCGGGATCTACTAATAAATTGAGTAGCAAGGATCACAACATGCAGCATTTGAAACATAATAAATTATATCGTCCATTTACTTATAGTTTTAGAATGTCGGCGTCTACAATGCAATTTGTAGTCATTAGAATTTCGAAAGAAAAACATTCCATTTATCAGAAAAGATTCATGGAATACTTGGTTTTAAATTCCTCAAATGATGGATTGTCATTCTAGGTATATGACCTTTAGCAAATAATAAATATATTTCAGTAAGTAATACTTTCAGTGGTAAGCTTTATTTTAGTTTATACCTGAGTCAAATAGAGTAATGATAAACTTATTCTGGTTGATGTACAGACCTACAGTCTGATCTACAGGAATTCTAATATTTTCATTTCTTTCTAATCGCAACATACTAGTGTATATCAAATTACTTTAATAAAAATAGTTAAGTGTGTATCTTAAAATAAAATCTATCTACGGAATAATTGAAACGAGAAAAATTATATCAGGTAATTTTACAAAATATAGAAACTTTTATCGTTCCTAATCTATAATTATTTCTTATCTATAATTTTAGCTATCGTCTTTCAAGTATATTGCAAAGTAAAAAGGACTGTAAAGAATATAAATAACAATCAATTATTAAATTTTTAATTCTTTTCTTTTGCTTTGATATTTTAATATCTTTCTCTAGTTTTATTTAAGTTTTATATTATATGTATAATTTTATATATATGAAACATAATGTTCAAGATATAATGCAATAAATTCTTTCTTCGAGGGACAAATGAAAACAGAAATCTATAAAAAATATTAAAGTGATAATAAATTTTAATTGAAAAGTGTCTAAGTTAAGTTATTTAAACGCTCATATATTTAATATCATATATTACACGAGGAATACGGTAAAAATGTTAAATCGATATTAAAATAACAATATCATAACACATTTCCTAAATTTTTTACAACATATAGATTATATATTAATTTATGTTTTCTTATCTTTTCAATCTTATATTTTCAATCATTTTATTATTATAGAATATTATGTTTTAGATTATTTTGTTTTTGATATAAAATGTCTTGGCCTACTTGCAATTATTGGTCGAGATGCGACAATAGTTCCAGTAGTAACAGTTCATTTGATGATGAAGAGACACAGACGGATATCTCAGAATTAGACGATGAAGAGCCAGAAAATGAAGAATCAAAAAACATAAAGCCAGAAAATATACAGCTAAAGGATGCAGAAAATGTGGTGTCAGCAAATATAGAACAAGAAAATACGGAACAAGAAACTATAGAACAAGAAAATGTAGAACAAAAAAATGTAGAACAAGAAAATGTAAAGCAAGAAAATGTGGAACAAGAAAATGTAGAACAAGAAAATGTAAAGCAAGAAAACGTGMAACAAGAAAATATAGAACAAGAAAATGTAAAACAAGAAAATGTAGAACAAAAAAATGTAGAACAAGAAAATATAGAACTAAAAGACGAAGAAGAAGCAAGAAAATTCTATAAATATAAAAAATTCACGCAATTAGCACTTTCGCTGGCATTTCGTTATTTAAATGGTAAAGATTTATCTTCCGCTGCAATGGTTGACAGGTAGGAATTTCATAATATAGTTGAATCTATAGTTAAAAAATTATGGGCAGTATTCATATTCATTAAAATAAATTCTTTTTCTCAAAAACAATTTTAATTCTTTTTAATTAAGATAAATGATAAAATTGATTTTGAAATAATGAAGTTGAATTAATTTATGAATAAAGAATTAATTAATGAAGTTGAAGTTAAATAATATTCTTAGTCTCTCAGTGAAAGAAATTTATATAATCTTATATATAATTGAATATATAATTTATATATAATTAAATATAACAAATTAATGTAATATATTTGCCTGCATGTATAAATATATTTTTATTTATATTATATTTTATAGATGTTGGTATTACGCTGCACGTGAAGAGATTAGAATTAGAGGTCCTTTTATATACACAAGATTCTATACATCTTCACGATTTGCCAATCTAAACAAATTTAAAAACAAGCTGCCAGTTCGGCCATGTGCAGCAATACTTTTTATAACTGTAATCAATCCGATGGAAGGTAACAATATATATTATTTCATTTATTGTGTATTCATCAATTCTCAAATTTTTATAAGAAAAAATGAATAAGACATTTTATTGAGAAAAATATGTAAAAATTTTATTTTATTAAATTCATGATAAATTTTCTTTAGTAATTTAAATTCCTACATTTCTGTATAATTCTACACTACTTATGTCTAAACTATTTTTCATTGCGTCCACTTTAGTATTTGACACAAAACTAATCTTCGATTTCTATTTAAATTTACTAAATTACACATTATTATCTGTAAAAAAAGATTCAAATTTTTGAATTTTAGATTACACCGTTCTGCTTCCCAAATATTGTAAAACCATAGGAATTTGTACTTCTTCTATTTTAACAAATAATGCACAACCTATGATTAATCGTAGGATTAAAACTTACATATTCTTGCCATTTATATCGGATGCGACAATTAAGACATTTCCTATCACATTCAGACGTAACAATTATTCAGATACACCCGAACTGTTATACAAACATTTATTTGATGAACTTGAAAACGTACCTATACCAAATAAACAAGTTTCAACATTTCTATTGCTGTTTTGCAATAACAGCGGCGATGATAATTTAGAAGGCGGATTTGTTCATACAATACATGAATTCGTGAGAAATATACAGAAACAGTAATCCAAATTATATTTATGCAATAATATAAACACAAAATAATTGCAGAATATTTAATGATACTTAAAAGTTTATTTCTTATCTCTCCTATTTAGATATGGAGCAAAAGTTTCTTTAACAGGTGCTATAATATGTAAAACTATTCCAAAAACGATATTTGACTGGAGCAATGAAATCAAACAATTTGATAGTTTTTTTGGTTGTAACGCTCTTTTAATCAGCGGTTGCATATACTCATCAACTGTAGTCATAGACGAGCATTGTGTTACAAGGAAACAAATTAAAGAGAAATTAAGTTTATTTAGAAAAAAAGTACATTTAAAGAGATACGGTGTAGCATTTATCTTTAAAACTCAAAACCGCTGTGAAATTGATGATAAAGAACACAGGCATTATGATACTGAAGTAGCAATATTCACTGCTTTTTTTCCTAAAGTACCTTTAGTGGGTTGCATAAGTAATGATGTGTTTGGGAAAGATATATTGAGAATAGATGAAGGAAATGGTAAATAATTTATCGAATCTTGAAATTTTGTCGTACAAGAATTGATATAATTTGTTTTCTATTTCAGAAGGCAAGGCAGCTGGTACAAGCGAAGAGCAAGATAAAAATTATATGTCTGATTGTGCAACAATAATAACAGTATTAACATATTAACTTGCTTAAGGTTAAAAAATCTTGTAATCTTAAAGTTTCAAATACATTATGCAAATATCTATACGATTATCTTTTGAAAATCTATTTAAAAACTGATATTATAAAAACATTAAATGATATATCTATATATAATATTTGTATATTAATTTATGTAATAATTAAATAACGTATTTAATAACATATTTTCATATTTATGTAGACATGTTTTCATGTAATGATTTATCATATGTGTACAATAAATTTTCGTTACCAGGCAAAACTAAAATATAGTTCTGAAAAAATTTCTTTGAATCTTTTAATTCGTAAGAATTACTTTATTTTTAAAACTATATTTCATATTTTGATGTATATTGGTTATTTAATCCATTTTTTTTAACTTTTAATTCTTTTTTATTTTTTATTAAGAGATATCAAATTAGCTGCAATATTAAAAGATTATCTATTAAAAAAAAGCAAGTACTAATAAATGAAAATTCATAAACGTGCGAGATTTAAATAATATCAATCTGCCAGTATATGTAACAAGTTTTATTTTTTTTCGTTTTATGTAGAAGATTTAGATGACATAATTATATATTTCGATTCATACTAATAGCGAAATTCAAATTATAAAATTAACTGCAGATAATAAATAACAATTTCCAGTTTTACGATTTTAATGCAATCGTATAATGAAAAATAATTATAGATTGTTAAATAAATACGATTGGAAAATAATCTATTAGTTTCAAGATCATTATCTCACTGGAACTCAAAACTTAAATATTTCGAGACCAAACTTAGACATGCATATAAGCGTAAGTAATAATGATTATTAATATATCATAATTATATACATTAATATCATCACAACTCTTCGCGTGATAAGCGATTACAATCGGAAACAAATGTGCTTCCGTAACTTCGTATTACAAATAGCTTCAATATTGTCCTCGACCTCTACCTCTGTTATAACCACCACGTTGATAGTTATTCATGCTAGTATTATTACTACTCTGATTCCATCCACCTTGAACTCTGCCACCTCTTCCTCCTCCACCTCCTCTTCTACCGCTTTCTCTCCTATCCTGATAATAGTTGCCACCACCTCGACTGTCATTTCCATAAGAGTCTCTTTGACCGGAATATTGTGATTGCTGATAATCGTAATTCTGGCCATAATTCTGATTGTAATTTTGGACATAATTTCCACCAAAATCTCCTCTGTATCCACCACCTCCTCTATTCCCACCGCCGCTTCTTTGATAATCTCCTACATCTCTATGATCTGGATAACACTCTCTATGCCCATGTCCAGAATATTGCGATTGCTGATATTCCAAGTTTTGACCGAAATTGCTGCTAGTATCTTTATGGTCACGATAACCAGCATTGCCACCTCCTCTGCCTCCACCTCTGTTTCCTATGTTTTTGCCTCCTCTATCTCCACTATTATAACCTCCTCCTCTTCCACCCCTATGCATAACATCATTGCATAATTTTAATATAATTGATTATTTTATTATTTTTTATCTCTTTATAATTTTACTAGTTTAATAATTTATTGATATAATCATTTCATTGATTTACCGAAATGATTGCGGTCCTTGCACTCTATCCTTTTGCCATGGAGGCATTTCTGGTGGAGGTGGTTCTTGCTCGTACGGCCTGCCACCTCTGTCTGGCACTGCTCCGATGATCACACTGTTAATTTTACTTCGTGTATTCTTGCGAACGTTGGCGCTACTTGTTTTCTCAATTATCGCCAGATCATCCCTTGCTGCAAGCAAATCGGCCATTGTCACCTTTGGTTCATTTTTCAATGTTTTCCTCCTCTCCTCATATCTATTATTCACTTCATTTTCTTGTGACTTTATTCTGTCGGACCACTAGCAAGTAAAATTGAGTAATTATATTTTAAGGTTAACTAATTATATTTTATGATAATTATGTCATTAAATATTTTAATTAATTTTAACATTTAAAATTCACTTGTACACATAAAAAATATTCTTATGTTTTATAACATGAATTCTTACCAGAAATGATTGAACCGTAACATCGAGACGTTTCAGCAACATTTCACGACGAATTGTATATTCTTTGTGCATTTCCTCCTGTAGTTTATCTAATTGTTCCCATTGTTTAATAGAGAGTTCGACATCTATGAGTGGTTTACCCAGATGATCTGGCGGTATGGTCTTGAGCACTTCCGATAATTTACTTTGTAATCTTGAGAACATTAATTCAGGCATGATATTGTCTGGTGGTTTTTGAAATTTCAATATTACCAGCATATTTTTTAAATTTCTTGCTGTATCACTTTCATCCTGCAAGTTGTAATATTGTTATAATTAACAAAATTCATTCATATTTAACTTGTTTTAATATGAAAAACATATATTAAATTATGTAAGATAAATATGTTAAATATATATATATATTTTTTAATAATATATTTCGTTATATTAGTATATAATAAAAATTACGAGTTAAAATACTTGGATACTTACTATTGTAACTTCCATCTGTTTCTCTTCTTTCGGATATTTTACTTCTAATAACTTACTAGCCATAAGTTCAGTTGCTAAGAATTCTATAAGAATAGCTCTTTCAGACTCGTTAGCCAGTCTTTGATTTACATGTCCAGTCATTAATTTTTCATTTATACATCCTATCTCTTTAAGAAAAAAGCTTAATTCTAAAAGAAAAGAACTAGCATCATCTGCGCTTGTTGTGGTATGAACAGTCTCATCTATATTGATGAATGTTGCTAGTTGTTCAGCAAACCAAGCTATAAGACTAGTAAAATCAGGTGACTTGGCACCAATTTTCAATGCCTGTGATAGCTTATCAGAGTCGAGCATTGGCCCTATATACCTGCAAGGTCATGAAAAAGATACAAATTTTCAATCCTTTATAAATTTTCAATTAAATTTTATGTACAATTTCGATGTCCTAATTAAAACTGGATTGTCAATTGATTGTTTTAAGAATCTAAATCCATAAATCCATCCCTCTGCAGAATTTAAAATGTTCCAGCTTTAAATTTCTTGTAATTCAGACCACTTACCCAATATCTTCAAGCATTTGCAGCAATTTCTCTTCCATGTCGATCGTGTCTTTTCTGCAATTTTTATATATTGAACAAGTATGTAGAATCAACTCAATCAATATTCTATGATAACTACTTCTTCGAGGATTACTGCAAGATTTATCGCGTCGCAATAGCAAAATGTTTGCTTACCGTAAATAATGTGAATCCTCAAAATTGCTCCAATATGCTCACAACGTCATATACGATCGCACGAAGACGGTACCGGTTGCCTTATATATTCTGATATGGATTAAATTATCTTTATAAAAGCACGAAACCTTCGATCACTTAAGATGTATGCTGTCAGTTACAATGTATAGTTCAGGTTATTAGAAATTAGCATCATTGCAAGCAAATAATTAAAAATTAAAATTTTTAAATTCGGACTTAAGTAAAACATCTATGTATATGTAATCTGTTATCTAAATTACATTTAATCATTGTTTATTTAATCACGGTATAGTGACATTTGAATTGTTAGATTGGTACAGCGTGCAACATTTTATTATAAAAACAACGGGATTGACTAGCTATCGACTAAATCGATGAAGCTTTTGTTAATTAATTCATTTCATTTGTAATTTATCTTACAAAATGCACTATCAATGCTCAATATCTATCCAATAATCCAATAACTGCAGATTTTATTAATTGCCTATTAATTTTTATCGTCATTTTATCGCATTCACTCGAATCAGTGAAATATATTTTAACCACGGAAATTACCTTAAAGATTACATTGACTAATAAAATTAATAAAATTAATCTAAAATATTTTATTTTAGTGTCCAAGCTATCCTTATAGTAACCTAGATGGCGTTGCAGTGCGCAAGCAACGGCGCAACACCAGGAGCAATCATCTTATAGGCGTCATCACGATGCGTGTGCTGTAACGTTTTTTTTTCCAAAGGAGAGAAGCGAGAGTTTGTTTTGAGCCGATAACGAGATCGGGCATCGCTTTTTGTTGTTATGGCAATCCGTTCGTTGCGCGAGATCGGCGTTGTTCCAGATCGTCACGACGATGGAATCGCGTATCGGCGGTGAGCGCGTCGCGCGACGCATTTAACCGAGTGGGACTTTGTGCGTGGCGTTTGCGCGTGTACATCGCGATGCCCCGATGCGCCGAGAAACCTCGCCGCTCCGCAAGGCAAGGCGGCTATAGAAAGAGAGATACATCTCTGCTCGTTGTTTCCCTCCTGTGCATGTTATCGTTTGGTCGCGCAAATACGGCCGCGATCGCGGTAAATGATGAAACGGACCGTTGTCCGGTCGAATGTGCCTGTCTTGGCAACTTAGTCGCTTGCACAAATCTCCAACTAATCGAGGCACCAAGTGGTCTGCCACCATGGACGGAGATTCTGTGAGTGAACATTATCGATGTTAATTGTCGCTCGTTAAAGAAATTGGCCCATTATAATGAACAATGATTTTTGTTTCTTTATACAAAGAAACTATCAGGGATGTACTTTGTTTATCATTTTGCTGAAATGTATAGCGAGTTCACTTTATTGCAGTGCTAAAAGAGTCTATGATGGGTTGCAGATTATAAGAGTTGAACTGTATACTTTCTGTGTAATATGAGTCAATGTTAAGATAAGATAGAGAAGGAATTTATAATGGGAATAAAAATAATCAGAGATGGATATATATTCAGAGATATATATTCAGTTTACAACAAATAATTTTTATTATTCATTTGCCACTTGTGTAGTCTTCAAGATAAACAAGTAGTATTCAGATTAAATATGGATAGAAATTTGTTGAAAATAATTGATTTCTTAATTAAACAATAATAATAATTAAGCTATATTTTAACAATAATAAATTATAACTATCTTTTTTAATATCCCTTTCAACAACCAAACAGGGCAAAACAATGCAAATGCAACAATGCTGCAAATTGTTAATTTTGAGTAAAAATTTATAAGTAGTCATTATACAGCAATTTATTGTTTATTGGATGATCACTGTTATTACTTAATATTGTTTGGAACCGCCGAATCAAAAGGGAGTAATATTGCTTGTTATGGCTGTCTGTGGGTCACTTGTCTCTTCACTGTACTAAATAGTCAGATTGATGAAACTGTCTCTACAGATACATGGTCAGGTTTCTATAGCCATATAGGGTGCTGTATGTGATGATGGCTGATCACTATATGTTTCCTTGGAGTCAAGGATAGCAAGATCTTAGTAGAGAAGATTCATGTTTATTCTTTTTAAGGCATTAATGAATACAATTAGTTAAAGGATACTTGATTTGTATCCAAGTAAAAGTATAATAAATAAGAAGAAAAATTTGCTGAAAATGATTTACAAATTATAGTATAATTCTAATATGTTTGTGTTTACAATATACTAGCTGTCATTTATTAGTGAAATGTTTAAAATGGATTTGTTAATGTATACATGCTTGTCAATTAATATAATTTTATAATAGAAAATATAAGCAATACTTTTAGTTTTATTGTTGATTTATTTGTTAAACAGAAATATTAAGAGAAAATAAATTGATACATTATATAATTACAAATAAAATAAAGTATATAATTTGTTTTTTTTTTTTCATTTTTCAGAGAATTAAAAGGCAACAATATTGCTAATTTGGAATTTGATTCATTACTTCACTTAACAAAACTAAAGAAACTGTAAGCGCGTCCGTTTTTCAATATTTTATATATAAAAATAAAGATAACCTCATGTAACTTAGATAATATTATCTATGATTTATCAATAATTTCAGAGATTTAAGTGCTAACAAACTCGGAGATAATTTTACCATTGCCTTGTCAGATGTTACACAATTACGTGAACTTAAAGTGAATAAAAATCACTTGACACAAGTGCCAGATCTTGTATTTGTTAAGAATATTACTCATCTTATGCTGTAAGTATTTAGCATATAGACAATAAATATCTTTTTAATATAATCTGACAAGAAATATTATTTAGTAATATTTATCTAATGATTTGATAAAGATTATTTATATCTGATAGAGCAATTATCAATATTGTGGTAACTATTTTTTTTTACAGATCTCATAACTTAATTACTAGTATAAATGGAACCGCATTGCTCAGCTTGCAACAGCTTCAGTATCTTGATTTCAGTGGGAATAAAATAAGTGTTCTTCAAAAAGGATCTTTCCTTGCTCCTAACCACCTTACGCATTTGTATGTATCCCAAGTATATTTTTTAAAAGTCTATTATATTGTATATAGTAATTCTTTAATATGTAATCAATTTTCAAATCTGTAGAAATCTAAATGCGAACCACATAAAAGTCATTGAAAATGGAACTTTGGATAATTTGACTTCTCTGGAAGAACTTCGTTTAAACAAGAATAATTTGACTCAATTGAGAGATCTATTCACAAATTTGGAAAAATTGCGGATACTGTAAGCATATATCTTAATATATTTCTATAATATTTTGATATATATTCAATATTATATTGAACTCTTTGTCTAGCATATTATTTATAAAATATATGTAATGAAATTACAGCGAAGTTAATAAAAACAATATCCAACGAATCCATGGATTAAGCTTAAAGAGCTTGAAGAACCTGCAGGAATTACAATTGAAAAGGAACAGGATTAGCATGCTGGATGATGGTGCCTTTTGGCCACTTAAAAATGTGATACTGCTACAGCTAGATTTCAATATGCTAACTACCATAAAGCATGGAGGCCTATTCGGATTAAATCATTTGCAGAAACTCACTTTGTCGCACAATCAGATCTCAGAAATAGAGCCTCAAGCATGGAATATATGTAGAGAAATAATAGAGATGTCAGTAGATATTCGTTTTTATATTTGTAATGAATAGTTTATTATCCTATGATGAAATATTAATTAAGAGACTTGTATAAATGATTAATTTCGTATATTCACTGTTATTTCAGAGATCTGTCGCATAATGAATTAATGTCTATAAATCGGAGTTCGTTTGAATTTTTAACAAAATTGGAGAAGCTGAAACTGGATCACAATCAAATTACGTATATCTCAGAAGGCGCGTTTAATTTTACAAACAACCTTCGTAGTCTGTATGTATCTTATATAAATTTTATATATATCTTATTCGATATATATCATGTTATGATTCATATATTATGATAATTACATATAATTATCATTTTGCTTGAAGGGAACTTAATTTCAACAAGATATCCTATATAGTAGAAGATATCGGTGGTGCATTTTCGTCACTCGGTCAACTATTGAAGCTGAATTTGGCGCACAATGGAATAAAATCTATAAATCAAAACGCTTTTACTGGTCTCGCTCGCGTTGCTGATCTTGACTTAACTGGAAATAATATCACATCCATCCAAGAGAATGCGTTCCTCCCAATGTCTAGTCTAAACAAACTTAAAATGAATACCCGTAAGTTTAAGTTTTGCATAAATGAGATATAAAATCTGAATATAATACATATTATATTTATTATGTTCTGTTATTATCTTTTCTTATCTTCGTATAGGAGCACTAATTTGTGACTGTGGACTTCAATGGCTCAGCGTGTGGTTACAAAAACATCGTAGCGACGCAGAATTACATTGCGGTTATCCACATTGGCTGCAAGGCATGTCGTTAACTCGTTTACACCACGCAAATTTTACTTGTGGTCAGTATTTTGTTGTATTAAAGTTATATTATATATATATATATATCTGAATAATTTATCAAATGTTTTCGCTATTTATTAATTCCTATAATTCATTTTTATATTACATCAAAATTTTTGTATTAAAATTCACAGATGAATATCCAAAGCCACGAATCATCGAGGAACCTGGCAATCAAATGAGCATTAAAGGGGATAACGTGACATTGGTCTGTCGTGCAACCAGTACCGCTGATGCGCCTCTTCAGTTTACTTGGAAGCACGATAATATGGAATTAGACAGTTCGTATTTGCAGACCAACATCAGTTCCTCTGAGAGTGGAATAACGGAGGCATCATCCATTTTATATCTTGTTAACGTTAGTCATGCTAATGTAGGGAAATATCAATGCATGGTGACTAATAATTATGGAACTACCTATTCTGCCAAAGCTAAACTGAGTGTACTAGGTAAGTTTCATATAATTATTAATCGTTAATCATATACAATATTTAATCAATTTTATCTTTAATTCTCCGCAAAGTTACGAGTTATTTTTATCTTATATTTATTATTATACGTATACTGTTATATTAATAATAAAAAAGTAGATGTTAATTATACGTAAGAAAATATTTCTCAAACTAAGAAATATCTAAAAAGATTATTGTAACAATCATGTTTTCTCTCATACTCTTTGCAATGATTCTTTTTTAATTTTCTAAATACATTTTCCACGCAGTTTTCCCAACATTTTCTAAGATTCCACACGATATACGAGTGACAGCCGGAAGCACGGCTCGTCTAGAATGTTCTGCTGAAGGACAGCCACCACCGCAGATTGCCTGGCAAAAGGATGGAGGAAACGATTTTCCAGCTGCAAGAGAGAGACGGATGCACATGATGCCAACGGACGATGTGTTATTTATCGTAGATGTGAAGATGGCTGACACCGGGATTTATTCTTGCACTGCACAGAATATAGCTGGTCTTATCGTTGCAAACGCTAGTCTAACTATATTAGGTAAATATTCATTTCTTGTCTGTGCATTGCTAATATATAATATATAAAAATATAAGATACATTCTATAAGCATATATTCTTGATTCTTAGAAACACCATCTTTCGTGAAACCAATGGAAAACAAAGAGATAATGGTTGGTGATTCGATCGTGTTAGAATGCATGGCCAGTGGTTCACCGCGTCCAAAATTATCGTGGAGAAAAGATGGTTGCGCCCTACAAACGACGGAACGTCATTTCTTCACTGCTGAAGATCAGTTGTTGATCATTGTTAATACGATAGCCAGTGACGCCGGCAAATACGAGTGTCAGATGAACAATTCATTGGGTAGCATCGTTGGTGCATCGTATCTCACGGTCAAACCAGGTGATTGGATTATAATTAGTAGAGGATTGTGTTGCATCTTTGTCTGATATCGTATTTATTTTTATGATTCATAGCTCCGACTTCCATCGAATTTGATGAAGGCGACATCCTAGGGTTGATAATAATCACCGTTGTATGTTGCGCCGTTGCTACATCTGTGATCTGGGTAGTCGTAATCTACAAGACCAGACTACGTTTGAATTCTACACAAGACACTGACGCGCAACCGCCGACGAGTGTTGTACTCACCGTACCAGACGCGCAAACACAGCTGTACCTGGACACAAGCTCGCAGCACAGTAAAGATAGCGGGACCGGAGATAGCACTAATCCCAGTAACGATCAATTGCAATTGTGTCTACCCGGTAAGTAATCTTCAGTTGACAAAATGTAGAAGTATTTCTATAAAAGTGTCATAAAAAGTGAAATACAATTGGAATACACATGCCTAATAATAACGATTGAATATATATTCTTTGTTGCAGAAGAAACCGCAACTAACGCAGCCCATAATGAAGAAGAAATGGGAACCATAAGCGTCGATGATCCTCTTTTGCGTTATACGAATCACGAACGGCATGCAAGTGAAATTGTCGATAGCATGGTTTAAGGCGAAGAAACGCGTGCCGAGATGAGATAACGTTTCCACAATCGGAATGACAGTAGATCCTGGAAAGATAAGACAGGAAAGATAAGACTATTCTCAAACGCAATTTATTTGATCCAAAATCAATGGTTTGTGAGTCGTGTGAATTTGTGAACTGTAGTATTATAAGAAGAACGTAACGCACCAGTTCCATTGTATCAGCGAGTCACGGCATAAGTACAACAGAAGCGATAGCAGGACATTTATACATCGTCATCATATTTATTACTGATATGATTCTCGCAATGTGTTGAGTCAACACAGCGAATCGAGCGATACGAATTGTAAATAGTTAGAGTAAGATTCTGTTATAACTAGTATTACCGTAGTGCCGGATAAATGGCACATCAGACTTTGAGGAAGGCAAGGCTCGTACAATCGTCGAGTAATGACATCCTAGGAAAGCTTAGGTACAAGAATTTTCAAAAGATCCTTGATTATTGTACAACTGTTGCACATTTTCAGTGGTCGTTATAATGCGAGGACATTACTATGAATAAGAGTCATATATATTAGACCTGCCTTTTGTGATAGATATTTATTATAGAGTTATTATTACGTAAAATTAGGCGGCTACTTATGCAAATATGCGAAAAATAATTTCATCGCGACTAAGTGGATGGACATATATATCCGTGCACCAAAGCGTTGATTTTACATATTTGATTCTCTCATTTTTTACTTATTCAATCGGATCGATGACACATCAAACAGATATCCAGGATTAATTTTATTCAGTTATTGATCAAAATGTTGCTCACTACTAATAGATATATTGTGTTCTAAATATACACAGTCTTAAGCTTCCGCGCGTAGGCATTTTCGTTAGTATTAATATTTAATAAGTTGAAATGCATATGAGACTACAAATAATCTTCCACGTATTATTGTGTACAGTTGTTTTCAGGGTTTGAGTTTAGCGTTTATCGGCATATCGCGGTCTTTTGTTATGAGAAGAGATGTAAAAATCTTTTTTTTTTTTAATGATTTCACGTTTGCATATATTTATCAAGATTTGTATAATTGATAGAAACCTAAGAATTAGACTGAAACTTCTATTTTATGATGATATATAGTGACTCATAAAACAAATATTTCACTATTGCGTATCTTCTTTCTATCAAAGGAAGAGAATTTTCTTAAATTTAATTTCGATATCGTTTAGATTTATACATGCATTTCATTTCGTTACTCGATTCAGGTATTGTATGTATTGGGAAATCGATGAAATAAAATTAGAAAGTAACATTTTTTTAGAAATTAGACTAATAGACTTTTTCGTAGTATATTTGTAGCATATTCGTAAAGAGTTTTTACTTATATGAATTTATATGAATCTTCGAATTACATGTTCTGATTTTATAAGAGAGAAATTTTAATGATACTCTTTAAAAAAGAAAAAAAAAGAAAAAGAAAAAAAGAGGGGAAGAATGTTATCTATTATGAAAGTTCGAACAATAATATGCAAGTGATTATTATGAGAATATAAATTTGAATGAAAGTCTTTACTCTATCAAGCGGATATTGTCGGGATTATAAACTTTGCGATATATAATCTATATATTTTTCTATGACTTATATTGCAAAAATTGGATTGCATAAAATTCGCACAAGACAAAGAGCCAGTACTACTACTTAATTAACCGCAGTTGCGGGAATTCCTTCCATGAATTATGATTATATATACATATATATATAGTCATATGTATATGTATAATGATGATTCTGATTTATGCAAATGTCTAATATGCGTATAATGTGCTCACTAAGAGTAAAAATCAAGTATTGTATAAAGTAAAATAATCTATAATATTCCACTTATTTGTGTAACTTGTATGTATTCGTAATGATATATGTTTAAAGAATACGGAAAAGAACGATTATATATGAATGGACCGTAAAGAAAACAGGGAATATGTTTTATTTCAATAAAGTCTGTGTAGAATTTTTTTTCCTTGCTAGTAACGAGTATTAAATTATAGTCAACGAATAGATGCTCTATTGCGACATGATTTCTTGGCTTGCGCCCGTGTGATACACCAAATAAGGCATCTGTTTCTCATTCAGTATTTTCCTTGTTAATATAGTATTGTTGTTAATATAGTATTGTGTACAAATACAAATAATCACGTATAATATACTTCTAATGCGTTGTTGTTCATTTTCCTGGCAGTGAAGCGTCACTTACCTGTGGCAAATTACTTTTAAATTCTGTAGGAAGATGGAAGAAAATGTATAAAACGCAAAAGATTAATTTCTTACAGAAATAGAAATGGACTCCAATATTTAAAAATAAAACGTTGGTAGAGAGATAAGAGAAAACCAGTGTCTATAATATACATAAATATATTATATTTTATATACATGAACATTATTTATATGTACACTTTTTCTTCTCTATTAGAATGAGCGTAAAAAATTGCAGACAAAAGATGTGATTTTTGTACAGAATGCTCATTAAATTATCTTCTATCTATTGAATATATAATAACAATTCCTAGCTGCATCTAGATCGAGAGATTCATCTTTGAAATAATACGGCACTGAGATGAGCAAAAAAACTGAATATAATATAGAGAACAGCGAGAAAGTATTTACTTATTCTCAAATATCACAATTATTCAAATGTACATGTATACATTTTATTTATATAACTCTGCATTCAATTTCAGGATCGTTCGATTGTGGCTAAAATTTTCCTTTTCTTTGCGCAATGTATATAATAATAATTATGAATCTTCATATTTACAAGAAATGTGAGCCAAATGATTACTTAATGACGGGAAATTTGAAAAGGATTTAAAAGGAAGAATATGTTTTATATCACCTCAGAAAAATTGATATTACACTTTGCGGGAATACAAGAAGTTAATGCAGTATCTTCAAATAATCTTCCTGGAAACTAATACTTATTAATGTATATGATGCACATAATGAAAATTTGTGAAAATAATGTCTTGCATAACATTTATGACACATATCTTTAGCAGAAAACGTTCAATTCCACGTATTTTCTGTTAATACTGTTTCCGTTAATAAATAAAAGATTATTTGCTGACTAAAATAGATTATTTTGTTTAATTCCAAAACACGCATAAATAAGCTTTAAAACGATTTCCACATCATTACGATTAAAAAAGAATCTCTTTCTTCAACCATGTTGAGAATTTCATCGTACGCATTGTCTATAGACATTAAAATATAGGAACGCATCTTTTGAGGTAACGTATCTCTAAGATACGAAAGGTAACGTATCTCTAAGATACGAAAGATAACGTTCAATCTTTACGCAAATACCGATTAACGCGCGTTATTGTCATACAAAATTTAACAAATTAGCTTCATTTCATATAATATTTGATCAGAATTTGTGTAAAACTTTACAATTGCAGTATTAAAACTTTCATTTTCATCTTTTATATAAATGATCACGGAGTCAATAAGACAATATCCTCTATTTAATCCTTAATTATTCCTTGTTAAAATCGACGAACAAAACTTCAAAATTCCACTTGTTTCAGCAAAACGCAAGCTTCTCTAAAATTTTAAATTCGCAATATAGAGTGATATAATAAATATAAGTCGCGTGTTATAGTAATATTTTTAGATAACAATATGTTTTTCATTACATAATTGACTATAATTCGTTAACATATCTTACGTTAATATTATTTTTAAAAATAATCACATATAAAGATATAATACCGATGAAAAACAAGTTAAATAATTTAATATAAAAAAATTGCACAAATAGGATATCTTTTAAGGGAGCCTAAATATGTGATATAAGCCTATATAAGTGATCCAGAAGATATATCGGCTAAAACGATATACAAAACGACATACACTTTCTTGTGATCAAAAGCAATATGCTAATCATTCCTTGATGTATCATTCATCATCTTCATTTTTCTTTCATCTCTCGTCGTTACTTAATTTAAACGAAGATTCAATCGAAATATTCAAGCTACTTAATATTCTAATAAACTGCTTAGAGGCAGATGAATCACTAAATAAAATTTTTCTATACTCGGTATTACTTGATTATCGCAATCGAGCGATTTAAAACATTTTACAATCAATCAAATAATTATTGCATAATTGCAATCAGCTTCGTGTATTCATCATGTCTTTTGATGTTAGATATGATCCGCTTATTTGCGATTTCAATAGTCTAAACATAAGCAGACGACAGTAAGAACAAAAATCATTAGAAAGAGTCTATTTATTATAAACTTAATTAAGCGATTGTCTGAAAGAAATCGATGCTCTAATGATACTGATTAAGTCGACTACATCTTCGTTTAATTTGTTCTTTCATCCTCTCATTCGGGAATCGAATTAAATGCGTCGTGTACGGCAATTTAATACGACGAATCTAACATAGATTTTACATCGATAATCATATAAATAATTCAGATATTTATGTATTTATTGATGTTTTATATACAATGTAAAGAGAAAAAGAATGTACATATAAAAATAACAGAAGAGATGCGTTAAAATCTTTCATCACATGTGATACCATCCAGATGTTTCATCATCCTATATATAATCCTATGTATCACTCTTTATAAATAACTCGTACGATAATTGTTGTCAATTTGTTTCACAATCTAAAATTGTTCACAATCGTTCATAATCTTACATAATTTTCAAAGAATTATTCGAATATATTGCAAATGTATAGATATTAATATAGATATTTTAATATTTATATCAACTTTTCCATCACATTGGCCAGAAATAAGATTTGTATATAAAATTTGATGTTCATTTATATATTCCACTGAGAATTCTGCGTTATCGAGAAACGCATTCCTGTCGTGCAAAAATTACTCCCTTATTTTTTCAATTTATCGCATGTTTCATTCAAAATACATCATGAGAGAGCAAAGATCTGTACTGAAAGATGCAACTGAATGTATATTCAGTGGTTCTAATTCTAATAACTCTAAAATAACATCACAAAGTCTTATTCTTTATACTAAATGAAATATAAATACCATGAAATCATAATGAATGAATAAAACTAGTTGAGCGTGCGAGAGCTCTTACGAGAGATTGATAAAGGAACTTTCTACCTTTCACGTTTGCAAAGTCACTTTCAACGACGGCGATTAAAGAGATATATAAATTGTCGTACACGGCGCATATTAATTTTTAGCAATCGCGGATACTTCGGATACTTTAGTAATGCGGGATAAACATGCGCTCGTTTATAAAAATATCAGCAAAAATACAACATTCTGATCAATAATTTATCTGTAGCATCACGTCAATTATTCACTATCTATAATTATCTAAATTATGTGTATATTTATAATTAATTCGAAATATCTTGCCATACGCGCAAATATAAATGTATCTCTAAATCGTACCCATACAACACGCGTATCTCTTACGCATTTTCGCATATACACATACATTTTATCATCCGCACACATAAATAGTAGAGTCCATCGGCCCCATTTTTTACCGCTGTTTCTTTTATTAGTTGTCTCTTAATTTATTTTTATAAAATCGCAATAGCAAGTAATAGCGTTCATATACTTTCTTTTTCCGTCAAGGCAAGAGACAAATGGTTGTTCACAGTTAACACAGTGCATCTGATATGACATTGTATTCGAAATATGAGAGCGCACCATTAGAATTTGAGATAGAGTACTAATATCATATAAAACAAGGGCAAATGAGCAAAAAGAAAATCGTATTAACATTGTCGTCATTGAACATGTTGGGTAAATTCATGCTCACTTGATTTATAATGCAGCATCAACAAGCGTTCAAAAATTCGAGAAGAAAGCCTAAAGGACGACAAACAAAGATTACTTTAAGTACGCCCGGTTATTAAGGAAGCTGAAGGCTAAATGTGAACATGATATTGCCATTGATATCACTTTCTGGAAATTGAAAGACGATATCTTCAAGTACTATGTTGATGTTTCGGGACAGACACAGAGACTTGAATCGCTAGTATCTCGTAKGCCGWCT